>CM028346.1:27450395-27836714 GCA_016618105.1 Dendrobium huoshanense | reverse complement strand
AATCCTCTTTTCTCAACCACTCTAGCTTTAGTCAAGTAATCCTCCAAAGTCACATCCCTGAACGCCGATCATCCCCACCAGAACCTCCGTACAATTTCCGGCGTCCTCTCCTTCGCACAGATTTCGAAGAAGATGTTCTTCTACGCCCCCCGATCGGAACCCGTTGTTCACACCGCAGATCAGCGGCTGCATTGAGGAAGTAAATCGAGGGTTTCAAACTGTGTTCCGTATTGGCCGAAGAGGAAACGATGAAGACATGAACTGTGGCCACGCCATCAACCAGTTCAGGGAAAAAATCTCTTGAAGATGAAAGTGGGGGATCGAGGCTCGAAGCAGAGAACAGTGCGAGGCTGCCAAGTGGTTGCTGTTCCTATTTATGCAAGGTCCGAGGACGGGCGGCGCATTTGGTGTCCGCCGGCTTTCCGTTTGACCTGGTTTTTTTTAACTATCCGGCTTTGCCCGTTCGACGCAGGCCCGGTGGCTGAGATCGATTTTTAAAATAATATTTAAATTTCTGCAAATGCCCCTGGCTGAGTTGGAGATCGAGAAAGGCACCTGAAAGCGAGCGCGTTCAGTGCAGCGCGCGTGGTGACCATTCGCACCGGGCTGTTGCGATTGCCACGTTGTGGATGAGAGGTCCGGTGACACGTGGCGTGTGGTGGATTAAAGTGCGCATGAGCTCTGACGGATATGTATAATTTATATTTGGAGAAGTCGTTTGCCGACGCCGGCCGCGGCCGGCTTGTCGTTATTTTGACTTTGTTTCGATGCTTAGTTTACTATTAATTCTTTTATGAAAATTGAGGGCAGAGTCCACTGTAATATTAAGATTTTGCATTTAACATTTAAAGTTTACTATTAACTCTTCGTTAACAAAACGCTAGCAATGAAGAAGAAGTTGTGACGGATCTTGTTGGACACAAAAAAGGAAGCCTTGATGGCTTGATCGAATCTAGGGCGGTCAGAATCGGGTCACGGGTCGAGTTCAGGTTCAACCCGGAATTATCCGACACAAGTTGATCCGACCTGAGCCTGACCCATTTTTAAAAACGGGTCACTTTCTCGAATCCGAACTTGACCCGCTTCAGTCTCAAGACAACTGGCACAACCCATCAACCAGTCTTTACTTCTGATCCAACAAAGCCGAAATGTACATCGAAGCTTCTAATCCAACAAAGCCGAAATGAACATCGGAGCTCCGGGAATAGCACATAGGTTCTTCAGGACACCAACAACAGCGACATGGGTGGAGGAGTGTCGGAGCGGCATGTTTCAAGAAGAATAAGATTGTTTAACAACATGATTTATCCGCGGGATGGCGAGGCCGCAGGATTGCAGGACGGCGGGGGGCGTGGGAGTGCAAGACGACGATGCTGGCTTGACTCGTGAGCTCCCGTGAGCGTCCATCTGAATGGAAAACAAAAATGCATTTTTGCGTTCTATATAGACTGTGAACAGTGTGACGCTAATGTTGGCGTCACATTATTCACAGAAACAGTTTTTGTGTAGAAAAACAGACTTTAGAAATGGAGATTATATATATATATATATTCTTTTTTGATGTTAGAAATGGAGTTCGATGGGAGATGAATTACTGTTTGATATGATTGTTATTGTTCTTTGAAGTGAAAAATAAGTTGTTCAGTTTGATATGATTGACATTGCACTGTTCACCTAAGCAATTTTTCTGTCTCAACCAGATTTGCTGAAGAAATGCACGAAAGAGAAGAAAGACGGTTCCCTTCGCAGAAGCGCGCAAAAATGAGTTCGATTGGAGATGAATTACGACATTTTTTAGTTCCACTATATTTTGGAGTGAAAAATAGGATTTTCGGTTGGAGATGCTCAAAAGGAGGTTCTGCAATATTTTTTATTTTATTTTAATACTTTGAGTGTTATTTTTGTAAATAATAAAATTTAGTCACATAAATATATAAATCCCTCAACTGTTTTTGTTACGATTCAAAATTGCATGCTTATGGTTATGACCCCAAATAATTAAAAAAATTATCAAAACAACACATTTAATTTCAACCAGGCAAAAAATTTATCGATTATACTTTATATTGAATGTAACATGATAATTTATTGATTAATAATTCATTATATCTATCTTAAAAGATTAATATTTAAAATTTTATTTTAATCAAAATACCTTAATTTCGACTTAGATCCCACATTAATAGAGCTTGATTAGTAAGTTTGAGGTTTCATTTGGGACAACTTTTCATACTGCTTTTTCAAACGGCTTTCTACAACAAAAAATTCAAATTCAAGAAATTTTTGTACTAAAAAGTCATTTTAAAAGCAAGATGAAAGATGTCCCAAATGAAACTTGAGTGAGTGGCGAAG
Organism: Dendrobium huoshanense; assembly: GCA_016618105.1. Taxonomy (NCBI): domain Eukaryota; kingdom Viridiplantae; phylum Streptophyta; class Magnoliopsida; order Asparagales; family Orchidaceae; genus Dendrobium; species Dendrobium huoshanense. The sequence goes on along the minus strand of CM028346.1, from coordinate 27,834,362 downwards.
CCAGAAATTTTTTTAGTGAAACACTAATTAGATTTTTTAGACTTTCTCTCAAATTTTTCACTCATGCTTTAGATTGACATTAATAGTTTTAAAAAAATATTTTATTTAAACTTTTTATTAAAAAAAAGATAAAATATCTTATGACATAAAATTAAAATGTATAACTTATATTCTATATATTCAGAAGTTAAATGATTATTTTTTTATCAATGCATTAAAAAAATTCTTTCTCAATATAATTGATTAAAATATTATTATTATTTAATAATCACTAATTCTTTATAATAAATTATTTTCATGAGTATGAATAAAAGAATAAAGATGATTGAATATATTTTCATTTTAATAAAAATAAACAACAATAACAATAATATATGTACAACATAGGAAATAATCTATGTGAGCGGAGCTTGTGCTCACACATAGATTATTTTCTATGCTCACACCCTCAACCCCCCCCCCCCCCCCCCCCCCCCCCCCAATCAATCAGTACCTAACAACAAAAAGGCAGTGGTGAAACCATAAATTTTATTCAGGGCTACCTAAACTAAAATACTTTTGTTTGTCATCTTATATAAAATGTTAGAATACATTAAAATAGTTGTCCATGAGTCTTTGTTAGTTCTCATTTAGATTGTCTTGCCCGATTAGACCACATTTTACTAACCAAAAACATCATATTTGTTATTGGAATATATTTGACAAACATCTTCAAATGAATACATGAAAGTTAGATATACAAATTATGATGCACTTATATCCTAATTGAGGAGGAGTCTGGTGTCAAAGAACTCTAATTTTTTTTCTCTTCATTCTCTTTATTATCTTCCTTGTTTGAGCTCTATTCCATGAGAAATGATGGGTCTATTTATAAATTTTGAGAGTGGTGTGACCAATAAATAGGAATGAGATCAAGGATAAGTTGGAAGTTGTTTGAATTAATGACCGATGTTGATTCTCTTGATCGTGAACTATTTATTGGGCATTTGAATATTTTAATAATATCAAAATTTGGTGATCTTGGACTTGTTGGATTTTCTCGTCGAGCTGCTCGATCAGAATATAAGCATGTTAGTTTGGAAATAGTTCAAGAATTCAATTTATGGTTCGAACTTTTCAAATGCATTCTGGGTCTTCGATTTGGACCCATTTGGGCTCGGATTGAGTTGAATTCGGTGTCGTTGTGTTTTGTAATTCTGACACGTTCAGTTTGCCTATAATTTGCTTGAATCGGAGTTCAGATGGTCTCTTATTTAATTTCATAAGTTTCAAACTTGATTTTGCCTTGAGATTTGTGATCAAGATACTTTTTTTGTGACATATCATAGATAAAAGGTATAAATGCACATTTCTTATTTTTTGATGATATTTTATTTTACAATATTTTGAGTATAGTTTGCACATATGGTGTTTTAGGTAATTTATCCAATTTTATTCATTTTTTAGTATTTATTACAAGGGTTTTTAGGTAAGTGCCCCCCCCCCCCCTAAAAATTTTAAAATACTATGGCCTTTACGTAATTGCCCCCAACAGGTCGAACCCCGATAGTGGACACTGCCCCCTTGGACCCCCGACATATATGTCTTATAAGTTTGACTCCCCCCCCCCCCCCCCCCCCCCCCCCCCCCCCCCCCCCCTCTGAAAATTAGGGCTGGTTCCGCCCCTGGTGCCCCCTCTTCCATCTGCCCATAAAGAGTGGGAAGTGTCGATGCAATAGCACACTCCCGCAAACACTCTTAATCAAATTTTCATGCATACGAGGTTTCCTCATTTATTTCAAATAATATATTTGGCAATTCATTAATCAATTACAATTTGGTCGATTATAGATCATGCGGAGGTTCGATGGTGCCAATTGGTTGATGGTTCAACAGTGGTCGGATGGTGCTGGTGAGCAGTGGTATTGCGGTGGAGCTTCCTTGGAGATTTTGGAGTTCAAACACCTGAACTCCAACCAAGGTCCAAGCTTCAGGCCCTATTCAAGTAGAGTGTGTATGCCTCTATTTATACATTTTTTTAGAGTACTATGCTTCATAATATAGGATAAATATAGAACACCCCATTAGACACCTCATATCAATTATCTTAATTTTAAATCCTTTTTTAAGAATTCATGTGCCTTAATGATGTTTGAAGTAGATGATTTTGAGTTCTTTGGATTCGCCTTGTCTGGAAGTTCAATTTGACGATAAGCATGAAAATTTTGAAAATCATTTGATCATCCAATTAATGTCCCAAAATTTTCAATTATGCTTCGCTGGGTTTAGTTGGATACAAATCAAATCACTTTTGATGTTGATCGATTCGTTTTGTTCGAATATAAATTAGCTAAAATCAGAGTTTTGATGTTTCTAATAAACATTTAAATGTTTCTAATTCAAATATCCATCGAGATAGCTAGATTTATGTCCCATCAAACTTATTCTTATGATCTATGATTTTTTTTTTTGGTCAACTAATTAATATTCCCAATAAAATATCGAAAATTCTGTTACTATTTTGATTATCCATTTAAATAATAAAAGCTCAATTTCCTTTTATATGAATATTTTTTAGAGAGTGCCCGTTACTCTTTAAAATAACCAAGCATTTACGTAAATCAGTAACGAAGTTGCCGTGCCAGGCCAAGGTCTGGCTTAAATAATCAATATATAGCCAGCGAAAGCGTGCCAGCCCTGGGCAATAAACAATTATTACGTTCTCTGACCGGACGTAGAGCTACGTTCGGCCGCCAATAACATGTCACTATGTGCTCTTACTCTCTACCGTGCGGCCCGACGACGAACCGAACTAGAACCCGTGAATGCTATGTTCTCGTATTGCGAGGTATTACTCGGTATTTGCTCGGTATTGCATGACAATAACGAGAAATACCGCTCTGTGAAGATCAATACTGAGCAAATACCGAGTAATACTGAAGTTGTACCGAGTTGTACAAAAACTCGGTACAACTCGGTATTACTCGGTATTTGCTAGGTATTGCATGACAATAACGAGAAATACCACTATGTGAAGATCAATACCGAGCAAATACCGAATTGTACCGAGTTTTTGCGGTACAACTCGGTACAACTCAGTATTACTCGGTATTTGCTAGGTATTGGTTATTGCCAAGCAAAATCGACAAAATACTTAGCAATACCGAGTAATACCGAGCAATACCTAGCAAAATCGAGAAATACCGAGCCATCCTAGGTATGTTCTGGGTTGAGTTGTTGGGGCGCGTGGTAAATAATGAGACCGCGTGGTGCGATTCTACTGACGGCCGAACGTAGAGATATCTTATGACTGGACCAAATAAAAGTTCGATATCGATGGCTATTTTGCTCCTCAAACCCTGATAAATTCATAACTACAATCGTGACCGGCTTGCAATTTCCCTCTTGTTTTTTATAGTTTTATTGTTTCGTACTTTTTGAGAAGATTTTGAACTTTCCCCTTATTTATCTTAACAAATTACAATTTAGATATGATATGTTTTTTTTTTCATAATTCGTCGAATTATTAGCAAAAACTCTCATTAAAGTGATGTATTTCTCTAGCAATATATTATTTTCAAAAAAAAAAAAAAAAAAAAAAAAAAAAAAAAAAAAAAAAAAAAAAAAAAAAAAAAAAAAAAAAAAAACTAATGAGAACGAAACTTAATAGTCATCGATGAGATTTTGATTTGTTTATAGATATAACCTCCACTACATGGTTTATTTAATATTATGTGTTGGGTAAGGATAAATTTGTCATATTTTTGTATTTTCATACAAGCTGAATAGTAAAATATATTATTTGTATTTCATTATTTCAATAATCACATATATTGGGCTGGTTAGAAGGTTTACTCCAGTTAAATTGAGTCCTGAGATTTCAAATCTTTATCCATGTGACGCCCATAAAGATGGATGCTAACCGCGTCATTACTAACGTTAGAAATAAAATTTTACATTTTCAGTCTGTCAATCTCCTAACGATTAAGAACTTTTAAAAATGTCCTCATATTGCTGACCATTTTGGTTTTCCTTTTGATGGTGGTTAGATTATTAAAACTGAGCGTATTGTGAGGTGGCTCAAACCTTCCTCCCATTATACTAAACTAAATACTGATGGGTCGGTTGGGTCTTTTCTTGCTGGCATGGGTGGTATTATCTGTGATCACCATGGTGGTGTTATTGCTGCTTTCTCTGGTCCTCTTACTTTATGTTATGTCATCTCTGCTGAGCTTATGGGTTTATTTCATGGTCTGAATTTGTGTCAGAGATTAGGCATTGAGCAGGTGGCTATTGAGGTTGATGCTAAACTTTTAATTTACATCATTCAGAAGGAAGGTACTGGCAATACTCATGACTTTTACACCATTAGAAAAATCAGATATTTCCTCTCTAACCTGAATTACTCTTTATCTCATATTTACCGTGAGGGAAATGTTTGTGCGGATTGGTTGGTAAATTACGGGTGTCACATCGATATTATACATGAATTTAATATGTCTAATACTCCCCCTTTGCTAAGAGGCTTGATCAACCTGGATAAATGCAGTTTACCTTATATTCGCAAGGTCTGATCTAGTGTTTTTTTATTGGTTTTGGGCCTTGGTTCTGCTCATTTTTGTGTTATACTCAATATAATCCTTGCATTCCTTCAGTAGTTTATTGGCTTGTGTCTCTGGATTTGCCCAGTTTGTTATTTTTTCCATTTTGGTACATCTCTGTGTTTGGAATTCCGAAAAAGTTGGCTGCTGGAACCTCATGTTGTTTATATTGAGTACTGTTTTTTGATATTGTTGAGGCAGGTTCTTACTTCAAATTGTTGACTGGATCGTTAAGTATACTTTTGTTATATATTTTTTTTGTTTTATCTATGTGGACAGAGAGGGTAACTGGGTTGTGGAGCTTGCTCTGCTTAAGGTTTTTTGGGATTTCTATGGCTCTATGTTAAATCTGGGTAATTCTTTTCTGTTTAATAATTCCCTTATATTAGTTACTGGCTTGGTTTTTCTGCGTGTTATGTTTGCTTCTTGCATTAATATGAGAATTAACAAGAAGATCTATTTCCCTATCACTGATTACAATGATGATCTTACCCATATTATGTTTAGGTATGGCATGGCTGATATTTTACTGTTCTACATGGTTGCCATCTATATGTTTCTTCATATGGTGGCTGCTATGTCTCATCTTTTGGATGCCTTTCACACTATTTTGTTTATCTTAGTTATATTTTGCTTAAATTTGACTTATCTCCAGCATATTTGCATGTTTTTTTTGGTATTGGAGTTTCTTCTTTCTGCAGATTGAGTGCCCAGAAAATTGGTTTGTGAGCTTTTGCAGTGTGTTCTTGACTTCTGACATTTGGAAGGGAATCTTCTCTTTTTGCAGGTAGTACGTGCTGAATGATATTAATTTTTGCTTCCTTTTTTGGGTGATATCTTCTTGCAGCCCTATACTGTACTTAGGTTTTTTTTTGTACTCTTAGACTAACCAATCACTAGCTCTTAGATTTTTTTTTGTTTTTTCTTGTTGCTCTTTTGAGCATTAGCGAGCTGGAGGTTCCTTCTAAGGACCTTGTGCCCCCCTTTTTTGATATTAACGCGTAGTCCCCTCATGTTATATGCATATCCAAACAAGATATGCTATTTGACCACTTGTTGTATTTTTCTTGTATCTAATTATATAGATTAACCCAACATGAATCAATCTCAATCTTGTGAGTCATACTTCTAAGAATTTGTGTCATATCACATATTATTTTGCTTTCATATAAGAAGACATCAATTTTTACCCATCAGCATAACGTATCATATTAGTTAGTTTTCTTATATAACTCCATTTTCATATTACTTAGGATTATGAACTTAAAATATTGATACTTATCGGTATAAATGAGGATTTTGGAACTGTTAGATGTTTGTTTTGCAAGCTAATTTCACAAGAGTGTTTTAGATATGCTTAGTTAATTTATTAATATTTTTGTATATTTTTTAAATTCCTAGATTTGAAGATATAAAAGAATATATATGAATTTAATTACATTTAAATTTTAAATAAGTAGAATAATTAATAATTTGTCCTTAATATATTTTATTATAAAATCTAATTCCATTCATTCTCATCCGTTTAACAAAAAAAAAAAAAAGGCAAAACAGAGAAAAGAGAGGATAAATAAAATAAAAACTTGATTTGGAGGTAGTAGAGCCATTTTTTTCAGTTGGCTGAGCTAGAAGTTTTATTTTATTCGAGAGGCAAGTTACACTATGCCTATCTAATTTTTTGAAAATACATAATTTTTATCAAAAACATTTATTATAATTTTTATTTTATTTACTGAAAAAGGGTATAAATTTGCACTGGTAAAACTTTCATGGCGTAATTTGTTGTAAGTTATAAAGAATAAGATTATGATTATTTTGAATATTTTTTAGAAGTTTTTCAATGGGGATTTAGAATTTGTGGAGTTTTTATTGAACAGAAAATTATCTGGATGTTAAAAAATAATGTTATAGTACAATTAAAATCTTAAAATAATGTTTTGCACGATCTCTGTTAATTTTGTTCTTTTATTAAAAATGTGCATTTTTAATTATAAGGATTTTTCTGTTGACAATCATTATAGAAAATTTTACAATTCTGACACATGCTCAATTATACTTTATCTTATATATACAAAAAACTAGTACAGAAAATCATCCATTACTAGCAGATTTTTCTAACAAAAAATGGGCTACTTTCCGGTGGAAATTAAAATTTCCGTCGATCTTTTGGCAGAAATGTTTTTGTCAGTATAAACCGCATATGAAATACAAATCGGGAGATTTTTTCCGCTCGCAGCTTTTCGGTGGATTTATGTTGTGTTTCTGTCATCGTCTGGAGCGGCGATCTACGTAGAATAGTCGCAAGACTTTATCAACGATTTGATTGCCGGAAATTACTGGCTGTAAACCACCAGTAAATTCCGTCTCCGAAATCACCGATTAACCGCCGGAGACTTCCAGTGGTATTTCTGATGGCACTAACCACGCTAAGTTCCGGCATTCAGGTCCGGCCGCTGAAAAATTGCCGGTAATTACTAGCGGTTTACTCATTAAATCTATCGGCTTATGATAATAAATGATATCGACGACGATATTGTTCGAAATAAAATTTTAGTCCATGTTGATTTGACTAACTAAGTCTAGGCATCTAATTTCTTTGAAATAGACATCTTATACAAGTTATTTTCAAAGCTTATATTCATAATTCATGAAAAACAAATATGTATTGCGATCAACTGAATCAATTTGGTGTCATAAATACTAAACTAAGAGGAACTCAAATTTATGCCCATTCCACACTGACTTAGTTCACGGATGACCTAACTTGGAATATATCAAATTCCTAGTCTAATCACAGCATTATATATAATCCTTGAATAAATTTTTATTTTTCTTCATGTTTAATTACATGCTATATATACACATTTACATCCAAATAAGTAAAGAGATTATAGTAGAAATAAATTAAAAAAAATATATAATGGCTCTAATAATATCAAAGTGAATGTTTAGTAAAAGGTGGCCATCACACATTCCAATTATTGCGTGATATAATTAGGAAGAAAAATTAACTTGTAGGAAAAAAAAAATGATTTACTCAAGGAATTAATTTCTTACATTGATTTGATTGTTGTATGCATGGATCAAGAGAGGAAACAATTGGAGATTTTGGAGAGATTTAAATTCAAATATATTGTAAGATATTATTCTTCATCTTTATAACATATAAAATTGTATAAATTAAAAAATTTCATATTTCTAATGATCGTAAAGATTATCTCTTGCGGAAGGAAAGGAAGAAGATCAACCAAGGAGAGGAGATCAACTGTGGCGGGGGAGATGAGGATCAACATTGGCGTCGGCTAGGACGGAAGGTCGGCTGGAGTTGCGACGAGAAGATGGAGTATCGGTGTTCTCTGGGACAAAAAAGAAATGAAGACGCGTTGAAATGAGGAATACAGAGTGGGTCGAGAAAATATGGCTCTTACTGGCGGATTTTCTGGCGGCATTAGCCGTCAGACATAATTCACGTAAAACTGGCGGTCTTTCCGCTGGTAATGACGTCGAACTTATGACACACCGACAACATTTCCAATAGCTTAACCGCCAATATTAAATGATTTTCCTGTAGTGATTTTTCTCACATGCACCACTAATAAATAAAATTAGGGGAGTAAACGAGCCCAACATAAGGCTTCTGATTTTAACAATAAAACATTGTACAATAAATTCTAAATAAAATACTCCTTTCAACATGTTCATGTTTTTTTGTTGGCTTTCATCCTAAGACTCATTAGGTTACTCAATTTATGTCAATCATTTTACTCAATCTTAAAAAAACACCATTTTAAGCACATATGTTGAACTTAGAAGTTGGAGAAGTACATATATCTTAACATATATAAATAGATATCTTCAAACTTCTTAAAGGAAATTTAATAAAGAAATCACTAGTGTCATACAAATGCTTACATTTGGATAGGCTAAATGCCACAGATGAAATAGGAGCCTCATTCTTAATTCATTATTATCCCAACCAGTTTTTGAATGAATTAAATTTCCTATATATATATATATAGAGAGAGAGAGAGAGAGAGAGAGAGAGAGAGAGAGAGAGAGAGAGAGACTTATGTGTTAATCATCAAAAGAAGGATTATAAATCCTTAGAGGGATCCAATACTCACAAATGCTAAGGAGCTACAATCAATTGAAAAGAAACCCATAGAGCTAATTATCCCAAGCTAATTACAAGAGAAAATTCAAAATGCATAAAAAACCAAAATTCAAAAACCCAACAGCCAATAATCCCTTGAAAATAGACAGATGAACCCCAGAAATAACCAAAGCTCCATCAAGGAAACAAAATTGGGGCCAAAAACTCCAATAGCAAGCTAGCCCAACAACATCAAAGAGAAAATCAAGCAAAACCAGCCTCAACAGACCTCAGGGGAACACAAAACCTACAGAGAAAAAAGCCTTTAAAAATGGGTCAACTCATCAGTGTTGAAATGGCTAATGGTAAAGTCAACGCGATCCAACCGGCCATTGAAAGCTAGAATCAGTCAATCGCTGCCGTATTATTAATTTGTTTTAATTTAATGAAACCAAACTTTCTTTTTTGAACAATAAAAACCACAGAAGGCGTGAAAACGACAAAGGGATGGCTGAAACCTCCCTTCTGCAAGGCGCCAGATTTTAAAGAAGAAGAAAAAATAAAAATAAAACAATGCATATTGGGTGGACTTTGTCGGATTAGCTAAGAATCAATATTAAATCATATCGAGCGAATTAAGTTTGGATAGAATATTTTTTGGCTTAATTTATCAGTTTTGATCCATTAATACACACACTTTCCTATTTGTTAAGCTCATCTATTAGAAAAAATAATAAGAAAAGGAAAAATATAGAACAATTTTTAAAAATATACATATTTTTTGATAGTGTGAGCGTTTGAATCCACATACACTTCAATACCTAAAATATCCTCACATTTAATTGATGGGATTAATTTTAACTGTTACTTTTAATCTTAGGATCAAATTGAGATATTTTTTAGTAGTCACAGAGCTAAATTGAGACATTATGCAAGTCTAAGTCTAAATTAGGTATTTATTAATAATCGGGGGATAATTTTGAACTTTTACACTAAAAATAAATGATCTACTTTAAATATTTGAAGGCTACTATATAATCAACAGAAAATTTAGCTTTATTACAAGTCAGTTTTTAGAATGATTGAGTTCAGCAGCCAATGACAATATACACAATTCATATTAATCTGTTATTTGGGAGCTTTGGTTGCCAACTAAGAGGTCTTGGATTCGAGTCTTGTGTATATGATGTGTGTATGAATTTGACCAAAATTCAAGGATGAAATCTATTATTTATATAAACAGCTCAATCAAATAAACTAATACTATATAAATATATAATGAATCAAAGAACTTACAAGCCATACAAGCAACAAACAAAGTGAATACAATATCATACAATACAGATGAATCAATCAAATACATCTATAATATCCCACATCTATATAAATCATTATAGGAATAGTTTTGTAACTGGCCGCTGATGTACTAATGGTGATGATGCCTCTTGGCTTCCTTCTTTGCTTGCTTATTGTGGTGATGTTCGTGTAGTGCAAAACCTGCACTAGCTACTGCTGCTGTCATGGCTATCTCTTCTTTGATCTTGTGCTTATGCGCATGTTCAGGGTCTTTCTTGGCCTGATGCTTCTCGTGCTTTATTAATGTCCAAAGCATCATATAAGAGATAAGAAATGAAAAAAAAAAAAAAGAATAATTACAAAGAAGGATTTTGAGGAACTCTTACAAGAGCATAAGCAGTGGCTGTTGCAACGCCGAGTTTGCCAAGATGCTCCATGTGTTTGTGGTGCTTCAGATCTTTCTTATAGTCAACATTTGGCGACTTATCTTCGCCTTTCTCCTTATGCTGGTTGAAGATGTTGTGATGATGATGATGGCGGTGATGATGTTCGAGCGACATGATTGAAACTTATATCTAAAAGGGCTTGATTGCTTAAATTGACGAGGGATGGGATCGGCAAAGGGGTTACAATTTTGTGGTGACTAAATGGAAGCATTTGGTGGTCTTTTTATAGTAGGAGTAACAAAGGGTACGTAGAGCTTTTAATTGAACGAGTTGATAGCTACATGCTTCAGATGCAAGTTATTGTAGTTGTTGATAGTATGCTTATAATTTGTCTATTTTAGAACTTTTTGTTTTATTGGAATTCTCTGTTGGAGAAAGTTTCTTATGCCGAGAGGCAAAGCGCGGCTTTTGTCCGCGTTGTTTGGCTATGAAGAAATTGCTGAAGGATTGGGCGTCCGAAGAGAAGTAGCTATCAAGTTGATAAAATCATAAATTCTTGTCGGCTTAGACGTGTCAAGTTTTTTTTTTTTGTTTGGGTGCCCCACCAACGATAAGCTTTGTCCCATTAGGGGTACTAATATTTGACATGATCCGAAAATCTGATTCAAATTGTTGACCTCTATTTTTGCTCGAGCACTTTCGATCGATTTAATCGAATCCCGTCGAGCCTAACTCGAGCTCGAATTGACCCGACTTGAGCCATAATGGACTCGACTATGTTCGATTAGACTCAATTAATTATTCTGGTAGCGCCCTGTCCCATTTAATTTAAATTGATTATTATTTTGGACCTAATTTCATGCGATTGAATTTTGTTGCGCCGGCTCGAGCCCGAGTTGATTCGAATTGAGTCAAATTCAAACTAGAGTCTAATTCGATCTTAGCTGAATTTGACTTGATTCAGCTCAATTTGATCCTACTTAAAGGCCACTTGACTTTCTAAATATTTTGAAATCATTTCCTAAATCCGGTAATCTAATGGACGGCTCCCATTTCCCCCAAAATTCGGAGTCGACCGTTACATCAGTTTTCAGTCGCGTGAGACTCGAGAGGAGGCAGCTCTCTCTCGCTCTCGGTGTCCTGCACGGTTGGAAGAAAACCGAGGTTCCCTTCCTTCCCCACTGTCGGCCTCTCCCATCCGGAACAAGAAGAGCCGAAGCCGCTCTTCTCTTCCTTCGCCTCTCCCTCTCTCGCGTGAGCCAGAGGATCGAGCTTTTGCTCCCGTCGCTCCTGCCTTCATCCGAATCCAGAAGCCGACGACCTCCCTTTGTCCGATCCATCTCCAGGACCGAACCCTGCACTCACGGATCTCTCTCCCTTTCTCCTCTCACTAGCAGCCTCCAGCCAGCGGAAGCCAAGGCCGGATGCTCCCGTCGCCTGCCCGATTCGCACCGAACTCCCTCCTGACCTCGCCCCTTCTCCGGTCAGTGTTCAAGCAGGAGCCGAAACCCCCCCGGCTAGCTCTTCCGTCTCGAGCCCGAAGCCAGGTCCGACGACTCGATCACGCCTCCTTCAAGCCCGGCCGTCGCCTCTTAGTTCGCAAAATCCCTCCGCCCCTCTCTCTGCCGTTCGCAAGCCCGAGCCGAAAGACCACCATTCAACGCCTCGATTCGCAAGCCCTAGGTCCCGTCGCTTCCCCTTGCTCGTGTGGACAACAGCCCTAATTGAAGCCCTCACTCCCTCTGCCTTAGCCGACACCGGCAATCCTCCTAATCTTGGGTAATTTCTTCTACATCCTCATCTATATTCTTCTTTGTTTATTATGGATGTGATTGCTATGGGAAGTGATTATCTAAAGAGGAAATGCTAATGTTGATTTCTTACCTTAAGATTTTATTGCTACTATATCCTGAAGAATAGAGTAGTGATTTTGTATGTGAAATAATTTGAAATGGTAGAATAATTTTGCATCAATGGTTTTCTTGCTTGGAAACACCTTTCTCTTTGGTAAAGACTGTTTTCTGAATCAATAGCAAATGCAAAATCTGTCATAAGGGTATGCGATTTTATTTTTGTTGAGTTGTGCTATAAATATGAGAATTTAACAATCTCATTTGGTAGAAATTTTCAGCAATTTATATGGGTTGTCCTTGATTTTCCTTTGCTTTACCGATTTCGATATTGGTGGATCTCTTATTTTTACTAAGCTTTGTCATATCTTATCATATGATTTTGTATATCCTAAATTTTGGAGAAAATGAAGTTTACCAACTCTTTATTTTAATGGCAGTTAGCACAATTGTTGAAGTGAAATGAGTAAATGAAAAGGTGTTTGGGTGGTTGTAAGAATGTTTTCTTTTTCATATGATTGCATCATTCTTTGTCAAAATTCTGTGTGTTCGTTGCATTAGCTTTAAAGTGAAGGTTTGATGATTACATTGGTAATACCCTTGGAGTTTTGAAAAGAATTTGGTTGCAATTGCTTTCTTTCATTGAAACTTATATAGGTATTCCGGTTGAAACATGGTTTAAGCAATTTGCATATTCTCGTGTGGTGTTTGAAAAGAGGAATTGTTAAACTCTTGGAAAGATTTTGGTTTTATGAATCATGTTGAAAATTTTGTGTATTTTGTTGTGCTTTATGATCTATTCGAGTATGCAAGTCAGTTTGATGCAAGGGCTAAATGTTTCATATTGGATAGTTTTCTTTGAGCAAAAAAAATAAAAGAACATGGAATTCATATTAGAAAACCTTAATGTTCTCTTGGGGTAAAATTAGTTTTTCTATCAAAGTATTCCTTCTTTTGTTATTTAACTTTGAAGTTGGTTGGAAAGTAATCGTGAGTCTCTTAGTCTTGTAGCTTATATTATGGTAAGCATGCTTAGTTGTAAGGTTGATGGATGACGAGATATCCCTATGCTTATTCGAAACATGTTTCTTCTTCACTTGTTGGGTATTTATGCGAAATACATGATTGGCAAGTATCACTTCTTGGTGGCAATTCCTACAGCTGCTATTGAGATTTTCTCACTGGTTTTTATGGGAAGTAAGTGCAGATTTTGTTGTTTTTGAGGCTCCAAATTGCTGTTAGAAATTGGATGAGTGCAGATTTTTGTTATTTTCTTGCTCTAAACTGCTTTTAGGAATGCATACGTGCAGATTTTTGCTGTTTTGAGTTTCCGGATTGTTGTAGGAATGTTATACATGCAGTTTTTCGTAGTTTTTTTTAACTTCCGGATTGTTTTAGGAGTAAGTTATGTGTAAGTTTCTCGCCGTGTCATATTGATTTGTTTTTATCGAGGAGCTTTGTGATTGGATTTGTGATGGGAGAGGTTTGTAAATGGTTTTATGCTACGATTTTGTAGGTAATCTTTAAACGAGGCATGTTTCAAATTTGTTTTACATTTGATCTCATGTTAGAAAGTTTCGTTAGTCATTTTGTGTCAGAAAGCTTCATCATGAATTTTGCGAATTGTCTTATATCGAGATTTTTGTTGTTTTGTTTTTTTGTGAAGATTTCTTAATGGAAGGCTTTATAATGTCTATTCATTGAGGAATTTTCTCAAATTACCCCACTCCAAATGAAAGGAGGTACTTGATTAGTGGTTATTTGGGTAGGATTTTTGTGTCGAAAAGAAGAGATTTTGGAAGATAATTTTGTAGAGTTTTTATGTCAAAACAAAAAAAAAAATGAAAGGAGGAAATTTTGGGTAGATAGCTTTTGGGAGGTTTTGCTTAGTAGTTCATTTAGAAGTTCTTACTAGTCATGTTGGGTTTGGCTAGACTTGTGTAGTGAGGTCCCTTAGTGTCTTTTGAGGGGTGATTAGTGCTTTTTCATTTGAGTTAGATTGTCTTAATGTGTATTTCAAAAAAAAAAAAAAATGAATCATTAGGATTTGAGGCATTAGAAAAACTTTGTGTTGGAAAATCTCCCATGTCTTTTTTGGGAGTAAGATGGTTCTTACTTGTTTGAGTTAGATTCCTTTAATGTTAGCTTCTATAGAAAAGAAGTATAGAATTTTGGGAGAGATATGAGATAAAGGTAACTCTTATTTTGAATTTAGAGTTGAGAATGCATATCCCCTTAGTTGATATAGGATTTGTTTAGAATGTGTCGGTTAGTAGAGTTGGATTCGTATCAAGTGCCTCATTTGGATTGTGGGAATAACAAAGGGCATTGTTAATGTTGCTTTAGGATACACTTGTCTTTAAAGAAGTGTGTCCAAAACAACAATGCCTACATCCCTTTTATTTCTGATTTTCATTCTTTCTTTTTTTTTTCTACTGCTTTGCTATAGATTCTTAAGTTTAGCGATACATGTACGAAAATCCTAAGGATTAGAAAACAAAATCTCCTTTTAATCATACAACCTTAGTGACACCTAAGGACAAAAATTAAGGACTGAGTCTTAGAAAATATAGACTTAGGATGCATGCTCCCTGTAGGGTAGAGACATCAAAACTAAACTTAGTGACACGTCTCCCTAGGTTTAGTTCTTCTTAATCCACTAATAATCAACCAACCGATTCTAATCTAATTTTAAAATCTATTAAAACACTTAATTCTTAATCAAGTTATTATTAACATTTATAATTATTAAACTATAAGTCTAAAACATGAACTTAAACCAATTCTAACTAATATAATAATTAATCCTTAACCAATCTAAAATCTAAAAGATGTAGATTTTATTAGGGATTAAATTACAAATTAAGATTCATTAGGATAAGAAACTCCTAAATATCAAACCTTAGACTAACCTTTATAAAATCAATCAACAAACCTCTTAATACATAACAACCGCTCCAAAAGTGAAGTTTATTGGATGAACTACTCCGGGCTGCGGGGCTAAGTGTCCTAAGGAGGCTGGTTCCTCGAGCCTGGTGGCACAACGCCACGAATGAATCTAATGGAGCGTCAAAATGTAAAATTAATTTTTCTAATTGGCTTAATTCAAACCTTAATTGATAATAAATCACTTAATCTACATTTCTTTTCTAATTTATAACCAACTAATAATTGAATAAAGTTGATTACCATTGGGTAACCCAGGCCTACGAGGCTATTAAGTTAGCCCCAAGGAGGGTGAAATAAACCTCACGGCCTCGGTGTGAAACAAAGGTGATAATCAATCAAATCCTAAAACAAAATCTCTAAAATTAATCCTAAACTACTAATATTTCAACTTAAATTAAAATTTCTCTTTTGGCCTTTTAACAAATCAAAATACAAACAATTTTAACTAAATCATCCTACATAGGACCTACCCAAAACTGCACAGCCTACACACACCTTAGACCGGTTTTGTTAAGGCACGACTTCTAGCTCTAGGTTAGGCTGACATTTTCTTTCGTTATTCAGTATTTACTACATACACATGCTTTATAATTGTTACTATTAGATTTCCTGTTTGTTACATTCTTACTTACATGTATTTATTTTTTGAATGGCATCTACGCTCATTTTTGTATTTTTCTTTCACTTGTCTTGTGAGGTACATTGGGGTAATTCGCTAGCTTGAGGCTTTTGAGTGGCCGCGCCACAATCGGGGAGTATTTGCTCATAAGCTTGTAAGTGGCAGCGCCACAATCAGGTATGATCTCTGCAACTTGTAAAACAATTTTCTTTTAATTATATATCGAAACTGCTACACATCACACACATTTTATTGATAGGTATTCTAGCATGTTTAGGTAGCCGGCCTTAGGGTAGTTCACTAACGAAGCTTTGGCCCTATAGGTCAAAGCTTACCCCCTTCTGTGAGCCCTAGAGACCATTAGGGTCATTTAGGCCTGTAGAGTAGGCCACCTATTATGCCGGTTGGCATCGTTGTTTTCCCACACGAAGTGGGCATCGTTGTTTTTCTGCTAGGACTTTGGCCTTTTCCGGTTTTGGGTACGATACCCCCCCCCCTTTTTTTTCTTTCTTTCTGTGAGCCTTAGAGTCCATTAGGGTCATTTAGGCCTGTAGAGTAGGCCACCTATTTATGCCATTGGGCATCGCTGTTTTCTCACACGAAGTGGGCATGACTATGATGATTCTCTGTGTGGGTATCTTGCCTGAAGGATATCCTTAGGGTGTGTTTATTTATTTTTTCTGTACTCTGGATGTCATGCATATGTTCTTACACACTTTTCTTCACAATGCACTTTACCTACATACATGCATTGCATTAGTGGACCTAAGGATCTTTCTTACTTATGCATTTGTTTCATGCATCATACAACGCTAGATCTGTTCATTTGCATATTGTAGAGTCCTTGATTTAAATCTTTTAAACTACAAATCCTTGATTCCTTAGGATAGACCCTTCCCATCTTGCATACATATAGGACGGTTGGTTGTGCTTAATATTTTAGCTGGCTTCCTTTTTCAGGCAAGGAATAAGTCCAGACCGCATTAGCTAGGTCGTAGATGTTAGTGTTGTGTGTGCAACACTACATCTTTTATAGATTTAGGGTCTAAAGGTGAGTGGTACGAGTGTACCCCTATACACCTTATTGGTGGGTAAGCTGTCCATCTTTTCGGAAGCTATAAATCCTACCCATCCGCGTCACACAGATGACGCCACCTCCCTCTTTCTCTCGTGCATGTCTGAGTGCGTTGCCCCTCTTTCTTTTCTCCAGTTTTCACTTCTCTTAGCTGGCTGGATGTAGACTGAACCCTGTGTGTTGATTGAACCAAATTGGGACATTCCCCTATGATTAGGAAAACCTAGAAATCCCTTGCATTAAACTCACTTTAGAGAAGATAATCTAACATCCTTAATCGAGAGTTTTCTTAGACCGAGGTCTAAGATATAATTAACTACGGGGGCTTGCGCCCGTAGGAAACCGATCCCCACAATCAAATAAACCCCATTCGAGCTGATGTATCGAATGGGGGAAATCTCGTGAATTTAGGGTTATAGATATTATTATCCATCGAGGTTGGTAGGTGAAAGCCGCTATCCTCCATGGCTAATCGTATCTATAACTCCATCTGCTCTTCCATCGGCCTGCTTGTGCTGAGTGTAAAGGCCTACGACTATTTTGTCCTAAGGGATAGTGTGATCGTACCCTTTGCATTCGAACCACACGAGCGGAACCCTTTCAGAGACCCACACAAATCTGATCCGAAAATTTTGAGTTCGGGTTAGGGAGTTCGATCCATTTGTAAATTCAGGGTGGGTTCGGATTGACCCAGAAACCCGAAATCAACCCGATATTATTATGAAAGATATAAGTAAATTCAATCTTATAAATATAAGAGCAAATTACATGAAGATGTAAAATAAAAAATCTTTACTCGAAGAATTTCAATCTTAAAAGCACCCACAATTTTGAGTGAAAAATGAAATAATATAATGAATCTGACGTTGCAATATCAATATCCCAGAATTCAACAAAGTTCAAATCTCTATATAATTAAGTAGCTATTTTAGCCTATATAAAAACTATGGTGCGACCACTAGTAAAATTCATATCACAATACACAGTATATGTAGGATTCCTTGCAATATGGAAGGATGGATCAGACTTGATTGCTTCCACTCTTCCTAAGTGGGCATAAAACAAGAAAGGCAATATTGGTTGAACGTTCACAGTACTATCATTTCCAATTCCCATACTAAGAAGCTGATTTAGAGTATAATAATGCCCACCTGGCAGTTTTATTGAATTTTTTCATGGCTAAAAGCAAAAAATTTATAACTTCCTGTGAGTTTGCTAAATGAGCAATGCGATGCCGTTTTTGAATTATCAATCTTAGAAACATTGTCAATGTTATTTCCATACTCATAATCAAATTTTGTTGTAGTATTTAAACCATTCTTCGGAGCATCATTGTCAGTCATAGGAATTTTAGCAATTTGAATAGAAGAAGAGTTATGAACTCACATTTCCTCAAAAATAAGATAAATAAATCTATTAACTTCCCAAAAATCTAAAAAAATTGATTGATAAATGATCTTATTTTTTTATTAAAATTATATGTAATAAAAGAAATAATGATACATGAAATAATTACTAACCTCTCAATAGGATACATCCAACGATAATATACATGACCTTCAATCCTTGCCTCAGTGGCCAAGTGATTATCAAATGCACCATGATATCAAAAAAAAAAAAAAAAAAAAAAGAGAAAATATATTTTCAAGTTGGCAAAGTGTAATTACAATTTCTTTTTCCAATCTAAGAAGCTCAATTGGGTGAAGAACTTTAGAGCACAAGCATTGAAAAAAATGACTCAGTCGAATTAGAGGAGAGCGAACCGACGAAGACATGACTCGTCTTAAGCATAATGGAAGAAATTGTTGCATTATTATGTGATAATCATGGCTCTTTAATCCAAGTATTTTGAGTGGTTTCAGTTTCACTCGCCTTGAAATATTAGATACATATCTATCTGGCACTTTAATACTTTTTAATATTTTACAAAAGATTGATAGGTACCACTTGAATATTTCAAGTGATTCCTATCGGATCTAAGCCAAATCATAAGTAATTCGCTGTTTTCTATAGGAAAACAGCCACCAAACACAATAACAGCGAACAAACGTGAAGAAAGCTGAGAGAAATTTGAGGGAAATTTATGTAGATTGCAAGAAAAACAAACGATACAATGATCCTCGATTCGAGAGGAGGATCCACTCTCCCGACGCTCTCTAGATGAAAATCTAGAGCCCCACGACCTCCCTCCGTAGCAAACCTCAAGCACTCAAGCAATAATCAAGATGCAACATAAAACCTAAGTTAATTCCCTCTTAATACAGTCTAATTCAAAACAAAAGCAAAAGGACATCTTTACCCTTCATTCTCCCTCCAAAATCACTTAAATTTTGTTTGAATGGCTAGTGGACCCCACCCCCAAGCCCCTTCTCTCTTCCGCCTGCTGTGCCCGCTTCCGCCTGAAGAAGACCCGGACCGGCTGGGCCTGTCCAGGTTGGACCGGCCTAACAAAGATTTCTTTTTATTTTTTGTTTATAGTAAAGCATGCGACAAGTAAATAAGTATGCCTAGATGAAGTACAACTAGGGTGCAATGCGGAGCGTATTCCCATTTTCTCAATGTCTTTGCGTGCATTCAAATAATCTTTTTCCTTCCATCAAGATCCAACAGCGTACCCAAAAGCTTATCACATACATTTTTTTCAATATGCATAACATCTAAGTTATGACGTAAAAGATTTTTTCCCAATACGACAACTTAAAAAATATACTAAACTTCTTCCAATTATAAGGAAAATTAGGATTAGAAGGAGTTTCTTTCCAAACTTCACATTTATACTTCTTAACATATTAATAACTTTGGATCCATTAACAGGTGGTGGTATTGTCCCATGTTCTTCACAACCATTAAAAGATCGACTATCTTTTCTATCAGGATGATCATGATCTAAGAATCTCCGATGTCCCATATAACATCTCTTATGAATGAAATGTAACCACTTTGAGCATGTATTCTCTTAAAAAATAGGGCATGCAAATTTCCCTTTTGTACTATAACCTGATAAGTTAGCATAACATGGAAAATCATTTATAGTCCATAATAATGCAGCTCGCATTTGAAAATTCTCCTTTGAACATGCATCATAAGTCTGCAAACCAACTTCCCATAATTCTTTTAACTCAACCAAAAGTGGTAGTAAATAAATATAAATATTATTTTTAGGTTGAGTTGGGCCCGAAATAAGCAAAGAAAATATCATGTATTGTGGTTTCATAGACAAGTTAGGTGGTAAATTATATGACATCAATACAACAGGCCAAGTACTATGCGTTGAAGTCATTTTCCCAAATGGATTAAATCCATCTAATGCTAAACCCAACTGTACATTTCTAGGATATGTAGCAAAATTTATATCCTGAAAGTCCAAGTGCTTCCAAACTGGAGTGTCAGCGAGATGCCTCATGCAACCATCTTTTATGCGATCTTCTTTATGCCATATCATATAGGATACAGTCTTAGATGACATGAATAATCTCTGCAATCTTGATGTTAATGGGAAGTGCCACATGACTTTTCCTGTGACCTTTTTATTTGTTTTAGTTGATATATCTTTTGAAGTGCTATCTTCTGTAATCCATCTTGACTCATTACAAATATCACATTCATTCTTAAATTCATGAAGATCCCAATATAAAATGCAATCATTGCGACATATATCATTTTTTTCTAACTTAAGCCTAAATCTTGAATTATCTTCTTTGTCTCGTAATAAGACTTTGGTAGACGAATATCTTCAATTGCTTCCCTTAACAAGTCAAGAAACATAGTAAATAATTTCTGAGTCCAATTACCAAGGCATTTGAGTTGAAGTAGCCTAACAACTTTGCATCCAGGAAATAATTTTTGTTGAGAGTCACTTATCAACTTATAAAACTTTGCAACATCTGCATTTGATTTAATTATTAATTTCATCTTATTCATATGTAGTATTGATTTCAAACCAAAATGCATCATTTAATAGCCCTTCTATGTCATCATTAACATCATTAACAATAAGAGAATGTGATTCAATGCCATTTCTAAATGAAGTTTCTCCATGAGCAATCCAATTGTAATATCCAGGTTTGAATCCTCTCCAAAACAAATGAGCTTCAACATCATCTCTTGTCCTACAATTGCCATTTCCACAATCTCTATATGGGCATAGTATCATTCCACTTGAACTTCCATTACTGGATTCACAATTTAGAAAGTTTTTAACTTCTTTAAAAACTGTGCTACTTCTTGAACAATACATCTAACTTCTATCCATTTATATATTAGAAACTTCATATAGCAAGGGTGAAATAAATATCATAAACCATGAAAGCTAGTGGATGCATATTCAAAGGGTATACAATACACTCTTTGATTTGAATTATAAATAAGCAAGTGATTAAGCTAGGATTAAAAAAAGCATATTGAGTGAATTTACTTTTCTTGATCTTAAACAAACAAGCTTTTCCTTTAATTGTTGGATCTAGAATCCTTTCGCTAACTCGAAGGACTTACGAAGTCTTTCTTTTAGCCCTTTATATACTAGTGGTGAGAAGAAGATAATAAGAAGACATCATTTTGGAAAGGAGAGCCAACATCAGGTAGTTGATAATTTCAAGTCTTTATAAATGCATATAAAGTACATCATACGTTTAAGTGAGAGGGAGTAAAAAGGGAGAATATTTGAGAGGATTGTGAGTAGAAGTTAGCACTACAGTCTGAGAGGAGAAATAAGACCATTGCTCTCTTATCGCTTTGAGCCTACAACTTTGTTTGCGAAAAAATACAGGGAAATGGTGGTCTCTATAGAGTCTAAAAAATCAATTCCAACCCCAATTCTCACCAAAACTTATCAACTTGTTGATGATCCATCCACTGATCACATAGTTTCTTGAAAAGAAGAAGCTACCAGCTTTGTGGTGTTGATACCTCCGGAGTTTATGAGAAATATCCTTCACAATTACTTCAAACACAACAACCTTTTAAGGTTTGTGAGGCAACTCAAAACATATTGAAGTTTTTCATTGCAACCTTATTCTAATACTTTAGAACTATGTCTCCTTACCTTATCATAGGTGATAAATGAACAGTTTAAGAACAATTCTTGGAGGTAGTTCACTAACAATTTCTTAAAGGTAAAGAAGTTCTAACAATATTAGTTCTTCTTTTATACTTTGAGAGTAATGTTTTCACATTCAGGGGTTGCATTAAATTAGTTCCAAGTGAGTTTTTTCTAAAAAATTAAGAAGGGATGTAAGGTAGTCTTTCTTTGCATTATATGTATTAGCACAAAATGAAGACATTCGATTTAAATATCAAATTTTAGTCAAGTTCAAATTAGACCATTATATGGCCGGGGGTCCAAGGGGGCAGCGCCCGCTGACAGGGTTCGACCTAACAAATTTAAGTTGCAAGGAAGCTATTCGTATTTTAAATGCATAGACTTGTTAATATCAAACCATCAAAAAAGAAAAAGTGACACAATGTTGTCATAAAACTGCAATCAAGTAAACTAAAGCAAAATGTAAAATTTCATTGTAACAGGGAGTCTTTGTGATATACATATATAGGGAAGAGATGAATCCAACAAGAAAATGAAAGCAAACGAAAATCAAACCAACGTCCTGATGAAATTCAAGATCAACTGAAGATTTACCTCAATGTATAAACATTTAGCGTTCAGCAGTCGATCGTTCAAAAATGCGAAGATCTTCAGAAACCCGAGACAATGAAAAGAAGAAAGAGGTGAATATATTTGAAAATGAGCCAAGGAAAACAGATAGAGGCTAAAAGATTGAAATCCGTGACAAGAATTACCTGTGCAGTGGTCACTATTGCCCGATGTAGCAGCATCGATCCGCTAGGATCTGTAGATGAAAGGTAACACACGTCAAAAGGAGGGCACGAAAAATTATCATAGGATGAAGAAGACGAATAGATTTGAAGAGGGCACGAAAACATATCGGGCGTGTGATGTCTCTCTTAGCGCCAAATTGCTCTCTTAGCACCAAATTAGGCACTTAAATATTTTTTAAAGCACTTAAATATAAATGTCATTATATATATATATATATATATATATATATATATATATATATATATATATATATATATATATATATATATATATATATATATATATATATATATATATATCTTTAAAAGTTACTTTTTTTATAGTGATTGTAGCTCTTGTAGCATTAGTTAGTTGTGAATTTCTCTTAAGGACATTATAATTTTGTATGATATAAAATTCCGCCTATAATCGGGCCTTTAAAAAAGTTTTTTTTTTTTTTGAAAATCCTTAAAAAAAGTTTGAAATGTAAAGGCTAATTATATTAAATACTAATGAATTGTTGGACTATTTATTTTAGGATTTAATTATATATGCTCAAACAGGATATTAATAATATTTATTTATGATTAAATTAAAGCTTATTTTATAGCCCGTCATCATAATTAGCATAAAAAAACATTCCAATAAGAAGAAAAACTCAATTAATCATTACTTAATAAAATTGAATAAAAAATCAATTTACTAAAAAAATTAAACAATAGTTTCTATTTACTCAAATTATACTATTTAAATAATATTTAGCATAACACGATATTTTAATTAATCATTAATTAAGAATTAATAACATTAATTAAAGAGAATGAGTAATTAATTAAACAAAATCATACAAATTATTATTTTGCTTGATTTAATACCTTTTAAATTAATTAATATTAATTAGTAAAATTAATTTCATAAAATTAATATTTAACAAATTAAATTAAAACTTTTATTATCTTTCCCCTCCCCATTATGGCACTCTGTGCCTAAGTGAAATTTTCAAAGGCATTAGATTGTGACCGGAACTCTACCTTCGATTAAAAGATAGTCAGAAATTTCAACTCAAGCTCATTGACTAAGGCTTCATTTGAGATAATTTTTTTTATTATTTTTTAAAACAGTTTTTTAGTACAAATTTCTTTAGTTCAAAATTTTTTTATACTAAAATGTTGCTTTAAAAAATAGTAAAAAATTGTCTTAAATCAAGCCTGAAACTTGTAAATCCGCCGAACGTTTGGATTTAGTATTTTCAGAGTTTGAAAGGAGAAATAGAATTTAAGCACTAGATGGTATAACTTTGACTTTAACACAATTTGGCAATATTAGCGTCTAAGGCTTCGTTTGGGACGGCTTTTTTATTGCTTTCTAAAATGGAGTTTTAGTACAAAAATAAAAAAAAAAATTGTACTAAAATTCCGTTTTAGAAAGCAATAAAAAAACCGTCCCAAACAAACCTTAAATCTTGCATAAATATACGAGCTAGATCCACTACCAAATGATCCTTAAGGTCTTCATAATCTCTGTACAACTCTAGAGGTCCCATAAATATGTGGGAGCCTTATGATCCAAAGTAAATATAATCATTATTATAGAAAGAAAACAAAAGTAAACATATCGACAAATAGTTAATTCTTATGCATGTAGCATTCTTATGAGGTTTTGTTAGAGATGATTTTCTTGTTGTTTTTTAAAACAATTTTTAAATACAAAAATTTTTAGGTCAAAAAATTTTTGTACTAAAAAATTGTTTTAAAAAACAGTAACAAAGCCGTCCCAAACTTAGCCTGAATGTCACTGCCTTTGATGACTAACATTGTATGCCATAGTAGATCCATGTACAAATTTTCTAGGAATAAAAATCAACGATGAAATCTATTATTTACATAAACAGTCCAATCAGATAAACTAATACTATATAATGAATCAAACAACTTACAAGCCATAAGCAACAAACAAAGTGAATGCAACATCATAAAATACAGATGAATCAATCAAATACATCGATAATATATTACATGTATATAAATTATTAAAGCAATAGTTCTGTAACTAGCAACTGATGTACTAATGGTGATGATGCCTCTTGGCTTCCTTCTTTGCTTGCTTATTGTGGTGATGCTCGTGTAGTGCAAAACCTGCACTAGCTACTGCTGCAGTCATGGCTATCTCTTCTTTGATCTTGTGCTTATGCGCATGTTCTGGGTCTTTCTTGGCCTGATGCTTCTGGTGCTTTATTAATGTCCAAAGCATCATATAAGAGATAAGACATGAAAAAAAAAAAAGAATAATTACAAAGAAGGATCTTGAGGAACTCTTACAAGAGCATAAGCAGTGGTTGTTGCAACGCCGAGTTTGCCGAGATGCCCCATGTGTTTGTGGTGCTTCAGATCTTTCTTATAGTCAACATTTGGCGACTTATCTTCGCCTTTCTCCTTATGCTGGTTGAAGATGTTGTGATGATGATGGTGGCGGTGATGATGTTCGAGCGACATGATTGAAACTTATATCTAAAAGGGCTTGATTGCTTAAATTGACGAGGGATGGGATCAGCAAAGGGGTTACAATTTTGTGGTGACTAAATGGAAGCATTTGGTGGTCTTTTTATAGTAGGAGTAACAAAGGGTACGTAGAGCTTTTAATTGAACGAGTTGATAGTTACATGCTTCAGATGCAAGTTATTGTAGTTGTTGATAGCATGCTTATAATTTGTCTATTTTAGAACTTTTTGTTTTATTGGAATTCTCTGTTGGAGAAAGTTTCTTATGCCGAGAGGCAAAGCGCGGCTTTTGTCCGCGTTGTTTGGCTATGAAGAAATTGCTGAAGGATTGGGCGTCCGAAGAGAAGTAGCTATCAAGTTGATAAAATCATAAATTCTTGTCGTCTTAGACGTGTTAAGTTTTTTTTTTTTTTGGGTGCCCCACCAACGATAAGTTTTGTCCCATTAGGGGTACTAATATTTGACATGATCCGAAAATCTGATTCAAATCTGATCCGAAAATTTTGAGTTCAGGTTAGGGAGTTCGATTCATTTGTAAAATCAGGGTGGGTTCGAATTGACCCGGAAACCCGAAATCAACCCGATATTGTTATGAAAGATATAAGTAAATTCAATCTTATAAATATAAGAGCAAATTACATGAAGATGTAAAATAAAAAATCTTTACTCGAAGAATTTCAATCTTAAAAGCACTCACAATTTTGAGTGAAAAATGAAATAATATAATGAATCTGACGTTGCAATATCAATATCCCAGAATTCAACAAAGTTCAAATCTCTATATAATTAAGTAGCTATTTTAGCCTATATAAAAACTATGGAGCGACCACTAGTAAAATTCATATCACAAAACACAGTATATGTAGGATTCCTTGCAATATGGAAGGATGGATCAGAGCAAGAGAGTGCAATGAACAAGGCAGAGAGTAAGAGAGTGCAAGAGAGAGAGAGAGAGATATAGAGAGAGAGAAAGAGGAAGAGAGAGAGGATGCATCCAAATCTCCGACGCGTTCTTTCAAAGATGTTCTTGCGGGTAACTCGATGCAAGGTGATAACGCTCCTAAATTTACTCAATCGACTTTGAATGGTGTTCCTGCTGTTCTTATTTCTGATGAAGATGTTCTTAAGCTGGCTTCGCCTTTTCAGTTTACCCTCGTTGGGAAATTTGCTTTACGTCGTCCGAACCTTGATTCTATTCGCAGTTTTTTTGCAAATCTTAAACTCTCTGGTTTTTATTCCGTTCGTCTTTTGGATTCTAGGCATGTTGCGATTCAACTTTCAAACGATCTTGATTATAGCAGAGTTTTTGCTAGGCGATCTTATTTTATTAGCAACTGTCAAATGAGGGTTTTGAAATGGACTCCGTTTTTTGACGTGCATGAAGAATCCCCTATCGTTCCGATCTGGATCTCTTTTCCGAATTTAAGATTGCATTTTTTTAATCCGCAAGTCTTGCATGCGCTGGGCTCTGTTTTTGGAAGACCCTTGCAAACGGATCAGGCCACTGCCTCTAGGACCCGGCCCTCTGTGGCTAGGATTCTAGTGGAAGTGGATATTTCGAAAAGACATCCTAAAGAAGTTTGGGTTGGTTCTAAGGCTTTTGGCTATTTACAAAAAGTTGATTTTGAGAAGGTTTCTGATTTTTGTTCTCATTGCAGAATTCATGGTCATGCTAATGCGGCTTGTTTTAGATTGCATCCTGAGCTTAAAAAAAATTCTACTCCTTTAGTTGCTAATGTTGATTCTCCTGTAAATTCTTCTTCTGAGACTGTTTTGGTTATTCCGGAACCTATTGTTATGTTGGAAAATCAAGTGGTTGACGATACGAATATGGGTATTCCTGAAAACAGAGAGGATTTAGATGTGGTTGGAGCTGGGGATGCTCTGGATGACCAGGAGAAATCTCCGGATATGTTTATTTCCGTTGATGCTATGTTACATAATGATGTTGATGTTTCCATAGCTGACCCTAAAAACAGTTTAGTTACTATTTTAAATTCTGATTCTATGGATCATTGTGAAGATGGGGAATTTATTCCCACTGAAAAAAAATGAAAGTTCGATGGGGATGTTAAGCCCTATGAACTTAGTCCCAAACTAACCAAGAGGGGGGGGGGGGGGGGGGTGAATTGGTATTTTAAAAAAACTTCGTTTTTTAAACAAAGAAATAAAGTCACATAAAACCAAATCACACCACGAAAATAATGCGGAATTAAACGTGCGGAAGCAAGAAAAGAAACACAGAGATTTATAGTGGTTCGGTCGACTCGACCTACGTCCACTCCTTGGAGGCACCCTCCAAGTATTGCACTAAACAAAAAGTGACTCTCCTTTAGC
Organism: Dendrobium huoshanense; assembly: GCA_016618105.1. Taxonomy (NCBI): domain Eukaryota; kingdom Viridiplantae; phylum Streptophyta; class Magnoliopsida; order Asparagales; family Orchidaceae; genus Dendrobium; species Dendrobium huoshanense. Next base: position 27,806,868 of record CM028346.1, on the reverse strand, counting down.
CCCCACGGCTAGGTGGAGAAACCCTCACAAGAATCTCCTTTTTGCCACCCCGGCAAGGCAGAGAACCTATCTCCTTTTGCTTCCTCCTGAAGCTGGCAGAGAACCAGAACCAAAAGCACAACTCCTTACCTCTACCGACCCTTCCACGGACGAGAAACTCTAGACGAAGACGACGCAGAGAGATCCTTGAAGCAACCCTTGTGAAACCCCTCACAAGCTCCCCCTCACAAGATCCTCTCTCTCTCTTCTCTCTCTCTTTCTCTCCTCAAGGTCTTCTCAGGTCAAGGCAGCAGCCAAAGGTCTTGAAAAACGTTGAACAAGAGCTCTTAAATAGAAGAGCTTCAAAGGAGCTCATTAATTGCAAGTTGCCGACTTTATCGTCCAGGCCGATCTGGACATCGGCCTGGCCGATCAGTACAAATCAATGAAGATCAGCCATAGCATAGCCCTGGATGCAAGATTGGACGATTGAAAATTAGCTTGATCGTCCAGGCCGATCTCACGATCGTCCTGGCCGATCAGTTCAAATAAGACGAAAATCGTCCTGACAATAGCCCTGAATATGGGCTGGCCGATATTGATCGTCCTGAAGTAACTTAAGGTTTTTAACTAGATCGTCCGGGCCGATCCTGCGATCGTCCAGGACGATATGATCGTATCAATCATCCTTAATTACTTCCTTGATTTCCTGAACAATTATGGCATAATTTGTTAATATCGTCCAGGCCGATACGAGGATCGTCCTGGCCGATAATTTAAAGATATGCTATACCATACTTGTCTATGGCGGCTACTTCTTTCTGTTTTGAGCTTATCGTCCTGGCCGATACACGTATCGTCCAGGACGATCGGTTAACGTTGGCTGCCTTAATCAAGAATCCTTAATTAGACTTTCTGTTTTAAGCTGATCGTCCAGGCCGATCAAAGATATCGTCCTGGCCGATATGAGTAAAAACAGAATTTCTAATTCTCTCAAGTGTGTGTGTGAAGGGTTACAAAGTATCAGTCTTTTTGACTATTACAAGAGGACTCAAAAGGTAAAAAAACAAAAGTACAGACTGACTCAACCCTAAACCTACGCATTCCTGAACTTGGCTCCTTTTTGATTGTCCGATCGTCGATTCCTGAAAAGTTAGAAGCAACAAGCTATCCAAGATAAGCATTGTTTGTCAATCATCAAAACATAAGCCATGAAAAATAGATTTGCAATAATCTCCCCCTTTTTGATGATGACAAAACACAAGTAGGAAAATCAAAATAAAACAGATTCATTAAAAAACAAGGTTACAACATCAACTTTTTCTTACCACATCCTATCCTACTCCCCCTTTTTGTCATCACAAAAAGAGAGTCCAAAAATAATAAAAAAGAACAACAAACATCACGAAAGACTACTACAAAAAGACAAGAAATAATAAAGCACAAACTAAAAGAACGAGGGATCCTGATCATTAGATGGAGGAGGTGGAGGTGGCTGCTGAAAGTAACTGGCAAGGGTAGTAAACTGAGCATTGAACCAGGCGATGTCCTGGTCATGCTGCTGCTGCTGGTGAGTGAGAAAACTGTCAAAACGAGCTAAGTCCTCAACGCGGTGATGCTCGTAGCGGGCGATGTCCTCAGAGTGTTGCTTCTCTTGGGCAGCAACATATGCATCAAATCTGGTCTTCCAACGATCAAATCTCGCAATCAACTGATCTACCGGTGAATGTTGTTGGAGAGGGTTTGGGTCAGGAAAGGGAGCTGGAGCGGGAGCCTCCTCCTCTCTAGCCTCCCGTGGTTCATCCGGGTGGAGACGAGTACTGTGAAGGGTGCTGAATGAGTTGTTTGAGTAGAAGAGAGTTGGGTAATTTGGTGGATTGGGATATTGAATTTGGTATTTAGTTTCAAGAACATAGGCTATGATATGTCCTAAGGCTAGATTTGGCTTTCTTCTGTGGCCTGGATCTCGAATTGTTGTTAGGTGATCAATGTAACGAAAGAATAGATCTGCAGTGTTAAATTCCCTATGTGCCATGATGTAGAAGGTAGTGAGGGAAAGTAGAGGGGTAATGTGGACACGGTCACCGGCTTTGGGAATGACAGAGGTGCGAAGGACATGTTGGATTGTCCTAGCATCTCTGACTAAAGAGCTAGTCTCTCCAACATGGTAACGGGCATTGGTCTGGCGAAGAAAGTGGTTTGCCGTGGACCAATCAAAATCAGGGTCAAGGGCAATAAGGTGCAGCTTATCTCCGGTGGTGGATAGCTGTAAAAGTTCAACACAGTCCTGATATGTGATTTCGACAGGGCGTCGATTCACATAGGAGGACAGGGCTGTGAAGGTAGGGTTTATGCGGAGGTTTGCAAAGAATTCTAACAGGAACTCAGAATTGAAAGGAAAAACAAGGGACAGAATGAAACTGAGGGAAGTGTGTGCGAAGAGATCCATTACCGGGTAGGAAATGTGGGCCGGATTGATAATTCTTGAAACAGTAATTCCACATTCCTTATAGCGATGATAAGCAGCTTCATCTTCTGCTTCCCGGAAACGAGGATCAACCCTTGCCCTCGAGGAACTTCCAGAGGTCTGACGGACGCGCTTCCCACCAGCCATATGAGAGAACTTTAAGCAGAAAATCAAAGGAGAAAAGATGAGGTGTGAGAAAACATGGCTGGATCGGCCTATATTTAAAGAATCGTCAATATCGTCCTGGCCGATCGCGGAATCGTCCAGGCCGATATGTGTCAATTATTACGTACAGGCCGATTGGTCAAAAAGGCGGTCCAATCGTCCGGGCCGATCAGATATCGGCCAGGCCGATTAGACACAGGCTATCGGCCCGAGGAGTCAGTCCGGACGACCGTTGAAAAAGCAGATCGTCCGGGCCGATTAGGTGTATCGTCCAGGACGATGCACAATAATTGATCGTACCGGCCGAAGTTAAAACGTTTTAAATGCTTGCCACGTGTATCGTCCAGGACGAACAGTGGATCGGCCCGGCCGATGGTCCAATAATGGATCGTCTGGGGCCGAATTTAAAGATAAAAACGTACTGACACGTGGATCGTCCGGGACGGTCCAGTGTATCGGCCAGGACGATGCACATAGAATGCATCGGCCAGACAAATAAACTATCGGCCAGGACTATCATCATGAGTTTTGATCAAATCGTCCAGGACGATACTGTATCGTCCAGGACGATGATTTTCATTGAGCACAGAAAAAGGTCAGCAGATGGATTTTGGAAAGAATTTGTCCTATCGGCCAGGACGATATAAATATCGGCCAGGCCGATGTGACTTGAAATTGAAATCAAGAAAGGAATGGTGATGATCAAGACCCTCAAAAATAAAAGAAAAGACAGTAAAAGACAATAAAAAAAAAAAAAAAAAAATAAAACAAACACCGAATATTTTTGGATTTTAATTTTTCTATATTTTTTTTTTGTTTTATGAAGGCATCATATGAGAATTCTTTTCTTGAATTTAAATTTTTGAAGTTTTTAGGAGATCAATAGGTTTAACAAAATCCAATTAGAGGAAGGTAGAAAAACTGATTCCATTAACCCTAGATCAGACATTCTTCAGGGTACAAAAAATCTTTTAAAAACAACAGAGTCCTAACATGGAATAACACAAGAGGATTTAAGAGATCAATCAAGACTTGTTAACAACTAAAATATCTTATAAATAATAAACCAAAATAGTTTTTCTCAATCATGGAATTTGAAATCAAATCTTTGAACGTATCACATAATCAATGAGTTTTCTAAGTTTTAAGAGTTTTACCAAAGAGATGATAGCTTGCAATTAGTGGGCTAATTTTATGCCTCTTTTTACTTTTATTGGCTCTTTGAGCATCTTTTGATTTTTGATACACTTTTGTGTATATAGTTTTCTTTTTCAATTTGGCTTCATTGGCCTCTTTCCTTTTTATCTCTTGCAAGCTAATAACTCTTTAATATACCCTTAAAAAAAATACTTAGTTGTGAGTATATCCTCCAAATATTAGAGAATAGGGGCTCTCTCTCTAACATAGGGAAGAACAATCCACAACACAAAATCAAAATCACGTGATGACTGCAATGGTAAGATTTCAAAAGTTTGAATGATATCAAAGAATTTTGACTATTATGCATAAGATGATTTAATGTAGCAAGATTAGAAAGATATCTTAAAAAGTCATTGGTTAAACTGAGTTTAGACTTTTTGTTTTATAAAAGAAAAATCATGCCACTAAACAAAGTCAGAAGAGGGAAAAACATCACCAGTTTACTCTCTTTAACCAATTTAGAAAAGCTAAACCCTATCATAAGAAAAACTCCAATATTTAAAAGCTTGAGAAGTTTCATCATATGGAATGCCAAAAGATAAGGACAAAAGTAAAAAAAAAAACAAAACAAAACGTAAGCAAACTAAAGACAACAAAAAAAGTGAACACAAAAACTAAAAATAAAAGTCACAAAAAAAAAAAAAAAGATATCAAGCAAGTGATAAAACAGCGGATTTTAGAAATTGAGCTGCAAGCCTCCTTATGTTCAGTTATCCTATGCTCCCACGAGGTCTTTGGTGAGAGCACTCCTGCAAGACTCAACAACAGTCAGTTTTAGGAACCCAAACAGATTTGGGCTCCTTCTTAGGAAATGTAGAGTGCAATGCAGATGTGGTATGTATTGAATTATGCATCTTAGGTCTCCATACCCAATGTGTACTGCGGTGAACTGTGCAAGTGTGTGAGATGTGTCCTACCATGCCACAAGAAAAACATTGGATTCCAGGAAAAGGTTTTCTTAAATGATTTGAGTAAAAATGCCTCTTCCTAGGTTCTGGCCTTTGATTAAAAGTTGGTGTCATCCTAGCTTTCTTACATGTTTCCAAATCATTTTGAATTCTCAAGTTAGTTCTTTTCAATGCATCATTCTCAATCCTCAAATTTTTCTCAATCTCTTTAGATTTCTTAAGATGATCATTAAGTGAGGTGTGTGAAGCTTTTAATGCATTGCTTTTATCAACTAATTCCAAATGCTTCTTATTTAATTCATCAAATTCATCAAGGAGAGCCATGTGATTTGAATCAATCGTTGCATGATCTTTGAGAAAAACTTCATGCTCTTTTTGTAGATTTGAATGTTCTAATTTTAGGCTAGCATGAGTTTTCTTTAATTTCTTATATGATGCATGGATTTTTTCACAAATTTCAAATAATTCATCATAGGTTGGTCTACATACCTCTTTCTCATCACTTTGGTTTTCTCCCATGAAACACAAGTTTGTAGTTTCTTCCTCTGGTTCAGTCTCAGAGGAATCAGTACCTGATTCTACCCAGAAGCCTCTTTGGATTTTCTTATTCTCCTTCCTAGACTTAGCTTTTTCCTCACCTTTTTCCTTTTCCTTGCTTGAATGATCTTGAAGTGTAGGACAATCGGCTCTTACATGTCCCGGTTTCCTGCATTCAAAACAAACAACATCAGAAGATCCTTTAGTATGTTTATGATCCTTACCTTTTCTCTAACTTTGATGATGCTTTTGTTTCTTTCTTAGAAAGCTTTTGAATTGCCTTGTGATGAAGGCAACTCCATCGCTTTCAGACCCGGAAGATTCAGAATCCGATTTGTGTGCCTTCAATGCAATGGTTTTCTCCTTTTTCTTCTCACCTGCATCAAGATTTCTTTGATTCACCCCTTGCTCGTAAGCAATGAGTGAGCCAAGCAAGTTATCAATAGAATAGGTGTTTAAATCTTTAGATTCAGTAATTGCAGTAATTTTTGCATCATAGGATGAAGGCAAGCATCTCAAAATCTTGTTAACTTTTTCATAGTTCGAGAGTTCTTTTCCTAGTGCATGCAATGAGGTAGCAATCTGAGTAAACCTAGTGTACATGTCAGAAATTGATTCATGAGGTTTCATACGAAAAAGTTCGTAGTCATGCAAGAGAATGTTTAAACGGGATTGTTTAACTTCATTAGTGCCTTCATAATTAATGCACAATTTATCCCAAATTTCTTTACCAGTTTTGCAAGTTGAAACACGCATGTAATCCTCAGATTTTAAAGCACAGAAAAAGCAATTCAAACATTTCACATTCAATTGAGCTAAATCTCGTTCATCAAAAGTCCATTCGGTAAAAGCAACCTCAGTTTTAAAACCGTTAATTTCACGAGAAGGTGGAGAATAACCTTCTTGAATAAGCATCCACATGCGATAATCAGTAGATTGTAAAAAAGTTGACATGCGAGTTTTCCAGAAATCAAAAGGTAGGTTATCGAACAGAGGAGGTCGGGTAATAGAATACCCTTCCGTAGTGTTGCGATTCCCAAAGTTAGACATGGATCAAATTCAAAAAGTTTTTAAACTTTAATTTTCGAAACAAGCTCTGATACCACTTGAAAGTTCGATGGGAATGTTAAGCCCTATGAACTTAGTCCCAAACTAACCAAGAGGGGGGGGGGGGGGGGGTGAATTGGTATTTTAAAAAAACTTCGTTTTTTAAACAAAGAAATAAAGTCACATAAAACCAAATCACACCACGAAAATAATGCGGAATTAAACGTGCGGAAGCAAGAAAAGAAACACAGAGATTTATAGTGGTTCGGTCGACTCGACCTACGTCCACTCCTTGGAGGCACCCTCCAAGTATTGCACTAAACAAAAAGTGACTCTCCTTTAGCCCCCACGGCTAGGTGGAGAAACCCTCACAAGAATCTCCTTTTTGCCACCCCGGCAAGGCAGAGAACCTATCTCCTTTTGCTTCCTCCTGAAGCTGGCAGAGAACCAGAACCAAAAGCACAACTCCTTACCTCTACCGACCCTTCCACGGACGAGAAACTCTAGACGAAGACGACGCAGAGAGATCCTTGAAGCAACCCTTGTGAAACCCCTCACAAGCTCCCCCTCACAAGATCCTCTCTCTCTCTTCTCTCTCTCTTTCTCTCCTCAAGGTCTTCTCAGGTCAAGGCAGCAGCCAAAGGTCTTGAAAAACGTTGAACAAGAGCTCTTAAATAGAAGAGCTTCAAAGGAGCTCATTAATTGCAAGTTGCCGACTTTATCGTCCAGGCCGATCTGGACATCGGCCTGGCCGATCAGTACAAATCAATGAAGATCGGCCAGAGCATAGCCCTGGATGCAAGATTGGACGATTGAAAATTAGCTTGATCGTCCAGGCCGATCTCATGATCGTCCTGGCCGATCAGTTCAAATAAGACGAAAATCGTCCTGACAATAGCCCTGAATATGGGCTGGCCGATATTGATCGTCCTGAAGTAACTTAAGGTTTTTGACTAGATCGTCCGGGCCGATCCTGCGATCGTCCAGGACGATATGATCGTATCAATCATCCTTAATTACTTCCTTGATTTCCTGAACAATTATGGCATAATTTGTTAATATCGTCCAGGCCGATACGAGGATCGTCCTGGCCGATAATTTAAAGATATGCTATACCATACTTGTCTATGGCGGCTACTTCTTTCTGTTTTGAGCTTATCGTCCTGGCCGATACACGTATCGTCCAGGACGATCGGTTAACGTTGGCTGCCTTAATCAAGAATCCTTAATTAGACTTTCTGTTTTAAGCTGATCGTCCAGGCCGATCAAAGATATCGTCCTGGCCGATATGAGTAAAAACAGAATTTCTAATTCTCTCAAGTGTGTGTGTGAAGGGTTACAAAGTATCAGTCTTTTTGACTATTACAAGAGGACTCAAAAGGTAAAAAAACAAAAGTACAGACTGACTCAACCCTAAACCTACGCATTCCTGAACTTGGCTCCTTTTTTATTGTCCGATCGTCGATTCCTGAAAAGTTAGAAGCAACAAGCTATCCAAGAAAAGCATTGTTTGTCAATCATCAAAACATAAGCCATGAAAAATAGATTTGCAACAAAAAAGAAGGGGAAAATGGTTCAAAACTTAGCAAGGGATTCTTCCTTGCCCATGGAGTCTGATTGTTCCAAAATTCTAAAACATCCTATGGATGATTCTGTTAGTAAAAAGCGTGAAGAGGAGTTCTTCTCTAAAGTCTCTAAGAAAAAAGGAAAAAAATCCAAGGATCCTATTTCCTCTACTCCTATTTTTACTAAAGCACTAAATTCCTCTAAAGATTCTCATGGTTAAATCGCTTGTTTGGAATATTAGGGGTATTGGTGGGAAGGAGTCTATTATTAGAGTTAAAAATATTTGCAGGATTCATAATATTCATCTTTTAGTTTTAATTGAACCTTTGATTAATATGAGTAAATTAGATATGACTGCTTCTAAATTAGGTTTTTTGAATAAATTTGCTAACTGTTCCAATAAGATTTGGATTTTTTGGAATAATGTCATTACTGTTAATATTCTGGATGATTACATTCAAGTGGTGAATGTATCTGTTTCTATGTTTGATTTTCAATGTAATGCTTCTTTTGTTTACGCAGCTTGTTCTAGAACTGAATGTTTTGCTTTATGGGATCAGCTTAAATTTTTTGCTTCTAATAATTTTGGGCCTTGGTGTGTGGGAGGGGATTTCAATATTATTGCTAATACTGGTGAAAGATTGGGAGGTAATAGCCCTAATATTAATGCTATGGAGGATTTTAACTCCATGATATCTACTTGTGATCTTCAGGATATTGGTTTCTTTGGTAATGCTTATACTTGGAATAGAGGAAACTTGTGGCAAAGACTTGATAGATTTCTTTTCAATAATGATTGGCTATCTAAATTTCATATGACTCATGTGGAGCATCTTAGTATTACTGCTTCTGATCATGCCCCTTTAATGCTTTCTATTAAGGCCAATAACAATTACATTCCTACTGCTTTTAAATTTCAAAACATGTGGTTATCTCATTATGATTTTATTAATGTTGTTGAAAGAAATTGGCAAGCTCAAGTTTTTCCTGATAATAATATTTCGGGTATGGCTAGGCTTTGGAATAAACTTAGTAGGCTGAAACAAGTTTTGAGATGGTGGAATAAACATACTTTTAAAAATCTATTCTCTAATATTAAAGTTGCTGAAGAGGAAGTGTTGAGGCTTGAAAATGATTATATGCTTAATCCTAATAGCTATTTCTCTTCTGAGCTTAATAATGCTAAGATCCAATTGCTTAAGTTACAAGATCAAGAGGAAACATATTGGCAGCAAAAGGCCACTACAAAATTTATTGTTGAAGGTGATAGAAACACCAAGTTTTTTCATGCTTTAGCTAACAAGAAAAGAATTAGGAATCACATTTTTAAAATTGCTAGTGATGATGGGAGAATTTTGGAGGAGGAAGATGCTATTATTAATTCTGGTATTGAGCACTTTAAGAATATTTTTAATAGTGGTTTTTCTCCTTCCCCTGTTATGAACCCTTATATTGTACCTAGTTGTATTTCGGATACTGATAATATTAATCTCACTCTTATCCCTTCTGAGGAAGAAGTTTGGAAAGTTTTGCAGGCTATGAATGTGGATTCGGTGGCTGGTCCGGATGGTTTCTCTACTAAGTTTTTTATTCAGACTTGGAATGTTATTAAAGGTGATATTTTGGATGCTGTGGCTGATTTTTTCTCGGGTAAGCCTTATATTAAGTTTTTTTCTTCTACCAATATTGTTTTAATTCCTAAGAAGGAGGCTACTAACAATTGGAACGATTTCAGACAAATAAGTCTTTGCTCTTTTTTTAATAAACTTAATTCTAAGATTATTGCCTCCAGACTTATTAATATCCTTCCTAGAATTATTTCTCAGAATCAAACTGGTTTTGTTAAAGGTAGGAGCATTTTTGATAATATTTTGCTGGCTCAGGAAATGACGCATGATATCAATGCTAAAATTAAAGGTGGCAACATCATTTTCAAATTAGATATTAATAAGGCTTATGATAATTTGTGTTGGAACTACCTTTATAAAGTGCTTTCATTATTTGATTTTAGTCAGGGTTTTATTTCCTTGATTAAAAATAGTATTGAACATAGTTATTTTTCTATTATTATCAATGGTAAGAGTAATGGTTTTTTTAAATCCTCTCAAGGTTTACGTCAAGGAGACCCTCTATCCCCTGCCTTATTTATTATTGCTGTTGATTATCTTTCCAGGGGTTTGGAGTGTCTTTATAAAAGATATCCTAATTTGCTTTATCATACGTTGGGTGGTATCCCGATTACCCATTTGAGTTTTGCGGATGATTTTATCATTTTTGCTAATAGTTCCTTAATTAATATTAAATGTCTCATCAAGCATTTAAACGACTTTCAAAACATGAGTGATCTGTCTATCAATCCAAATAAAAGTACTTTTATTATCTCTAAGTCTGCTAGTATTAGTAAAATTAATAACATTAAGAGGATTTGTGGTTTTAATTTATCTTTTTTACCTATTAAATATTTAGGTATTCCAATCTTTAAAGGTAGGAAAAAAAGTTTGCTTTTTGAGGATATGATCAATGTGTTTCATAATAAAATTTCTAGTTGGTCTACGAATTTTCTCTCTTTTGGTGGTAGACTGCTCTTAATTAAACATGTTTTAAATTCTATCCCTATTTATATGTTTCATACGCTCAATCCTTCACCTGCTATTTGCCTTAGATTAGAAAGACTTATTAATAAGTTTTTTTGGGGAGCCAAGGATAGTAAATCTTGTATTTTGTGGGCTTCTTGGTTTAAAATTTGTGGTCCTTTGGATGAAGGAGGTCTGGGGTGTAAGGGTATTTTGGATATGGTCACTGCTTTTTCTTACAAACTCTGGTTTTCGTTTCGTTCTAATAAATGTTTATGGGCAAATTTTTTACATGCTAAGTATTGTAAAGGGAAGCATCCTATTGGCTGTACGAGTAAGAAAAATGATTCTGCTGTTTGGAAACGCTTATGTAATATTAGTTGGATTGCCGAGCCTTTTATCCAATGGGGTTTGGGTAAAGGGGAGGTTTTCTTTTGGCAAGACAATTGGTTGGGTGGGGGTTCGATTGACAGTTTAATTTTTTCTCATACTCTGCTTTCTACTAAAGTTAGTTATTTCATTGATAATGGTACTTGGAATGTTAATAAACTCTCTATTTTGTTACCTGATGTCATTTTAAGCCAAGTCTTGAATATTCCTTTGAATATCTGTGAGGATGACCGTATTCTTTTTAACGCCTCTACTGATGGTCTTTTCAATATTAAAAGGGTTTGGGATGAGTTTAGAATTAAGAATGAGGTTTCTTCTATTTATAGTAATATCTGGCACACTAATATTCCTTTAGCTTACTCTATTTTGGCTTGGAGGTGTTTTAAAGGTTTTCTTCCTGTTGATGTTAGACTTTGGAAGAAAGGTTTTTATTTGCCTTCCAAATGCCAGTGTTGTGCTGAGATTGAAAGCATTGATCATATTTTTCTTTTTGGTGATATTGCTCAAAAAGTTTGGAGATTTTATGCCATGATTGTTAACAAGCCTTTTCCTGTTTATCTTTCTACTGCTAACGTATCTGTGAAGTCTTTCATATCTGAGTGGATCTCCTCGGATAAGGGCCATGTGCTTAACTGTTTGTCTGTTCTTATTTTGTGGTTTCTGTGGAAAGCCCGTAATGAAGCTAAGCATAGTGGGATTAAGATGGAGGACAAGGTGATTATCTCCAACATTAACCATAAGTTGCTCCAATTAATTGCTGCTAAGCTCATTGCTAGAAAAAATTTTGGTAATTATGTTTGTTTGTGTTATGAGCTGGGTATTCCTATTAATAATGACGATTTTGCTAGCAGCTGTAAAGTGGTTAGATGGTTAAAACCGGTTTCTCCTTCCTTGAAACTCAATTCGGATGGTTCTGTTGATAACAATTATGCTGGTTTTGGGGGTATTGTCAGGGATTTTAATGGCAAGGTTTTAGTGGCTTATGCGGGCCCTTTATCTCCGTGTAAGAGTATTCTTGCTGAGCTGATGGGCTTATATAAAGGTCTTGTTATTTGTATTAATAGAGGTTTTGTTAATATTGAGATTGAGGTGGATGCCTTAAGTATTATTCAACTTGTTAATAATGATGAGGTTTTTCATCCTCAGTTTTTTTACATTCTTAGGAAAATTCGTTTGGCTCTGGCAACTATGAATTTTTCTATGAAGCATTTGTTTAGAGAAGGTAATGCTTGTGCTGATTTTTTGGCTAAACTTGGGAGCAGGCTGGATGAAGATAGAGAATTTGAGGTTGATTCCTTGCCTCACCTTTTAAAAGGTTTAGTGACTATGGATAAAATTAGTTTTCCTTATGTGCGTTCTAGGTGAGGTTGTGTGTGTGTTGATTACCTGGTTTTTTGTTTTACTGAGAATGCTGCTGTCTTCTGACCATTTTTTTTGGTTTTATCTGCTCTACGATGCCTGGTTGTGGTCCTCTTGTTGCGGGGTTTGTCAATCCTGGGAGATGGATGCTGTCTTTTTATTTTAGGTTTTGGTTTTATTTTCCTTTACCTTCTTGTATTGCTTTCCGGAGAATCCAAATTTGCTGGTGGTTACAAACTTTGGTTGTCTTGTTTTTTGGGTGGTTGCTTGTTTATTTTGAATTGTTGAGAATCTGTGGGGGTCTTAGATATTGTGAGAGATGTTTGATTGTTTTGAATTCTCTCATCTATTGCTATATTTTGGTTGACTGGATGAACCATCAGTACATCTACTGTTTGTTACTTAGGAGATATATGGACATCAGGTTGTTATTTTCTTATAAGAGAGCTGTTAGGGTCAGTGTTTGTTTCAGCTTCATCTGCTATGTTTTTGATTCTGCTTTTTGGAGATTGTCTTGCAGGAACTCTTTCATTCTTATGTGCTTACTCGGCTGCAAGGTTTTTTTGGTAGGTTTCTTCTTTTTCCTGCTCTTTTTTGGTTCTCTTTTTTGCAGGAAGCGTAAGCTAAACGAGGACATTAGGCTCTTCCTTTTTTGGGTGCTGTTTGCTCACAGCCCGATTACTTTTTTATGTTCTTTTTGTAATCTTAGGAAAAGGAACCACTGGCTCGTAGGTTTTATTTTTCACTTTTTAATTGTAGCTCTTTTGAGCGGTAGAGAGCTGGAGGTTCTTTCTAAGGATTTTGTAATCGATTTTTATATTAACGCGTAGGCCCATACTGGTGGGTTTTAACTAAAAAAAAAAAAAAAAAAAAAAAAAAAAAAAAAGAGGAAGAGAGAGAGAGAGAGAGAGAGAGAGAGAGAGAGAGAGAGAGAGAGAGAGAGAGAGAGAGAGAGAGGGGAAGAAAGAGCAAGGGAGAGAGTAAGATAATGCAAGAGAGAGAGAGAACAAGAGAAAGGCAATATTGGTTGAACGTTCACAGTACTATCATTTCTGATTCCCATACTAAGAAGGCTGATTTAGAGTATAATAATGCTCACCTGGCAGTTTTATTGAATTTTTTCATGGCTAAAAGCAGAAAATTTATAACTTCCTGTGAGTTTGCTAAATGAGCAATGCGATGCCGTTTTTGAATTATCAATCTTAGAAACATTGTCAATGTTATTTCCATGCTCATAATCAAATTTTGTTGTAGTATTTAAACCATTCTTCGGAGCATCATTGTCAGTCATAGGAATTTTAGCAATTTGAATAGAAGAAGAATTATGAACTCACATTTCCTCAAAAATAAGATAAATAAATCTATTAACTTCCCAAAAATCTAAAAAAATTGATTGAGAAATGATCTTAATTTTTTTATTAAAATTATATGTAATAAAAGAAATAATGATACATGAAATAATTACTAACCTCTCAATAGGATACATCCAACGATAATATACATGACCTTCAATCCTTGCCTCAGTGGCCAAGTGAATTATCAAATGCACCATGATATCAAAAAAAAAAAAAAAAAAAAAAAGAGAAAATATATTTTCAAGCTGGCAAAGTGTAATTACAATTTCTTTTTCCAATCTAAGAAGCTCAATTGGGTGAAGAACTTTAGAGCACAAGCATTGAAAAAAATGACTCAGTCGAATTAGAGGAGAGCGAACCGACGAATACATGACTCATCTTAAGCATAATGGAAGCAATTGTTGCATTATTTTGTGATAATCATGGCTCTTTAATCCAAGTATTTTGCGTGGTTTCAGTTTCACTCGCCTTGAAATATTAGATACATATCTATCTGGCACTTTAATACTTTTTAATATTTTACAAAAGATTGATAGGTACCACTTGAATATTTCAAGTGATTCCTATCGGATCTAAGCCAAATCACAAGTAATTCGCTGTTTTCTATAGGAAAACAGCCACCAAACACAATAACAGCGAACAAACGTGAAGAAAGCTGAGAGAAATTTGGGGGAAATTTATGTAGATTGCAAGAAAAACAAACGATACAATGATCCTCGATTCGAGAGGAGGATCCACTCTCCCGACGCTCTCTAGATGAAAATCTAGAGCCCCACAACCTCCCTCCGTAGCAAACCTCAAGCACTCAAGCAATAATCAAGATGCAACATAAAACCTAGGTTAATTCCCTCTTAATACAGTCTAATTCAAAACAAAAGCAAAAGGACATCTTTACCCTTCATTCTCCCTCCAAAATCACTTAAATTTTGTTTGAATGGCTAGTGGACCCCACCCCCAAGCCCCTTCTCTCTTCTGCCTGCTGTGCCCGCTTCCACCTGAAGAAGACCCGGACCGACTGGGCCGGTCCAGGTTGGACCGGCCTAACAAAGATTTCTTTTTATTTTTTGTTTATAGTAAAGCATGCGACAAGTAAATAAGTATGCCTAGATGAAGTACAACTAGGGTGCAATGTGGAGCGTATTCCCATTTTCTCAATGTCTTTGCGTGCATTCAAATAATCTTTTTCCTTCCATCAAGATCTAACAGCGTACCCAAAAGCTTATCACATACATTTTTTTCAATATGCATAACATCTAAGTTGGTTTTTTCCCAATACGACAACTTAAAAAATATACTAAACTTCTTCCAATTATAAGGCAAATTAGGATTAGAAGGAGTTTCTTTCCAAACTTCACATTTATACTTCTTAACATATTAATAACTTTGGATCCATTAACAGGTGGTGGTATTGTCCCATGTTCTTCACAACCATTAAAAGATCGACTATCTTTTCCATCAGGATGATCATGATCTAAGAATCTTCGATGTCCCATATAACATCTCTTATGAATGAAATGTAACCACTTTGAGCATGTATTCTCTTAAAAAATAGGGCATGCAAATTTCCCTTTTGTACTATAACCTGATAAGTTAGCATAACATGGAAAATCATTTATAGTCCATAATAATGCAGCTCGCATTTGAAAATTCTCCTTTGAACATGCATCATAAGTCTGCAAACCAACTTCCCATAATTCTTTTAACTCAACCAAAAGTGGTAGTAAATAAATATAAATATTATTTTTAGGTTGAGTTGGGCCCGAAATAAGCAAAGAAAATATCATGTATTGTGGTTTCATAGACAAGTTAGGTGGTAAATTATATGACATCAATACAACAGGCCAAGTACTATGCGTTGAAGTCATTTTCCCAAATGGATTAAATCCATCTAATGCTAAACCCAATTGTACATTTCTAGGATATGTAGCAAAATTTATATCCTGGAAGTCCAAGTGCTTCCAAACTGGAGTGTCAGCGGGATGCCTCATGCAACCATCTTTTATGCGATCTTCTTTATGCCATATCATATATGATACAGTTTTAGATGACATGAATAATATATGCAATCTTGATGTTAATGGGAAGTGCCACATGACTTTTCCTGTGACCTTTTTATTTGTTTTAGTTGATATATCTTTTAAAGTGCTATCTTCTGTAATCCATCTTGACTCATTACAAATATCACATTCATTCTTAAATTCATGAGGATCCCAATATAAAATGCAATCATTGCGACATATATCATTTTTTTCTAACTTAAGCCTAAATCTTGAATTATCTTCTTTGTCTCGTAATAAGACTTTGGTAGACGAATATCTTCAATTGCTTCCCTTAACAAGTCAAGAAACATAGTAAATAATTTCTGAGTCCAATTACCAAGGCATTTGAGTTGAAGTAGCCTAACAACTTTGCATCCAGGAAATAATTTTTGTTGAGAGTCACTTATCAACTTATAAAACTTTGCAACATCTGCATTTGATTTAATTATTAATTTCATCTTATTCATATGTAGTATTGATTTCAAACCAAAATGCATCATTTAATAGCCCTTCTATGTCATCATTAACATCATTAACAATAAGGGAATGTGATTCAATGCCATTTCTAAATGAAGTTTCTCCATGAGCAATTCAATTGTAATATCTAGGTTTGAATCCTCTCCAAAACAAATGAGCTTTAACATCATCTCTTGTCCTACAATTATCATTTCCACAATCTCTATATGGGAATAGTATCATTCCACTTGAACTTCCATTACTGGATTCACAATTTAGAAAGTTTTTAACTCCTTTAAAAACTGTGCTACTACTTGAACAATACATCTAACTTCTATCCATCTATATATTAGAAACTTCATATAGCAAAGGTGAAATAAATATCATAAACCATGAAAGCTAGTGGATGCATATTCAAAGGGTATACAATACACTCTTTGATTTGAATTATAAATAAGCAAGTGATTAAGCTAGGATTAAAAAAAACATATTGAGTGAATTTACTTTTCTTGATCTTAAACAAACAAGCTTTTCCTTTAATTGTTGGATCTAGAATCCTTTCGCTAACTCGAAGGACTTACGAAGTCTTTCTTTAAGCCCTTTATATACTGGTTGTGAGAAGAAGATAATAAGAAGACATCATTTTGGAAAGGAGAGCCAACATCAGGTAGTTGATAATTTCAAGTCTTTATAAATGCATATAAAGTACATCATACGTTTAAGTGAGAGGGAGTAAAAAGGGAGAATATTTGAGAGGATTGTGAGTAGAAGTTAGCACTACAGTCTGAGAAGAGAAATAAGACCATTGCTCTCTTATCGCTTTGAGCCTACAACTTTGTTTGCGAAAAAATACAGGGAAATGGTGGTCTCTATAGAGTCTAAAAAATCAATTCCAACCCCAATTCTCACCAAAACTTATCAACTTGTTGATGATCCATCCACTGATCACATAGTTTCTTGAAAAGAAGAAGCTACTAGTTTTGTGGTGTTGATACCTCCGGAGTTTTTGAGAAATATCCTTCACAATTACTTCAAACACAACAACCTTTTAAGGTTTGTGAGGCAACTCAAAACATATTGAAGTTTTTCATTGCAACCTTATTCTAATACTTTAGAACTATGTCTCCTTACCTTATCATAGGTGATAAATGAACAGTTTAAGAACAATTCTTGGAGGTAGTTCACTAACAATTTCTTAAAGGTAAAGAAGTTCTAACAATATTAGTTCTTCTTTTATACTTTGAGAGTAATGTTTTCACATTCAGGGGTTGCATTAAATTAGTTCCAAGTGAGTTTTTTCTAAAAAATTAAGAAGGGATGTAAGGTAGTCTTTCTTTGCATTATATGTATTAGCACAAAATGAAGACATTCGATTTAAATATCAAATTTTAGTCAAGTTCAAATTAGACCATTATATGGCCGGGGGTCCAAGGGGGCAGCGCCCGCTGACAGAGTTCGACCTAACAAATTTAAGTTGCAAGGAAGCTATTCGTATTTTAAATGCATAGACTTGTTAATATCAAACCATCAAAAAAGAAAAAGTGACACAATGTTGTCATAAAACTGCAATCAAGTAAACTAAAGCAAAATGTAAAATTTCATTGTAACAGGGAGTCTTTGTGATATACATATATAGGGAAGAGATGAATCCAACAAGAAAATGAAAGCAAACGAAAATCAAACCAACGTCCTGATGAAATTCAAGATCAACTGAAGATTTACCTCAATGTATAAACATTTAGCGTTCAGCAGTCGATCGTTCAAAAATGCGAAGATCTTCAGAAACCCGAGACAATGAAAAGAAGAAAGAGGTGAATATATTTGAAAATGAGCCAAGGCGAACAGATAGAGGCTAAAAGATTGAAATCCGTGACAAGAATTACCTGTGCAGTGGTCACTATTGCCCGATGTAGCAGCATCGATCCGCTAGGATTTGTAGATGAAGGTAACACACGTCGAAAGGAGGGCACGAAAAATTATCATAGGATGAAGAAGACAAATAGATTTGAAGAGGGCACGAAATCTTATCGGGCGTGTGATGTCTCTCTTAGCGCCAAATTGCTCTCTTAGCACCAAATTAGGCACTTAAATATTTTTTAAAGCACTTAAATACAAATGTCATTATATATATATATATATATATATATATATATATATATATATATATATATATATATATATCTTTAAAAGTTACTTTTTTTATAGTGATTGTAGCTCTTGTAGCATTAGTTAGTTGTGGATTTCTCTTAAGGACCTTATAATTTTGTATGATATAAAATTCCGCCTATAATCGGGCCTTTAAAAAAGTTTTTTTTTTTTTTGAAAATCCTTAAAAAAAGTTTGAAATGTAAAGGCTAATTCTATTAAATACTAATGAATTGTTGGACTATTTATTTTAGGATTTAATTATATATGCTCAAACAGGATATTAATAATATTTATTTATGATTAAATTAAAGCTTATTTTATAGCCCGTCATCATAATTAGCATAAAAAAACATTCCAATAAGAAGAAAAACTCAATTAATCATTACTTAATAAAATTGAATAAAAAAATCAATTTACTAAAAAAATTAAACAATAGTTTCTATTTACTCAAATTATACTATTTAAATAATATTTAGCATAACACGATATTTTAATTAATCATTAATTAAGAATTAATAACATTAATTAAAGAGAATGACTAATTAATTAAACAAAATCATACAAATTATTATTTTGCTTGATTTAATACCTTTTAAATTAATTAATATTAATTAGTAAAATTAATTTCATAAAATTAATATTTAACAAAGTAAATTAAAACTTTTATTATCTTTCCCCTCCCCATTATGGCACTCTGTGTCTAAGTGAAATTTTCAAAGGCATTAGATTGTGACCGGAACTCTACCTTCGATTAAAAGATAGTCAGAAATTTCAACTCAAGCTCATTGGCTAAGGTTTCATTTGAGATAATCTTTTTTACTATTTTTTTAAGCAGTTTTTTAGTACAAATTTCTTTAGTTCAATTTTTTTTTTTATATTAAAATGTTGCTTTAAAAAATAGTAAAAAATTGTCCCAAATCAAGCCTGAAACTTGTAAATATGCCTAACGTTTGGATTTAGTATTTTCAGAGTTTGAAAGGAGAAATAGAATTTAAGCACTAGATGGTATAACTTTGACTTTAACACAATTTGGCAATATTAGCGCCTAAGGCTTCGTTTGGGACGGCTTTTTTAGAAAATGGAGTTTTAGTACAAAAATAAAAAAAAAATTGTACTAAAACTCCGTTTTAGAAAGCAATAAAAAACCGTCCCAAACGAACCTTAAATCTTGCATAAATATACGAGCTAGATCCACTACCAAATGATCCTTAAGGTCTTCATAATCTCTGTACAACTCTAGAGGTCCCATAAATATGTGGGAGCCTTATGATCCAAAGTAAATATAATCATTATTATAGAAAGAAAACAAAAGTAAACATATCGACAAATAGTTAATTCTTATGCATGTAGCATTCTTATGAGGTTTTGTTAGAGATGATTTTCTTGCTGTTTTTTAAAACAATTTTTAAATACAAAAATTTTTAGGTCAAAAAATTTTTGTACTAAAAAATTGTTTTAAAAAACAGTAACAAAGCCGTCCCAAACTTAGCCTGAATGTCACTGCCTTTGATGACTAACATTGTATGCCATAGTAGATCCATGTACAAATTTTCTAGGAATAAAAATCAACGATGAAATCGATTATTTACATAAACAGTCCAATCAGATAAACTAATACTATATAATGAATCAAACAACTTACAAGCCATAAGCAACAAACAAAGTGAATGCAACATCATAAAATACAGATGAATCAATCAAATACATCGATAATATATTACATGTATATAAATTATTAAAGCAATAGTTCTGTAACTAGCAACTGATGTACTAATGGTGATAATGCCTCTTGGCTTCCTTCTTTGCTTGCTTATTGTGGTGATGCTCATGTAGTGCAAAACCTGCACTAGCTACTGCTGCAGTCATGGCTATCTCTTCTTTGATCTTGTGCTTATGCGCATGTTCAGGGTCTTTCTTGGCCTGATGCTTCTCATGCTTTATTAATGTCCAAAGCATCATATAAGAGATAAGAAATGAAAAAAAAAAAAAGAATAATTACAAAGAAGGATCTTGAGGAACTCTTACAAGAGCATAAGCAGTGGCTGTTGCAACGCCGAGTTTGCCGAGATGCTCCATGTGTTTGTGGTGCTTCAGATCTTTCTTATAGTCAACATTTGGCGACTTTTCGTTGCCTTTCTCCTTATGCTGATTGAAGATGTTGTGATGATGATGGTGACGGTGATGATGTTCGAGCGACATGATTGAAACTTAGATCTAAAAGGGCTTGATTGCTTAAATTGAGGAGGGATGGGATCAGCAAAGGGGTTACAATTTTGTGGTGACTAAATGGAAGAATTTGGTGGTCCTTTTATAGTAGGAGTAACAAAGGGTAGAGCTTTTAATTGAACGAGTTGATGTTACATGCTTCAGATGCAAGTTATTGTAGTTGTTCATAGCATGCTTATAATTTGTATATTTTAGAACTTTTTGTTTTATTGGAATTCTCTGTTGGAGAGAGTTTCTTATGCGGAGAGGCAAAGCGCGGCGTTTATCCGCGTTGTTTGGCTATGAAGAAATTGCTGAAGGATTGGGCGTCCGAAGAGAAGTAGATATCAAGTTGATAAAATCAGAAATTCTTGTCGGCTTAGACGTGTCGAGTTTTTGTCTTTATTTTTGGGTGGCCGTCCAACGATAAGTTTTGTTCGGTGCTCATTTTTTAATTAATGTGTTAAGAAAAGCTGCCTCATTTTAAAAGAAATTTTATGTAATATTCATAAGAAAAATAACTAAAATAGCTTATTAACTAAGGTTGTGAAAATACGATCGGATAGCGAACCGGAAGAAGGAGAGATTTACGATTCGACTGATCGAATCAGGGTCAAACCGGATGACATAATAAATAATATTAATATTATAAAAATTAATAAAATTAACATAATAATGAAATATAATAATCATATAATTTAATATAACTTATTACAAATTTATATTACATATTTAGATATAATTTATAAATATAAATTATATAAAGAACTCACAATAAAAATTAATTATTTATAATATATAATTAAATATTATTAACTAAAAAAATTAAATTTCCCAAAAAATAAAAGTAATTATTTATAATATATAATCAAATATATAAAAATACAAATAGGTGAAAATTTAAAATTATCAACTAAATAAATATTATTCATATTATAAAAATTAATTAAAAATCATTTAAAAAAAAGATGTGTTGTATATTGTATTCATGATACCAAAGATAGCTTTTTGATTTGTTGGTTTTGTTCAATATCACTTGTGATGTTATGATTTGTTTAATCTATATAGCTTTTTATTTTTACTCATGATAGGAGCGATGGAGCCATGTCGCCATGTGAGAGTATTGCAAATAGTATTTATTTATATGTCTATTTAATATTTATTTAAGAGTTTTAATATAATATATAATATTTATATTAATTAATTAATTTTAACATTTATTTTATATTAAACAATTTGTTTAATTATTTAAATAAAAAAACTTGAAACTACCCGTTTTAGAAAATTGGTATGGGCTCCCAATTGAACTGGCGGTTATGGCTTGTTTGGTGCACATCCAATTTTCAAGGCTGAATCGAACCGACCTTCAGTCTGGTTCACAGTTGAATCCCTTCTCTTAACTTTTTATGAAGGGCTACAACGGTCTCTAACTATATAAAATGATTATTTTGATCCTTTTAATTTTTAAAAAGGAATCAAAATAATTTAATGATGGGAATTTTTTGGTTCTCTTTTAATGATTTGAAGGACCAAAATTGTCATTTAATATAGTTATGAATCATTTTGGTCTTTCCTATTTTGATATTTTTCACAACTTTCATATCTAAAATTACTTAAATATTTAAATAAAAAAAAAACTATTTTGGTTTTGGAATTGATTTTGAGATGGTTTATACATGTAAAAAAAAATCATTTTAGTCGGATATGAATCTTAATGCATATTTGAATTGAAATGTTAGAACTAAATTAAGGACTATTTGAATTCTTATCTCAACAAATTTAATCGTCGACTTGAACAACACAATGTGATGAACCGATCGAGACAATATGGACCGATCCCAATTCGAATGAGCTCAAATAGAGAACTTGAAGTATAATTGAAAGCTCTTAGACATTAATTCGATGGCCAAATGATTTCCAAATGTGATTTTATTATAGTTAAATCAAGCGTATTGACCAAATGAATTCAATGAGATCAAGATTGATTATTTCCGACAATAATAATGGTCATATCCCAAGTTCTAATTTAGAAGAATTGCCACTCTTGATCCTCTAATTTCACGCCTGAGCCACTATTCATCCATATATATATATATATATATATATATATATATATATAAAGAAGAAAAAATATGATTTCATTTCTTATAACATCAATATATAATTCTGTCTAATTCCAAAATAATCATGTACAATAGTAAAAAATAAATTTCATTCCCATTATTTTATTCAATTATTTTCTTAACTATAAAAATAAACAATAGATTAAAATATCTATCACGGAAAATTATTTTTAATCCTTTTTTAAAAAAAGCTTCATGTATATTTTATGCATTCGAGTCAATTAGCATGCATTGTATTAGAAATAAATTAAAAGAATAAAAAAAATGTAAATTGTATTTCTTTCGAAACATTAATCACCCTACATAAGTTAAGGGGTCAATTATGATCTACTCTAAATGTCGACCCCAATTTCTCAAAATTTAATTAACAGCTCACCAATCTTTCTTAAATAGACTGGACATATGATTTTAAAGCGCCTAGGTGGTTATTTGGCTCCCCAATTCAAGTCGGGGTAAGTTCAAAATTTCCACTACATTAGCTAGGTTCAGATTACTATTGTTTAGTACCCCATTTAGACTTAGAATTCTGTGCAAACCTAAAATCTTTAGTCCCCACTTTCGGGAATATAATCCAACTATTCTAATAAATCAATAACTTGAATTAAAATTCTCTTTCATTCGAAATTTAAAGGCTAACACATAGGGCAGGTTGGGGTGTTTCTGAAATATTTTAGAATCTCAAAACACCTCTTAACTTTCCTTCTTTGACTCCTAGAAATAACTGTTCAAAACTGAACCCAATCCTTGTCAAATATCCAACTTTAATCCTTTGATATCACTCATTTAGAAACCTTAATAAAATTTCTACTGTTATTTTAATTGAAAGTTTTTGTAGAAAATTTTGGTTTTTTACGATGTAATTAACTGCAAGGGCTTGCACTCCTAGGAGATTTAGAACTCAGATCAATTTTCAAAAATTAATTTTTTAAAAACATTTTTTTTTTGAAAAATCAAAATCAACGACGATCATTATTGACATATTTAGACAATTGATAGTAAACAACATTTTCATTCCTTTGAAAGATATATCCATTGTTATCATGACTTTTAATATGAAATTAATGATCTCTCATCTAGATTATAATAGTTAAATATCAATAGAACATCATTTTGACCCGTCGGGGTCATATGTGGTTCTTTCCTAAATTTGACTGTCATAATAAGGGTGAAACTTTCAGTTTAGTTATCTGAACCCGTTAGGGAATGATATATATTATCTCCTCATGAGGTGATATATAGTTCATAATGACATGTTTGATTTCAAAATTGAAATACTAGAAAATCGAATTTTCCTAAAGAAAATTAACTTTCAAAATTCCAAAGTAATTTAACTTTGAGTTTTCACAATTGATACTAATGATAACTAAAGTTGATAAGCAATGGATATAATATGATGATTTATTTTCATTAAAAAATAGACCCTTCTACCCGTTAAACTCCCCTTTCATATTACTAGCACCGTCATAATCTTGATCACGCATTCTAGAAATACTCAATCCATAAGTTGAAAGGATTTGTTCAATGGCAATTTTGAGACTTTTAGTTGTTGTATCTAGAACATGAGAAATGTCCAAAAAAATGCTCAATTATCTAACCATTTTTTTATTAACAAATTGCAATACAATTGTCATTTGCTCTTCTGTAGATATGTCATGCGATTTATCAACTAAAATTGAGAAAAAAATATCACAAATTTCTTTAGTTATAAAGTTGGTAATTGCAATTGACGTAGCCCTTGAATATCTTTTTAAATATCATACACTTTTAATTTTAAAATTTCAGGAGCATTTTTTAGTACCACATCTTTTATACTGCTAGAAATTACACCAATTCAAAAACAATCTTGATTTTTTTTTTTTAAATTTAGAATACTTTTCATGTCCACAAAAAACCATTCCCTATCTTTAAAAAAAATCCTTTTGCAATCAATGGAAGTATTCAGCCGTGTGAGATATGCAATTATAGCTTGATCTAATTGCTTCTAAAACACAAAACCAATATGCTAAGTTTGTTTCATTAAGTTTTCACAGCTTTATATAGCATTATTATGCACGTTATTTTTGTTTCCCACATGAAGGTCAAATCTATTTATTTTATTTGTTTGTTTTTTCAATTTGAAAATTCGTTTTCTCTCTCGATGTTTGTAAAAACATAATAATATGGAAAATATATTTTATCTTTACATATACTATACTCTAATCAGTCTTAGTACTTATCAAACCAAATAGTATTAATGCGTTTGTCTTTGATCCCAAATTTATCTTTCAAAACATCATGACTATGAGGCTAAAATGACCCTCTTAGTAAATATGTTCTACGAATTTTTTCTCAAATGTTAGGATTAAACTCACTAATAGAAATTTGTAATCCTAAATCTGATAGAATATTTTCTACATTTAATTTCATATTTTTTGGTAAATCTACCTTCACTCGAATGCATTTTTCTTTCTGCTCATCATCTTTTTTTTTTTTTTTTTTTAATTCTCATCTACAGGTTTTGATGTATTTGAGAATTAGATGACCTCTTGAAATATCTCTCCATAGACGTTCAAACCTATAATTTAAAAAAAAAAAGAGTGCAAAAAATTCATGCATTAAATTATTTTTGCATGCAGCTAATCAATTGGGGGTGTTAAATCTAGAACCAATTATTTAGAAACTTAAATCAGATTTAACCAAGCAAGGACATACAAATTATCCTAATCAAAAGCAACCCGCAAAAAGACTGTCAAGTAAAAGAAATATTAAAAAGACAAAAAAAAATATGCCTTCAAGTTTACTAGAGTAATCAGGGGCGGAACCAGCTATTATTTTCAGGGGGGCAAACTTATAAGTAACTGTTGGCAAATATATCAGGGGTTCAAGGAGGCAGCGTCCCCTAGCAGGGTTCGACTTGCCCGGTCAGGTCGCTGGGTCAAGGGGGATCGAGCGCCTATTTCTCTTTGTATCTTGTTCATCATTCCCTTACAATAACACATATACATAATGTGTTTAATTATACATGGGGCAATTGCCTAAAGTCCATAATATTTTAAAACTTTTAGGGGGGTCAATTGCCTTAAAACTTTTATAATAAAGACTAAAACATAGATTTAGGGAGAAATTATCTAAAGAATCATATAATAAATAAATAAATAAATAATTTTTTTGAGGGGGGCAATTGCCCCCTGTGGACATAAGGGGGTTCTGCCCCTGGGAGTAATATTTTACTTGGTAAAATTGAAGTAGAGAAAATAATCAATAATTTAAACAAAAATAGTCGTATCTTATTATTAACTAAAAAAAATTGCCAATAGATCATAAACGAGCAAGAAAATACAATTCAAAATGTTGTAAGACAACAAAACATATCACTTAGAAGACAAAAAAATATGCTTTAGTATATGAGATCGACTCACAATCAACCAAAATCAAGAGAATTCATTACCTGGATCAACTTGTAGACAAGATTTACTGCCTTTTTTCATGGATTTGGTCGACTTCCATCGTTAATTGTCATGACCATGAGTACTATCATTATATCATTCAACCTGAAAGGTCAAAGAGCATTAATAATATAAACATCTATAATTGACCCTTTCTTATAAGCTTATTCTTTACATTCCATTTATATATGAACACCTGGATTCCTAGCATTTAAAAACATTTGATCAAAATTTGAGTTAAAAATAATTAAATTATGTAAGTATTTTGATATTTTTAGCATAAAAAGTTACTTGTTGTTGGAAAGATCGATCCTCTTATACTGAATAGGCCCTCCAAGTCTAGTCCTACACCACAAATGAACTAATAAGTGAACCATATTGTCAAAGAAATAAGGTGATAATACAATTTCAAGCCAACAAATTGTGTTGATATAGTGTCATTTAATTTCTTTGATGCATCCAATCTCAATGTCTTGGCACATAGAGTTCTAAAAAATTGTGACATATCACTTAAAATATTATGCACATCTTTTTTTAAATATCTGCTTAATAAATCTAAAGTGCAAGATTGAATATAACGATCATGGTATTTTAATCTCATAAGCTTACCATTTTGAATATATTATGACATAAATTTTTTTGTTGCATATCCATCTAAGAACTTTATTGGTCTAATAATCTTGAAAAGCCCTTTTTTTTATTTTGGATAAAGTTTATAAGAGGCTTGATGTTTAAGATACTTCTCACATTGCTTCTGCAAAATATAGTTCATGTTTTACACCTATATATTGAAGCTCCCAAATGTGTTGTCTTTATATCTTTTATCTTTTCCTCTATTTCAATAAGGTCTTTCGAATATTATCATAAATATTATTTTTAATGCACACTACATTAAGATTATAACAAATTGAGACTCCCCTTGTGAGATCCCTTCACCTGAGGAAGAAGCACTTCCTCATGGATCTTGAAAGAGGAGGAGGAGGGAGAGAGGAGAGGGAGGCGGTGAGCCAAAATCTGCACAAATTCTTTATTCCTTGGCTTTCCTAATACAAGCTAAAAGGTCTATTAATAGGCACCTAAGGCTATACAAATAGCCACACACAAGCTATACAAAAACAAACATAAAAAATCTGGAATAAAACCTAACACCCCTAATAAGGAAATATTTAAAAAAAATTGCCTCAATTGATTCTTAGAGGCTATATATATTTATTGCTAGGATGCTTTTCATACTTTACATCCTTTAGTCCCTCCAATTGAGATAGTATTTTATGTCTTGATAGAACTTTAGGTCACATTCTAACTTCATACTTATTTTTCTTTACTTTTTGCCCCACTTGTGCTCTTTAAACAAGAGTATATGTGACACATGAAATCAATTTGTTTCTCAGATGTTAGAAATAAGTCTTATTATCATATATTGAATAAGCTTGTAACAATGCACTCTATGATACTGCAAAACTCAATATATTGGAAAAATAATTTATAGTCCACGAAAGAATAACATGCATTCACAAGATATTCCTCCTTGTTTGCACCATATGCTTTGGCACCATTCACTCAAAAGTCCTTTAACTCCTCTATTAAGGGTTTGAGATACACATCAATATCTCTCCCAAGAGCATACAAACTAAAGCATGAATAGCATCTTAAACATAAACTCAAATGACACACTTCTAAGGAGACAAATTTTATGGTTTAAATATAACTGGTTACATACTATAAGAATTAATCACGATATCAAAAGGATTTAATCTATTTGAAGCTAATCCAAGCCTTACATTACAAAAATCTTCTATAAACCAAAGAAAATTGATGTTAAAATTTGCCTAAATTTTAGAGTTAACTAGACGCCTTAACATATTTTTCTCATAAAATTAGTTTTCATTATGCCACCTTATTTCATGAGCTTTTTTTTTTGTGACATAGATAAACATTGTAATCAAAATTTAATACAAAAGTAGAGTAACATTTTATAAAAAATTTCTTTTCTTCTTGATCGTTTAATTTCCATCTTAATTACATGCACTCAGAACATTATTCATCATCCTTGTATTCTTTCCAAAATAAAACACAAGCATTTTGTTACAAACATGAATCTCCTCACAATCATTATCTTACAAACATGAATCTTCTCACTATGGTGGCATAAAACTAATTTTCATTCCTTAAACATTTACAACTTACATCAAGAATGTTCGATTGTTTAGAATATGTGTCAACGGGATAATTATTTATGAAAACATCTTTGAGATCTATAGAAATGAAATGATTTAACATTGCATTATTTTAAATCTTTAGGTAATAATTTTACAAATCATTATTAGCTTCAAAATTAACAACCTTTTTTTTAAACAAATATCATTGCCATATTAATTTAGAGGCCTTCTTCATCTTTTGTAGCTAAAACAAATTTAGCGAGCATTTTCTCAAAATTTTTATGCTAATAGTCTATTTTCTTGTAGTGTGCCTATTATGATAGGCAAGGAAGATCCTTTTATAATGATGAGAGTAGTTTAGAGATGACCATATAAAAAAAAATTAAAAAAAATTAAACAGCTTTGAACCTCAAAATAAGTTGGCAATGAAAAGGCTCTTTTGATTGGGATGCAAGGTGGGTTTTTTTATGTGAAATGGCTCTTTTTGGGGTGCTTGTAGCTTGGGCCCTTGGTTGTTATTTTTTGTGGTTATTTCCCTTTTGGTTTCCTATGTCACTTGTTTAAGAGGTCAGCAAAGGGTATTTTATGTGAGATGGCTTTATTGTGAGTAGTTGTAGAATGGGCCTTTTCTGTTGCTATTTAATACTACGATTTTGTTTGAGATTGTTTTATTGTTGTTTTTTAAAACAACTTTTTAGTACAAAAATTTTCACCTCGAAAAATTTTTGTACTAAAACACAATTTAAAAAAAACAGTAACAAAAGCCGTCTCAAGCAAAGCTTGAATGTCACTGCTTTAGATGGCTAACATTGTATGCCATAGTACATCCATGCAAAAATTTTCAGGGAATAAAAATCAACGATGAAATCTATTATTTATATAAACAGCCCAATCAGATAAACTAATACTATATACTGAATCAAACAACTTACAAGCCATACAAGCAACAAACAAAGTGAATACAACATCATAAACTACATATGAATCAATCAAATACATCTATAATATTCCACATGTACATAAAATAAAGCAATAGTGCTGCTGTAATCGGCTGATGTACTAATGGTGATGATGCCTCTTGGCTTCCTTCTTTGCTTGCTTATTGTGGTGATGCTCGTGTAGTGCAAAACCTGCACTAGCTACTGCTGCTGTCATGACTATCTCTTCTTTTATCTTGTGCTTATGAGCATGTTCAGGGTCTTTCTTGGCCTGATGCTTCTCGTCCTTTATTAATGTCCAAAGCATAATATAAGAGATAAGAAATGAAAATAAAAATTAGAATAATTACAAAGAAGGATCTTGAGGAACTCTTACAAGAGCATAAGCACTGGCTGCTGCAACGCCGAGTTTGCCGAGATGCTCCATGTTTTTGTGTGGTGCTTCAGATCCTTCTTGTAGTCGACCGTTGATGGCTTCTCATTGTTCTCCTTATGCTGGCTGAACATGTTGTGATGGCGATGATGATGGTGTTCGAGCGACATGGTGGAACTTAAAATCCGAAAAGACTTAAGTACTTAAATCTGAAAGGGTAAGGGAAAGGATTACAATTTTGCTGTGACTGAATTAAACAATCCTGTGGTCTTTTTATAGTATGAATCTCAAAGGTTAGAACGAGTTTATAGTTCTATATATGCTTCAAATGCAAGTAATTGTTGTTGTAATGGGGACTTACAGTTTCCTACGCTGAGGGGCTAAGCGCAGCTTTGTCCGCGTTGTTTGTCTATTAAGAAATTCATAGGGATTGGCTGTTCTGAAAAAAAGTAGATATTGAGTTGATAAGATCATAAATTCTTGTCGGCTTAGACGTGTCAGGAATCAGGTTGTTTCCGTTGGCCGTTGAAGGATGTATAAGATCCGTTAGATGTCATAAAATTTATCTCATTTAAAAATATTTATGTAATATTTATATCTAAAATGGTTTAAATGTTTAAATAAAAAACTCTTAGTTTTGACTTTGAGATAATTTTTAATATGTCATCAAAAGTCGATCTTCTTGATCGGATCTGAATTTTGATACATGCTTGAATTGAAAACTTTCATAATTAAATTCAAGATTATATGAATTTTCATCTATTTCCCAAAAAATTTTTAAATTTCCCAAAAAAACAAAAATATTATTCTGATCTCGACCAAGTTATAGTCGAAGTAACACTATAGAGTCAAGAAAATAACATTTTTTGCATCACTTAATATAGGCTACGGCGGAAGTTTTAACTAACACTAAAATGCTTGCAATTGCTTTAAAATTGCTGCAACACTGTTGTGATTTTTGTTCGCTGCAAAGGTTTTCACAACAGTTTTGAAACCACTAGGTAAGGTAATTTGTTGCGCTAGTTATTTTTTCGCAACGATTTTAATTACCACAAATATCCACCTGGAGCAATAGTTTTAACTTTTAACTGCCACTATAGCATTATACTTCCAAAAAATAGATTCTTTTGCATCGGTCACTAGGAGTAGTTTTAGAACCGCTCCTAAAACTCATCTTTTGCACCGGTCTTAATCGGTACAATTTAAGCAATTTGCACCGGTTTTAACCGGTGCAATTACACCGGTTTAAACCGATGCTAAAGCCCCGATTTGTAATTAAATACCTAATTCCCAATTGCTATATGTGCGCTTCTTTTCTCTTTCGAACCCTAGTTCCGCCTGCGCCGTGCCTCTCTGTGTGGAGCGAATCGCCGAGCGTCACTCTTCTTCTCACACGAAGACCCTCAGACGGCCAGCCATTTTCCGCTATGAGTATCTTCCCCTTCTTCTTCTTCTACTTCTTCTTCTTCTTCATATTATTCTCCCTCTTCATCTCATGTTTCTGAAATCTTTTTGCTGAAAATCGTTTGTCTAAAGCTAGATGCCTTTTTTGCTCTTACTTTCTAATATTTCTGCATGCTTTACTGTTTTCTACACAGCTTGATGTTTCTCATGTCATTCACACTTGCTAGCAGAGAGCAAATTTTATAAGGCTTCCATGAATACATTTGCTCTGTTCTCTGTAGCATTTAACTTTGCTTTCTTATATCGGTTGCATCTGTCAATTTTTTGTCTTGAAATGGACCAAATGCTTTCTTAGTTAGTATTTGTTTATGTACAGAACATGCTTGTTCCATTGATTAAAAAGGCATGCCCACAAGCTTTTAAATGTTCTTTATTTACGGGTAACTTTGGAAGTTGAATGCTATAGCAGTTAAGGTTAAATTTTTTGCATCATCAAAAGTAGCAACTTTGGAAGTTGATTAATGAACATGAACGCAAGAGAATTTGAGGGGCTTATTTGTTTCGAGCTTGGGTGCTTAGTTATTGTCATTATCCCACGTTAGATTGTTTGTGGCAGCAAATATGAAATTGTTGGCAGAGGTTAGACACTGGGCCAAGGCTTTTTGATTCCTATCATGTTATCAAGAGTATAAACACAATTTGCTTCTTGGTGTGGGGGGAAAACTCATCTTTGAAAACAAAATAAGATCATTAAAAATCATCTACTACATTAAATTACTTGTGACATGCAAGCAAATGAAAAATGATATAGAATTTTGTAATTAGAGCTTTATGTTGATGCATTTTGGCTTCAGAAATATTAGAAATGTATAAGCTATAAGGCCATTTTTATATGATAATAATGAATTTCAATGACTTAAATTGTTCATAATTTATCAAATTTTTAAAAAATCTAGCAATAAACGATAATTATTGCTCCTATTGTTTTATCTTCATTGCCATATGCTAGCATGAGTACTAAATTATTTTGCACATGCATCCATTATTCATCATGTATTAGTAATCCTATTCTTATTTGTGATGGGGTGGCTTGCCATTGATGTGATGACTCTTTTTTTATACATGTTTTACTATGCTAAACAAATTTTTTTAAAACAAGCTCTTACAAAAACAATAACTTGTTGAAACTTGTTGAAAGCAGAAACACTAACAAAAATAGCTAAGTTATTAACAAGCTAACCTAACAAATCAATTGTCCCAGATCTATTGTCCGAAATAATTCTATTACAACTCTTATAAATACCCTGTATACAGCTTCAATAATACAATAATATATACATTTCTATTTTCCTTATTTCTCTGTCTCCGTCTCCTCTCTGGCTTTCCCGCTCTTTTCCTTCTCCTTCTCTTACACTGTGCACTTCTTTAAGAAGAGTATCGGCAAATTCTAGAGTCTTATAAAACTATGCAGACAAATTGCGCAGGCATGTTTATTTCAAAGACACCTATTTTGATCTTCTGTTATAATTTTTGTTATTCTTCATATCACTCCACTACATATTTTTAGAAGGTGCCCAAAGGGGAGGTTGGACTGATTTTTTATTTGCGTGGCGTAGTGAAAAATAAGCAGCTACCCTCCCTCTTGGGTGAATTACGTCCGGTCACTGGATCGTCCGGACACCAATTCAAACATGCCACATCACCCGGATACACTGGGTCCCGGGTGTATTTGGGTGATGTGGCGCGTATGAATTGGTGTCTGGACAAATCTGGAAGCCGGACCTAATAATTTTCCCCCTCTTGGGTGCTGCATGTACGTAGGAGGTTGGGAAGAAGTTTTTCTTGTAGCTGTTCCATTCTGGGAGAAGTCCAGAAAAGTGAAATTATTCTGATTTTCTTCTTCTTCTTTTAGTATAATTCTGCTTCAGTAGCTTACCAATCAATACGAAACATCATCAACTACTCACAAATTTGACTCAAATCCCTTCCATAGTCTGTATACTTAATTTCTTGAAATCATTCAAGCTTATATGAGAAAGATTTATATAATCTGAGCATTCCATCATAGGTAGAACATGTTAACTTTTATTCCCATTGATAAGGCTATACAGGACCAAGCCACATGACATAGAAGGACAGAAGCCATGATTTATTTAGAAATACTTGCCAGATCTCCATCATAAGAACAGCTTACTTAAGCAAGCTAGTAGTTGTAATAATAGCGTTTGCCTTCCTGAATCGCCTCTTTCTTCTCATGATGCTCATGCAAAGCATACCC
Organism: Dendrobium huoshanense; assembly: GCA_016618105.1. NCBI lineage: Eukaryota > Viridiplantae > Streptophyta > Magnoliopsida > Asparagales > Orchidaceae > Dendrobium > Dendrobium huoshanense. Next base: position 27,773,774 of record CM028346.1, on the reverse strand, counting down.
TGCACCGCCCACTGCTGCCACTGCAGCTATCTCCTCCTCCACTCTGTGCCTGCGCTCGTGTTCCGGATCCTTCTTCGCCTTATAATTCTCATACTGCATGTTTTAACGTTTAATTAAGCTAAGGCTTAATTCAGAGAGAATAGAAACAGATTTTTATAATCTTCTCAAAACCAGCATAGAAAGATGTTAGTATTTAGATTATAAATTATGAAGTGAGTACCAAAGCAAAAGCACCGGAGGCTAAGGTGCCAAGCTCTGCGAGCTCTTCTCTTTGCCTGTGACGCTTCTCTTCCTTGTTGTAGTCGACCTCCCATGTCGCTTCGCTCTCCTCATGGTGGCGAAAGAACTGAGCCATTTGTTGGCAGAGCTTAAGTAAGAACTGCTGATTGTAGGTAGAGATGGGTTGCTACTGCGTAGCGAAGGCTAATCAGTGTTTATATAGGTGCAGGTGGGTCGTGTTCTCTCTTGATAAAAAAAAGAAATAATAACTTTGCGTGGAATAATACTGAGACTTTCCTGACAAAAAAATAAAAGAATAATATTCTTTTTAAGTTTATATGAAATAGTTATGAACTTCTGATTGGTTGGTGGATTGGCCAAGTAAAGGTTTTAGATTGTCTTTTTTTTTTTTTGGGAAATTTTGGGGCCTAAGCCCATATATTAAAAGATAAGCAAAATTACATGTAAAGGAGATTACATGTAAAACTTCCCTACATAAGCAAGGAACAAAAACTTATGTAAGGACAAGAAGAAAATAACCTCAACTATACCACCCGAAAAAAAGACAAAATACAATTGAGAAACCCAAAAAAGAGGAGCTGCTCATCCTAAAGATCCAAGAAGCAGATACCCAGATCAGTGAAGTTAGAAAGAGCCCATTCAACACATAGCCAAGAACCTGGATAGGAAATTCCATGCAGCCCAGAGCAGAAACAATTCAATCCAGCAACAACTCCAGCCAATGATAGAAGAAAGTCCTGAAAAAACAAACAGGAGCAAAGAAAGAGCAGCAAACTAGAAAGTAGACCAATGTTCTCCAACAAAATGGCTCCAATTACATATAACCAGGACTCAGATATTAAAACCAACAAAAACCCCTGGTTGCCCGAAGGCCGTCCAAGGGGATAGCAACGAAAAAGTCTTCAAATGGAGCTTCATCATTGTCCTAGTTATAAATCCAAACCATCATTGTCCTGGTTATAAATCCAAACCAGCAGTGAGGCAGCAGAAAGCAGCAAAACCAGCCCATCAAAAATTTTCCAGTAATACATCCGAATGCTTCCAGTTAAATACTTTCCCAATGACCACTTTTTTAACAGAATTCAGTAAAGTAGAGGAGCTTTTGAATTCATTCCCAAATCTTCTACAATTCATTTCTCTCCATATTTGATAAATAATGCAGCATACTATCAGCAACATGAAATTCAGAGACAAATGAGAAGCAGCATATTCACTTTCCAACCAGTGAAACAATTGTAATATTGTGGGCCTTAACAGAAAATTCTCAGAGCCAGGAATAATAGAGTTAAGTATAGAGAAAGAGTATTGACACTCAAAATAAAGATGATTTACATTTTCGGGAGCAGATTGACATAAGGAGCATATCTCCGGGACATAAATATTTCTTAACTTTAAAGCATCTTGAGTTTTCAACCCCCCAACCAAAGCTAGCCAAACATAGACAGCATGTTTCAAAGAGTTTCTTTTGTGCCAAACAAACTTGTTCCAACTGCAAACAGGTAAGGAGTTGTAGAAATCCTCTACAAAATCTCTAAACTTCGGTTTCACAAGATCTTTCCAGATTAAACAAGAGCTAGCATATTCATGAATTTGTAAACTACTAACAGCAATCTTCAAATGCTGAGGCACCTCATCAGCAAATTGCCAGTTCAAGTTAGAGATGTAATTTTTCAGAAGTGGATAAGAGAAGCATCCCAGATTAGTATCATCCACAAAATCCGCAAGAGTAGTACCATTGCACCAATGATCCCAAAGCAAAGAGATGGGAGCATTAGGTGTAATAACAAAATTGAAATTAGACTTGACAATAGCAGCAGTTCTACAAACAGAGACCCAAAAATTGCTAGCTTTAGGTGTAGGAGGTCTCCAAGGAGATGTGTAATGAGAAGATAACCAAGAGGAAAGAGGTGAAGAACAGTTATACATACGGTGAATCACAGAGTAATTAAATGCGAATTGGAGAGCATTTAAAGAAGGGATACCCAATCGCCCCATTCTGTTTAGGCAAATAAACTGTATCCCACGAGACCATATGAAGTTTATTAATGCTTGCAATGTCTCCAAAAAATAGAAATTTGGAACAAGTTTTCCTAAAAAACTTAAAAACAGTCTTTGATAGAATTGATCCTCTTATCCAGTAAGCAATCGTGTTTTGAATTGTGAACTTTAAGTATTGCAGTCTACCAGCAAAAGATAATAGATTAGCCTTCCACCCCGTGATATGTTGTTTGAACTCATTTAAGGCTTTATTTAGGACAGCTTTAGGCCGGATTTTTTACTGTTTTCTAAAACAGTTTTTAGTACAAATTTTTTTAATTTAAGAAATTTTTATGCGAAAAAATTACTTTTAAAATCAATAAAAAAGTCAACCTAAACGAAGCATTAGACTACTGATTTTTTTCAGCTTTCAAGAAATTTTTATATTAAAAAATAGTTTTATAATACAGTAAAAAAGTCATCTCAAACGAAGTCTACGTACGTGAGGATATTTCCAGCAATATAAGGAAGAAATAACCTTTAATTTGTTGGGTATGAAATTTATTAATTAGCTAGGTTTGAATCTTTGCTACAAATTAAACAAGCTACAACTCTATTAGAATAAGAAAAAAATATTGAGATGTTCTAATACGAATTGTATCGAGATGAATTTGATAATTATCGAATATGCTTTAAAATTAGTACAACAAAAATGTTCATTTATGAAATTAATCTGAAAGTTTATGCGATGAATAATAAGGTTCGATTTCCCAAAAAAAAAAAAAAAATAAGGTTCTAAGTGGGGGTCTATTTGATATTAATGATTTATCTATGGTTGGACAAACATTAAGGCCTTATAAATAAGTTAAGTTTCCTAATTGCTCAAAGGCTTCTTGTTAAAGTTGGGAGTTCTAGAGTTGAACTAAGGCATCGTTTGCGATGGCTTTTGTACTGTTTTTTAAAACTGCTTTCAAATTTTCAAATTCAAGAATTTTTTTTAGATTTCATTGAAACGGCTTTCTTGCTGCTTCGTAAAGCAGCTTTTTAATACAAAAATTAAATTTTTTGTATTAAAAAAATGTATTAAGAAGTGATAAGAAAGTCGTCCAAAATGAAGCCTAAAATATCAAACAATATATATTTTGACACAGCTCCCACACATTAGTAGGTCTGTTTGTAAAAAATAACTTTTCATCAGAAAAATATTCTGAAAAATAGTGAAAAAACAATAAAAAAGCAGTAATCAAACTGTAGTATGAAAAGCAAACCAGTCATAAAACTATCCCAAATAGGCTCATTGTAAAATTTTGAATTAGAAAAGCTGAAAATAATAGCCATAGGTTTTAACATTATGTTATTGGCCTTAGCTTAGGCTTTAATAGGCTTTAACATGCTCAACGCTTTCCGGTGCTATTAATAATATGCCCTGAAAAATTGAATAACGAGAATATGAAGTCCATATCAAAATTTATAAAATTGTGGAAGGAATAAAATAAATAAATTTTATATTATTATAATTAAATATTTTGAGCCTTAATAAAATTTATATATCAAATTGTATTGAATTTCTCATTCAAATGCCTGATCTGATGTATGTTTTTATTCGGATTCTATCATTAACAATATTCTTAACGCCACTATATTCAGAAAGTAGTTTTTAAGCTTTATTTGTGGAAGAATTATTACGTCCTCCGACCGGATGCAGAGGAACATTCGGTCGTAGGTAAAATCGCGCCTATACCGAGGTGTTCCGAGTTTTTTGAAAAAACTCGGTACACCTCGGTATAGGCGCGATTTTACCTACGACCGAATGTTCCTCTGCATCCTTACACCGAACCAAATAAAAGTTCTTATTTGTGATAGCTTTCTTACTATTTTATAAAGTAATTTTTTAGGCTAGAAAGTCATAAAAAAATATTGAAAGGATGCTTTACAAAGATAAAGTAGTTAGAAAATTATCCCAAATGAAGCCTTAGACTACTGAATTCCTTTATGTTATTTTTATAAATAAAATTAAAAGCAAATGGATTTTCTTTTTCACACATACTGCTTATTATAATATTTGCAAATAATAAATATAAATAACTAAAATAAATAAATAAATTCAAATATATTCTTAAATATAATTTATATATATTTTAATTATGTTCATCATATATACTGATATTTCATAAAATCCACTCAAATTAAATAAATAAAATAAAATTAGACTCAAGCACTAGAATTTATCACAAGTCTTAGAGTTATCATCACATTTCATATTTCTCGAAGTAGTCAAACTTCTAATCAAACTCAATGAAATGGCTTCTTATTTTGCTAGTTACTATGACATGTTAAACTTAATATAACCACTTAGTAAATCATTTAATGAAACTATATGGATTTGTTATAATGCATTGTTGCGGGCTAGAATATACGCGACGATAGAGTTATAATTCTACGTCTTAGCGTTGCACGGATATCATTCTCACATACAGAGAACACAATATTTTTTACGTGGAAAACCCGGAAAGGGAAAAAACCACGGGGCCTAGCCCAGTTGAAAAATGATTCAACTAAAATTTGAGGAAAGTACAATGGTCTGATTTTGTCCTTGAAGACGACCAGATTATAAATATCAACTGAGAGTTTTGCAAAAGTCCAACATCACTCCACTGTCAGATGGTGGTCCGACGACACTCCGGTGTCAGGCGGTGGATTGGCAATGGCACTTCAGTGTCAAGGGGTACTTCAGCTTCGGATGGCACTTCGGTGTCCCTTGGTGGTCCGTTGGTGGTGTGGCAGAACTACGGCGGTGGTGCGGCAGCACTCTGGCGTCCCTTAGTGGTCCGGCGGTGGTGCGGTAGCACTCTGGCGTCCCTTGGTGATCCGGCGGTGGTGCAGTAGAAATACGGCGGTGGTGCGACAGCACTCCGGCGGTGGTCGAGGAGGAGCTAGGCAGCTGGAGCTTTCTTCCTTCTCTTCCTTCTTCTCTCTTAGCTTCTTCCGCCCTTTCATGTGGAAATGAGGTTCTATTTATAGAATTCTTGAGTGGCATGACTTGTAATTAAGTGGAAGATCAAGGATAAATTTGGAGGGGTTCGAATGGACGGCCGATCTTGATTCCTACGATCATGCACTGTTTAATGGATATTTGACTGCCATAATGATATCAAAATTTGATGATCTTGGGCTCGTTGGATTCGTCTCGTCAAGCCGCTCGATTCGACTATAAGCATGTCATGATTGAAGATTGTTTGGTAACCCAAATTGTGGTTTGATCCTTCCAAAAGTATTTCGGGTCTTTGATTTGGACTCATTTCGGCTCGGATTGAGTCGATTTTGGTGTCGTTGGGTTTGTGTTTCTAAGACGCTCAGTTCGACTGTAAGTTTGCTGAAATCTGATTTCAGATGGTCTCCGATCTATTTTTTGAAGTTTCCAACTTGATTTTGCCTCGAGATTCGTGCTCGATCAATGTAATTTTTTGATGATGTATCAGTTGCCCCCCTATTTTTGGACGTCGAATCTTGCAAAGTCCAAAAATACTTGTATAATTTCAATATTTAAAAATTAAAATATCTCAATCATACTTTTACAAGATAAAATTATATATGTATAAATATACACGTATATGATTACTAATTTAATTAACTAGTTAATCGATAACACACACTTTACATGAAAACAAAGTTTCAAATTGTTCTTAAGTTTTGATAGCATATTTCTTAAAAAAAAAATGATGTCATATATAATAAGCTATATATGACGTTAATAACATATTAATATATTAATTTATTAACTTTATTATATAACTTATATAACAGTTAATGATATATAATTAATATATAACTGAAATATTAAACATTATAATAAATGTTACCATATAACTTAATTATATTAATATAGTTATAAATAGTTATAAACATTATAATAAAGTTAGCAGATATGATTAGTGTAGGTAATTTATATAATTTTATTACAGTAATGTTATAAGGTTAACTCATATAATTAATATAGTTAACTTATACTACATTATAATAACATTTATAAAATTATAAAGCCACTTTATATAAATGTTGTATAACTTAAAATTAATGGCATAATTTATAACTATTGTATAAATTAAAATTAGTGGCTCTTCATCTCTCCCTCACACCACTATAAATATCCCCTTTGGGGTATGAAAATTTGCATCTCCCCCTCTCTTCTCTTCTTTCTCAAGCCGAGGCCTTCCCCTAGCTCTGTTCAGATGGGTATCCCCTGTTCAGCCCTAGGGACCCTCACTAAGTAAGAGGAAAGTGTGAGGATGGAAGTCAGGCAGAAGACCGGTATTACTTGAAAATCGAGCAGAAGGCCGACATCGGGCGGAAAACTGATGTCACCCATAAGTCGGGCGAAAGACCGGTGTTACTTGGAGGCTAGGAAGAAGGTCGGGCAGAAGACCGACATCACTTGGAGGTCGGGTACAAGGCTGACGTCACTTGGAGGCCGAAAAGATGGCCGACTTCACTAGGAGGTCGGGTAGAAGACCGGCGTCACTTGGAGGCCGGGCAGAAGGTCGACATCACTCAAAAGTCAGGTGCAAGACCGATGTCACATGGAGGCCGGGAAAAATGCCGACATCACTTGGAAGAAGATCAGCGTCACTTGGAGGTCGAGTAGAAGGCCGACGCCACTCCAAAGTTGGGTGCAAGACCAACGTCACATGGAGGCCGAGAAGAAGGTCGATGTCACTCTGAAGTCGGGTGCAAGACCGGCATCACATGGAGGCTGGGCAGAAGGCCGGCGTCACTTGGAGAGCAGGTAGAAGGCCAACGATACTCGGAAGTCGAGTGCAAGACCGACATCACATTGAGGTCGGGCAGAAGGCCGACATCACTTGGAGGCCGGGTGAAAGGCTGACATCACTTAGAGATCGGGCAAAAGACCGGCATCACTTGGAGGCTGGGTAGAAGGCTGACGTCACTTGGAGGTCGGGTAGATGAACGGTGTCACTTGGAGGTCGGGTAGAAGGACGATGTTACTCCGAAGTTGGGTACAAGATCGTCATCACATGGAGGTCGGATAGAAGGCCGATGTCACTTGGAGATCAGGCAGATGATCGACGACACTTGGAGGCCGGGTAGAAGGCCGATATCACTCCGAAGTTGGGTGCAAGACCGACGTCACATGGAGGCCGGGAAGAAGGACAATGCACTCCGAAGTCGGGTGAGAGATTGGCATCACATGAAGGCCGGGTAGAATATCGACATCACTTGGAGGTCGGGTAAAAGGCCGACATCTCTTATAGGTCGGGCAGAAGACCGACACTACTTGGAGGCCGGGTAGAAGACCGATGTCACTCCGAAGTCAGGTGCAAGACCGGCATCACATGGAGGCGGGGCAGAAGGCTGACGTCACTTAGAGATCGAACAAAAGACCGGCGTCACTTAGAGGCCGGGTAGAAGATCGACATCACTTGGATGTCGGGTAGAAGACCGGCGCTACTTGGAGGCCTTGTAGAAGGCCGTCATCACTTTGAAGTCAGGTGCAAGACTGACGTCACACGGAGGCGGGGAAGAAGGCTAACGTCACTTAGAGATCAGATAAAATACCAGCGTCACTTGGAGGCCGGGTAGAAGGCCGGCATCACTTGGATGTCGGGTAGAAGACCGGCGCTACTTGGTGGCCGGGTAGAAAGACGACCAAAGATATAGCAACGGGCAGTAGAGCGTAGAATTTGTCAAAGATATATAACCCATATGATATTGTATGTCATAGCATTTGCTCAATGACGATAACATGTATGGAAGAGGTCGAGAGAATCCACCAAGAATGTAAGACCTATCTGAGGTTGTATATCAGAGCCTTGCTCGATGACATTAACCTATGTGAAAGAGGTCGAGAGAATCCACCAAAGATGTAAGACCTATCCGAGGTTGTATGTCAGAGCCATGCTCGATGACGTTAACCTATGTGGAAGAGGTCGAGAGAATCCACCAAGGATGTAAGACATATTCGAGGTTGTATGTCAGAGCCCTGCTCGATGACGTTAACCTGTATGGAAGAGGTCGAGAGAATCCACCAAGGATGTAAGACCTATCCGAGGTTGTATGTCAGAGCCCTGCTCGATGACGTTAACCTGTGTGGAAGAGGTCGAGAGAATCCACCAAGGATGTAAGACCTATCCGAGGTTGTATGTCAGAGACCTGCTCGATGACGTTAACCTGTGTGGAAGAGGTCGAGAGAATCCACCAAGAATGTAAGACCTATCCGAGGTTGTATGTCAGAGCCCTGCTCGATGACGTTAACCTGTGTGAAAGAGGTCAAGAGAATCCACCAAGGATGTAAGACCTATCCAAGGTTGTTTGTCAGAGCCCTGCTCGATGACGTTAACCTGTGTGGAAGAGGTCGAGATAATCCACAAAGGACGTAAGACCTATCCGAGGTTGTATGTCAGAGCCCTGCTTGATGACATTAACCTATGTGGAAGATGTCAAGAGAATCCACCAAGGATGTAAGACCTATCCGATGTTGTATGTTAGAGCCCTGCTCGATGACGTTAACCTGTGTGGAAGAGGTTGAGAGAATCCACCAAAGATTAATTTTTCCTTGATTGGGAGGGGGCGAACGCCAAGGAGGAGAAAGTCCAGCCAGAGACTGTAAGCAGCTTGCAATTTAATGGAAGCATCCTTGCATTTGTTAGCAACTTTATGACAAATAGTTTCCAAAGATAATATCGTGGATGTCAGAAGATTTGGAGGAATTTTCTTGGCCATGTTTGCAGTCATGGTTTCCCCCCAGCCTACATCTGACTCAAGTGAAATTGATGCAGAATTAGTTGATATCTGAGGGGCGATTAAGAATTGCATAATTTGCCCCCTAGTTAGGAATATTTTCCCACAGATGGCGTCAAACTGTTGCGGGCTAGAATATACGCGGTGATAGAGTTATAATTCTACGTCTTAGCGTTGCACGGATATCCTGCTCACACACAGAGAACACAATATTTTTTACGTGGAAAACTCGGAAAGGGAAAAAACCACGGGGCCTAGCCCAGTTGAAAAATGATTCCACTAAAATTTTAGGAAAGTACAATGGTCTGATTTTGTCCTTGAAGACGACGAGATTATAAATATCAACTGAGAGTTTTGCAAAATTCCAACATCACTCCACTGTCAGATGGTGGTCCGACGGCACTCCGGTGTCAGGCGGTGGATTGGCAATGGCACTTCAGTGTCAGGGGGTACTTCAGCTTCGGATGGCACTTCGGCGTCCCTTGGTGGTCTGTTGGTGGTGTGGCAGAACTACGGCGGTGCTGCGGCAGCACTATGACGTCCCTTAGTGGTCCGGCGGTGGTGCGGTAGCACTCTGGCGTCCCTTGGAGATCCGGCGGTGGTGCAGTAGAAATACGGCGGTGGTGCGACAGCACTCCGGCGGTGGTCGAGGAGGAGCTAGGCGGATGGAGCTTTCTTCCTTCTCTTCCTTCTTCTCTCTTAGCTTCTTCCACCCTTTCATGTGGAAATGAGGTTCTATTTATAGAATTCTTGAGTGGCATGACTTGTAATTAAGTGGAAGATCAAGGGTAAATTTGGAGGGGTTCGAATGGACGGTCGATCTTGATTCCTACGATCATGTACTGTTTAATAGATATTTGATTGTCATAATGATATCAGAATTTGATGATCTTGGGCTCGTTGGATTCGTCTCGTCGAGCCGCTCGATTCGACTATAAGCATGTCATGATTGAAGATTGTTTGGTAACCCAAATTGTGGTTTGATCCTTCCAAAAGTATTTCGGGTCTTTGATTTGGACTCATTTCGGCTCGGATTGAGTCGATTTTGGTGTCGTTGGGTTTGTGTTTCTAAGACGCTCAGTTCGATTGTAAGTTTGCTGAAATCTGATTTCAGATGGTCTCCGATCTATTTTTTGAAGTTTCCAACTTGATTTTGCCTCGAGATTCGTGCTCGATCAATGTAATTTTTTGATGATGTATCATGCATCAAATTAAATAGCGAGATATGTACGGCTTTCTTACTGCTTCTTAAAGTAGTTTTCTAGTATAAAAATTTTAATTTTTTAACTAAAAATTGCTTTCTTAGGCTTCGTTTAGGACTGTTTTTTACTGCTTCTTAAAGCAACATTTTAATATAAAAATTATTATTATTTACTAGAAAATTGATTTAAGAATCGATAAAAAAGCCGTCCCAAAATGAAACCTAGGTCTCACATCTTATAATTTAAAAACATATTATGCAACACTTAGACTATTGCTGTACTTAATTTGTTACTAATTTGAAGTAAGCATTAATTCATAAGATTAATCTTGTAGAGAGAACTAATAAAAGCCCCTAAAAAGCTAGAATCACCTTTTGCTGAGTTATCCTTTGTCATTACAATTATCTATACAATATTGTTCATATTCCTTTACTTTTTTTCCCTTAACAGAAACTGTGGCAGATTTCCCATATCAAATTAGTGGGGAAGCACTAATGGCAGACAAAGACACCTCACCAAAAAGACTTCAAGGCCAAGAAGAATCCACCATTTGTCGACATGATATTTCTGAAGGACCAAAGTTAATCAATTATTTTAATTAATAATTTGTACAACCACTAAAGGCCGGCAAGTGAAAGCCAGATCCAAAACAACATCAATCAGTGACACTGTATATGAAACGTAAAACAAGTTGCTTCACTTAGCTCACTTGTGATTTTTCTGTTTTAAAGATATTTTTCTTGTGGGAACAGGACTTCTGCGGCTCCGAAGGGAGTCCTTAGCGGCATAATTAATCTCTCGGTAAAATCTAATGAGGCCAGCTACTGACATCAGGCTCACACTTGTTTTATCCCACTAAAAAGACGAGGCTGTGGTAGAGGGGATTCGAACCCGAGATGGGAGGTTCCCAATCGTGCTCACCCACCAACCACCCTAAGCTTTGATTGATTTTTTAAAGTACTTTGATATACTGGTTGAGAGCTTGGACTATATATTAAAAGATTTTGAGTAACGCATAATGTCTTTTTTGATATTGTCCACAGTCGACAAGTCATGATGGCTAATTAATATATTAATTATAGGTTGATTATTACACTAATTAAGGGATTTGATTGATAGTTAGATTAGGAAGTTATTTCTTATTTGTTTCATCTCAAATTTATTTAAAAGAATTTGAGGGCTCTTGTAGAGGTATGAGGGAAAAAGAGAGCAATTCTAATCTTATTCTTCTTCAATATAGTGAAATTATCATTCCATTCCTGTGGACTGGAAAATTATTACGTGCGGTGTCCGGATTAGTCTGGAAGTTAATTTGGACGCGCTACGTCACCCGGATGCACAATGCATCCGGGTGACATGGCGCGTCCGGATTCGCTTTCAGAAGGTCCGGACACCACACGTAATAAACTCTCCCGTGGACGTGAGCATCTTCGCCGAACCACATAAATCATCGTATTCTTTTTGTTGATTGTGCTGTGATTGTGGGATTCTTTCTGCTGTGTTTGCACAGCAATAGCCAGTGAACTCATATTTTATGAACCTCATAAAATGAACTCGCTTGAAGCTGATCACCGAGTCCTAACTCAACGAAATACTGAGAGAAGAGTCGTCTCTAACAAGAGCAGAAAAGTGTAGCATAATAGATACTGCACAACTGCATAGATAGTACGGTTCTTAACACATTACAAAGGAAAGCATGCCCAAATACAGAACACGTATATAGATATTGTGATACAGTCACATAGAAATTGATAGATTAATAAAGCCAGAAGCCTTAGAGGTGGTGATGATGATGCTTCTCCTCCTCTTTGGCTTCCTTCTTCTCATGATGCTCATGGAAGGCGAAGCCGCCAGCACCAACAGCAGCTGCTGCTGCAATCTCCTCTTCTATCTTGTGCTTATGGGCGTGCTCTGGATCTTTCTTTGACTTGTGTTTCTCATGCTACAGAAAATTTATTATAAATTATTAATCAGTATTAATCACACCAAATTATTAAGCATAGCTGATTAAAAGAGAGATCATTTCAAAATATTTTACAGAAGACATTAATAAAAGTAAGATAGAGTCAGCAAATGGTTTGCAGATTTATACTGTGCTACAGTCACTTTAGAAAATTCGTTGAAGAACTGTTCTGTTGATTTTATATTGTGGATGTATATAGTCAAAAGTATTTTATATATGTTTTGAATTGTAAACAGTAATTATAGAAATATGTGTCGATAGAGGGGGGCTGCCAATTTTTTTTACAAATGGTACAGATTTCCGGCTGCTAATCGGTGGCCGCCTGAAACTTTAATACCGAACGGTGTGAAGTTACCACCGGTTTTTTTGTTTTGTTTCTAGTAATAACCGGCGATTTGGATGTCGGAAATACCAGCGGTCGACGGAGGTTTTTGAGCCGAAATTTTTCAACGGTTTTAATTTCATTAATTTCCGGCTGTTTGAGTTGCCTGAAAATTTTACCGTCGAAAATTGGCTGACGTTTTGCATTTCCTACGCGGTTTATAAACTGTCGGAAATTTTTCAAACCACTGGAAAATAGATCTAAATTGCCGATAATGAAGGGTTTTCTTGTATTGTGTAAATGAAAAAAAAAAAAAAAAAATTGGAACAGTATTGAAGATATGTAGAGCTTGATATTTATTGAGCCCTTTCTTCTAAGTAAATACTTTCTTATAGAAGAAATTTTGGATCAGCATATTCTGATCCAAATTTGAAGAGAATAAAATTTTTACTTATTAAATTTATTTCAATATAAATATAATATGTGACTAGTTAATTTTTATATAAACACATACAGTCATCTCAAAAAATCTGATTTTTTTTTCTTGGTGATTTTAATAGCATTTATAAAACACCTTATCCTGTAAAAAAGATTGATCTGAACAATATAGTAAGACTTTGTTTTATAGGATATTAGAAGACTGTTGCAGATCTTGAAAAATATCTTTATTTTTCATGATCATTAAAAAAAAATTCATCTGTTCTACAAAATTTCAACATATTATCATTTTAGTAAACACAGTAATTATGGACCAGAAAAGGAAATCTATTTATTTGAAGAAGAAGAAGAAGAAGTTGCAGAGCCATGAATAGTGATTAGTGATGATTTAGGATTGAAGGATGATTATTATTAATTATATTAGTTTATATATGTTTACCAGAGCAAAAGCACCAGCGGCAAGGGCGCCGAGCTCGCCGGAGTGCTCTTCGTGCTTGTGATGCTTCTCCTCTTTCTTATAGTCGATTTCAGAAGGCTGTTCTTCCTCCTTGTGGTGGTGGAAGAGGTGATGGTGATGCTGCTCTTCTGCCATTTTTGCTAATTAAAAGGAGAGATCAACTAATTAAGGATAATGGAGTACTTGATAGATGAAGGGGAGTCGGTGTTTATATAGGAAATTGAAGGGTCCTTTCTTGTGATTAAAATTAGTTTTATAGATTTTTTTTTAGATTAAAATTGTTTATAAAAAAGTTGGTATACTATGAAATTTTGTTACGTAGTTTTGTTTAGTAGATTATTTGTAGTTCCGTTGGGGACAAATTTCTTAATATATTTTTAAAATAACTTTTTAATGTAAAAAATTTATGAATTATAAATTTTTACATTAAAAAGTTGTTTAAAAAATCTTTTCCAAATGATAATTCATTTGGGACAGATTTCTTATTGCTTTGTAAAGCTTTTTTTAAGTACAAAAATATCTTAAAAATAAAAAATATGTTGGTCTTTTTATTTTTTTACTAGAAAGTTGCTTTAACAAGCCACAAGAAAGCCGTCCCAATCAAAGCCTTAGGCTTCATTTGGGACAGCTTTTTTGTTGCTTGTTAAAGCAGCTTTAATTTCTAGTAAAAAAAAAATTTACTAAAGAGCTAGTATGAGAAGATTTAATTAAGAAAGTCGTCCCAAACGAAACCTTAGGTTTAGGCTTCGTTTGAGACAGCTTTCTTATTACTTCTTAAAGTATCTTTTTAATACAAAGCTTTTATATTTTATGCTAGAAAGATACTTTAAGAAATAGTAGAAAAATCATCTCAAATGAAGCATTAGTTTGGGACTGCTTTCTTAATACTTTTTAAAATAGCATAGTACACAAATTTTAATTTTTATATTAAGAAGTTATTTTAAGAAGTGATAAGAGCCTCTCCCAAATGTATGAGCTGATACAATATTAAAATATATAGTATCTCATATTAATAATGTATGACATACATGATTAGGGGTGTCAATTTCGGGTCACGGGTCGAGTTCGGGTCGAACTCGGAACTGACCCGGGTTCAAACGGGTCGACCCTAACCCGACCCGGTAGATAAACGGGTCGGAAAATAGAACCCGGAACCGACCCGCGGGTTGCCGGGTTGACCCAACCCGACCCGGTTTGGGTTGCTGGCGCCGGAACGATGGCGATGGACGGCGGGGGACGTGAGCGCGGCAGGCGGATGCGAGCGGGGATAGCGCGGGCGCGGTCGGGCGGACGCGAGCTGGGACAACGCGGGCGCGGTCGGGCGCGCTGGGCATGCGGGCGCAAGCGCGGGCTCGCAACGAGTGGGCGCGGGCGAGGGAGCAGGGCGGGCAGTGCGGGCGGGCGCGCGGCGGGCAGCGCGGGCGGGCGCGCGGCAGGCAGCACGGGCAGGCGCGCGGCGGGCAGCGCGGGATTCGAAATTTTTCGAATTAAACGGGTTGGCGGGTTGACCCGGCAACCTGCCGGGTCAACCCGAACCCGACCCGTTTTGAAATCGGATCGGGTTCAACCCGGATTAATTTTCCGGGTCGGGTCCGGGTCGGATTTTCGTGTCGTGTCAAATATTGACACCCCTATACATGATACAAAAATTGTAACATCGAATATATACCTAACATTTGTTAGGCTAAGAAAATAATATAATTCAAATTAATAAGTTTTTATTTATTTTTAAGAGACTACTTTAATATTCTTTAAAAATAATTATTTATATTATTTTTTACAATATTAGTCCTTTATTTTTTGGAATAATAAACTCATCATTATATATATTTAAGATTTATTTAATTTCTGTAATTAGTATACGTTAGTTTTAACTTTCCAAGATATATTGTAAAATATTATAATTTCAAGTTCAAATCATCAAATGTGTCAGTAATTTATATTTTTAATAATAAACTTATTATACGAAGTATTGTATTGTAACGCGTGGCCGTATGTTATTGGTGGATAGATAGATATTTTTATAATTATATGTTGTTGTCGGCAAAGGAGTGATGGAAGATTTTTATTTCTTTGAAATTAGTGCAACATGATCAACGGTTTATCTAGACCGGAGTGCTACGAGAAGGTTGGTTGTCATTGGAAAAAATCGAAGAGAGAAGGGTGTGTGTGGATAAGGACGAAGAAGCCTCCAACGACTTTCACGTGTGTAGTCCTGAAATGATTTGGACCAATTTGTTAAATTCCAAAGTTCGTAGGCTGAATTCAATATCTGATTTTGGATAAATTATTTTGTGAAGTTATGAGACGGTTTGGAAGCGAATCAGAATGTGTCATATTATCCGGTACATAGCGATACATAACACAGGTACATAGCTAAAAAGTGACATGATGCGTCATGATTCGCCTCTGGATGGAGTTCAATGACTGCACGGAATAATTTCACCTGATTTTGGCACTACATGCAGCTCACCTTAATGAATTGGTTGAGTACTTGCATATATGATTTATGTATAAATTTATTTATTTTTACTCAAAAATCTAAAAAAAAAATGGCACTGTGAGATATGTGAAGATTTTAATATGACACATTATGGATATTGAATATTGTTGTGTAAGATAAAGAGCTTTGCAGCCTAGTTTTGAATGATGTTTCAACATTCAAACAAATAAAAGAAAAAGGGATGCGAAAGTAATAAGTGACCAAAATTTTTACGTGGAAAAAACTGGAAAAAAAAAAATCATAGTGCAAAGTCAAGTTTGAAAGAATTCACTAGTTTTGATGGTTGATTACAAATAATATTCCTCTTTGGAGGTGAGTGCTAGTTTAATTTAGCAAATACACATTTTATATAGCTCATTACATAGAATTTGTTCTTAAAAGAGTGTTAACATATTTGTTTGGACGTTAGTAGGATTATAGTCTGCTGTAACTCGAGCTCACGAGTTTATGTTTTTGATGATAACAAATATTGTGACTCATATCCTTATGTCTAATTGTATTTAAAATATATATTTGTTTGTGGATGTACTAACATTTCAGGAATATCATACACCTTACAACAAATATTCAAGGCTCAAGATTGAGTATAATAGGTTCTAATGTAAAGATTTTTGTAATATTTATTAATGTATTTTTTTATTTCCTTGAATCAATTCTTATAAGGTTGTATGCTAGCTTGGTGACCATACACACACACACTCAGAAGGAGTGAGATTGAGTCAAAACTAGAAGTTTAATTTTTTGAACTAATTATACTATACGATTTATATTGTATTGTACGATCTCATGCCAAAATTAATCATGTGATTAGTCAATCGAATCTGCTTAATTTTTATATTATTATTGTAATGTATGGATAATCAATATAGATGATTTTGGTCATCCCAGGTTTCATCCTGGATGAACTGTATTTTGGTTGAACTAATCGTCCCTGACGATCTCATAATCGTACTGGATGATATGTGCAAATATTTGAACTAATCGTACATGACAATGCTGATTGTATTGGTTGAAAGGGCAATTTTGTACTAATCATACAAGAAAAGCTAAGGATCGTACTGAACGATCTCCGTAGCTAGAATTGAATTTCTAAGATTTTTCAAAACCCTCTATTTAAGCTTTCTCAAGGCACTTGGTAAGTGTCTTTGGCAATCATTGTGTCTTCGTTCTTCTAGAAAAAACTTGAAGAGAGAACTTGAAAAGGATAGAGGAAATTGAGGAGTTTCAGAGGGAGAAGATCCTTAGAGGGGGTTTCAATGGAGTGTGGATGGGATTTCACACGATTGCTCTGGCAAACTTGCATCTTAGTACCATCGGATTCAAGGTTTGTGTTGAGTGAAGTTTTGGGAAGAAGAAGATCTCTTTCGTTTTAAAGGACCCAGCTACTTCGCCACACCGGTGAAGGTGAAAGGGATTTGTGGTTCTCTATCATCTCTTAGAGAGAGAAAAAGGAGTCAAGGTTCTCTGTCTGTGAAAGGATTTTTGGTCCTCTGTCACATCAGGCTGGTGGAAAGATTTTATAAGGGCTATTTGCCTTTCTATGGGGGCAAAAGGAGAGATGATAAAATGTTTTAGTGTAATACTCAAAGGGTGCCTCTAGGGAGTGGACATAAGTCAGGTTGGAGCGAACCACTATAAAGCTGGTGTGTTATTTCCTTTTATTATTTCTATATTTATTTTTCTTGCGATTAACTGTGTGGGTGAAAAGATTGATTTATCTATTTATTATGAATTCAATTCACTTATGCATCAAGTTATAAAAAGGATTTTTTTTTATTTTAAAAAAGTTTTTAAATTACCAAATCACCCCTCCCCTCTTGGTTTGCCTCGGAATTAGTTCTTTAGGGTATAATATCCCTCACGTGTTGAAACTTGATCTCTATAAATTAGATTGTTAAACCTAAGTTTATGTCCCTGCGGCTAACCAAGAGGGGGGGGGGTGAATTGATAATTAAAAATTAATCACTCTTTTTAATTTTTTAAACCAAAAAATAAACTTTAATAAGTTTTGTAGAAAATGTTTTTCAACCACAGTTTTAAAATTAAAAACACAAAAAAAAGGCAGCGAAAAAATAAAGACATGAGGTTTATAGTACCTACATCCACTCCCCGGAGGCATTCTCTGAGTATTGCACTAATATCAATAGTGACTCTCCTTTTGCACCCACGGCAAGGCGGAGAAGCCTTTACAAACACTCTTTTCACCACTACCAGGTGCGGTAGAGAACCGTCATCCTTTTGCACTATCCCTAGTACTGGCAGAGAACCGTCGTTCTTTTACACTATCCCCAGTGCTGGCAGAGAACCCTTCATCTTTTCACACTCTCTTAGTGTGGGTAGAGAATCCTTTGTCCTTTTACACTCTCCTGGTGTGGGCAGAGACCCTTTAGCTGTTCACACTCTCCAAGTGTGGGCAGATAACCCTTCAGCTGTTCACACTCTCCAAGTGTCGGCAGAGAACCGGATCTCCTTGATAGATCTTCTCATAAGAATTCTAGAATGAAGAGAGAAAAGAGTGAAGTAATCACAAACCAAGAGTAAAGACTCTTACCTTTGAGTACCAAGTGAAACCTTCACGCTCTAATGGCAAGAAATCTCATTCAAACACTCTCTCACACTCTCTCCTTGACTCTTTTTTCAATAGGCATGAAGATCAGTAGGCAAAAAGATTATGGGACAGTTTAGTTTGGACTATTTATAGGAAAGACACAAAAACAGTCCAAAAATTGCAATTATTCAAGTCAATACGAATTGGATCGTTCTGTACCATCGTGGATCATCCTGGACAATTTTACTTAAGTGCATTGGAACGAACCTAATGTATATGGGTATGAAATGACTTTGTACACACACATCGTCCTGTACTAACTAGGTTCTTCCGATACGAACGGTTATTCCATAGGTCGGTTCCCAAAAACTACAGAACGTCACTTAAGTTTTTAGAGTCGGTTCACTTCATCCTAGGACAAATTATGGGTTCGTCCGGTCAAAATTTTTCTAGAGAGCAAATCATCCCGGGACGAAAATGCTCTAGAGAGCAACTCATCCTGGAATGAATACACTTCATTTTTGAACGAAAATTTTTCAGAGAACATTTCGTTCTGGGATGAATACACTTCGTCCTGGACGATCAGGACTTAGAAAATTTTTCTTCAATTCATATTCGTTCCATTGCTCTTATGAGGAGATAACTGACTTGATCGTCCCGTACGAACTATGTTCGTCCCATACGACAAGTACAAATTTCTCAAGATCTCCTAAAGTATATGTATATTCACTCAATTACAATCACTCCCTCTCAAATTTAATTCAAAGAAAAAATACAAGTTTTTAAATACACAGAGCATCTCATGCTGAATTTGATTTGAAGTATTTAGAGTCTGGAGTTTGATTTTCCTGAAATGTTAGTACACATAAGAGCAAAAAAACTCTTCCAAAAAGTGTTAGGAGATAACTATACATAAAATAATAATATTTGAAATCATCAAAATTATACAAGTTGCAAGTATGTAAAATATACAAATAGCAACTCTCTTAACATCACGAACTTCCATAGTCGACAAACAAAAATGATCAAATGAATGTAGTCAGCGAGAATGGTGTTCAAGGGACCATAGTCAACGTACAATGGTGGTCTGAAGGACTGTAGCTGGCAGACGATGAAGGTTGTAGTGAATTTATTCAGCGGGTGATGGTGGCCATAAGGATTCTAGTCAACAGGCGATGTTTGTCGGAAGGATCGATTATAGTTGACTAGCGATAATGTTCAAAAGGATCGAAATCGAACGATGGTGGTTGGAAGGACAATTTTGGGAAAAGAGAGGTCATAAGGACCATAATATAACAATGAAGGACGAAAGGATCATAGTGAGGTGACGGAGGTTGAAAGGATCACAGTCGGACGAATGGAGGTTGAAAAGACTGTAGTCTGGCAATAGAGATTGAAAGGATCGTAGTATGGCGATAGAAGTTGAAAGGACTGTAGTGAGGAGACAGTGATCGAAATGACCTTAGTCGGAAGATGATGGTTGAAAGGACTTTAGTCAGGCGATGGAGGTCAAAAGGACTATAGTTCAATGATGGTGATCAGAAGGATCATAGTCGGGCAACGGTGGTCGAAAGGATCGTAGTCAACAAGTGGCGGAGGTTGGAAGGACCGTATCCGAACAATAGTGGTCAGAAAGATCATAGTAGAGCGACGGTGGTCGGAAGGAAGTCCGGCGGTAGTCGGCGGCCAGGTGGAAGTCCGATGATGATAGGTGGTCGAGCGGTGCAAGCTTGAGAAAGCAAGAGAGATCCTTTATTTTTCATATATTCCTCCCCTTTTGTGAAGAATGGTGGATCTATTTATATCATTTTTTTTAGTGGCATAACTGGTAAATAGGGAGAAGATCAACGACACGTTGAGAGTATTTCAATGGACGACCGATATCAACTTTCTCAATCTTGGATCATTTATTGAGCATTTGAGTCTCTTAATGATTTCAAATTTTGACAATCTTAGGCTCATTAGGTTCTTCTCGTCAGGCCACTTGATTTGAATATATGCATGTAACATTTGGATATCATTTAGTCATCTAATTAATGCTCTGAAGCTTTTAGATAGGTTTTGGGACCTTGATTTGGATCCATTTGGGTTCAGATTGGACTGATTTTGGTGTCATTGAGTTCATCTTTTTGAAACTATCAATTTGACTATATATTTGCTAAAATTGGTAGCGAAATGTTCTTGAATTAATTAATCACATAAAGATTCTTTATCTATAAATTTTTCTAGATATCTAAGGAATTTAGACAACTCTATACTAATCATTTGTCTGAAAATATGAAATTTCTAGATATTTTTGAAGAGAAATATGTTGAGAATTCTCTAGAAGCCATTCTTTTTTTTTTTTGAATATCTTTTTAAAAAAATAAAATTAATTAATTAATATTTATATTACTAAACAATATAGAGTTGTATTACTTTTTCTCCACTTATTCTCCAAAATAACATGAAAATGCTCTAAAAACTCTAATCTTTATCATTTGACAACTTTTCTTGTCAACATATTGCTTCCTTCACTTTAGATACCCACATCTCATAAATCAAATAAAATATGACTTATTTGTATCCGCAATTTTGAACATGTCATAAATAGGAAAAACATATGATAGAATATAATCATCAATATCTTATCACAAATCAACAAGTCACAAATCTTGCCTTTCCAATATCATCCTTGCCATAACATAATAAATTTTCACTCATTTTCAAATAATAAGTAACTAACCTTTGATTTAAATAATGAGCTAAACAATATAGAATTGTATTACTTTTTCTCCAAAATAGCATGAAAAACACTCTAAAAACTTGAATCTTTATCATTTGACAACATTTCTTGTCAACATATTGCTTCCTTCACTTTAAATACCCACATCTTATAAATCAAATAAAGTATGACTTATTTGTATCCGCAATTTTGAACATGTCATAAATAGGAACAACATATGATAGGATATAATCATCAATATCTTATCACAAATCAACAAGTCACAAATCTTGCCTTTCCAATATCATCCTTGCCATAACATAATCATTTTTCACTCATTTTCATCACATGAACTATATTTTTTAATTGTTTATTTTTCTCGATATTACAACAACTGAAGCAAAATGAGTATCACCAATAATAAGCATTTTTAATATTGAGAAATAATAGAAAATAAAATTCTTTACAAAATGATTTACAATAAAAATTTTGATCAAAGTATCATCTTTAGCAACAATTGTGATTCAAAAATATTCATTATAAGTAATCTTATTAGACTCAACATTTTTTGTAGCACTGATGTTCTTAAAAGTATGGTTGAGAATATGCATAATACATGTTGTCCAATAATTTTAGGAAATTTTTGCCAAAATGCTAACATGATGCCTTACAAATTGGAACATTATCACTTAATTAATTAAGTTAAAAATAAATAACTTATTTTTGTATTTCCTCTCAAAAATTGATATTTTTTAGAGGAACATTATCACTTAATTAATTAAGTTAAAATTAAAGAACTAATACCTTAAAGAGGATTGATATTTTGTCTTCTTTGAGGGTCAGTCTATCTATCACACCCAAAAAGTAATACTTTCTCTTTCATGTATTTTTTGTATGTTCAATTAACTTCTCAATTGTAGACTTCCCCCCTTTACAACTTTGGCATAATAGCATATTGTATTTGTTGGCTAATTAGTGGATGAGGTCGTTGAACTTTTTGGCATAAAGTTTGATTACAAATCTTATTAATAGTAAAATTATATATATATATATATATATATATATATATATATATATATATATATATATATATATATATATATATATATATATATATATATATATATATATATATATATTCCTTCATATCAAAAAAATTACAGATCTAATAAAAAAATGGTTGTAATAGCAAAAAAATGGAGATTTAACACCTAAGTTTAAAAAAAAATTGTAGTTTTAACTTTCAGAAGCCAAAAATAAAAAATAAAAATAAGAAATATAATGTATGAAATCTTAAATTTATCATCTCATAAGATCGAGAATGAGATTTAGTTTTAGATCAATGAAAGAATAGATGAAATAAAATAAAAATTCATCCAGGAGAGTTGAGGGACATCCTAAGCAAAATACGGTGAAAGTGGAGGAGAATGAAGCAAAAAAAAGTGACGTACCTTTCTTAATATGTTGGTTAGAATTTTTTAGTTCGGAGGTTGTGTATTTGATATATGTGTGAATTTGCCTTAATTAGCCTTAACCTGTTTGATATATATATTTGATAGGCGGTCGGGCGGTGCTAGCTTAAGAAAGCAAGAGAGATCCTTTATTTTTCATATATTTCTCCCCCTTTTGTGAAGAATGAGGGGCTATTTATAGTATTTTTTTCGTGTGGCAAAACTAGTAAATAGTGAGAAGATCAAGGACACGTTGGGATTATTTCAATGGAAAGCCAATATCAACTCGCTCAAGCTTGGATCATTTATCAAGCATTTGAGTGTCTTAATTATTTCAAATATTTGCAATCTTAGGCTCATTAGATTCATCTTGTCGAACCATAATTTCTTACAAATTATTATGAAAATTTAGGATCAATGATTCCCTTATTTCTGAATTAAAAATACATGAAAAAGATATTGTAATAATTAGCATCCTACCCATTATTTTTTTCAAGCAAGGTCAATCTCCTGGTTGGAGAAGGACATGTAATACAAAATGGCTTGGTGAATCAACTATTTAATGGGGGATTTGGAATGATTCCTCATATTTGTGGTAGGATGATTGGTCTAATGTTAGATCTCTTGACTCTCACTTCAACACTCATTCTACATCTTCATTTCGGGTGTCTTCATTAAGAATGACAAATGGTGTAATAACATTCTCCTAGAGTATGTTCCTCAAAGCATGGTGGATATCATTTATGATCACATTCCTATTAATATATAGTAATTGCAATGATTAACTTATTTTTTATTTTTTTAAGATAGTGAATTCAGCTTAAATAAAGTGTGGAATTATTTTTAATCTAAGAGAGACTATACTCTATATTTGATAAAATCTAGAATTCCTCTACTCCTTTGAGCTTCTCTATTTTCTCTTGGAGACAACTGAAAGGTTTTATTCATGTTAATATCAAATTAAAAGAAACAGTTTTTTTTTTTTATTATTGCTTCTAAATTGTCAATGTTACTATCATATTGAAACTTAAGGCATATCTTTTTTAATGGCCTAGTTACTACTAGGGTCTAGTCTGAATTGGATAATGATCTTGACATAAAAGTTTGAATTAATATTAATAATTTCTTCTACTTTTTAGCTAGTTGGTTTCATAATAAAGTTAAAGGTCATATTCTTATTATCATCCCTTTGGTCATTTTCTGGCTCTTATTGAATGAAAAGAATGATAGTAAGCATAATGGTGTTAAAATGAGTTATGATAGGGTTATTTATACCTTGAAATATAAAATTCAACAACTCTTTAATGCCAATGCTTTGACTCCAAAGCAATTTAAAGGGAAGAGTGCTTGGTCTATTTTCTACAAAATTGATTGTGGCAATATTGATATGGCCTCTATTCCTAAAATTGTGAGGTGGTATAAGCGTACAACTAAATATGAGTTTAAACTTAACATTGGTGGTTATGTCTCCAGTGATGGTTTTGATTGTGGTTGTTTAATTCAAGATCATGAAGGTAAGCTTCAGTTTGGTTTTACTACCAACATTCCCAAATGTAATGTAATTTGTGTTGAGTTGACTACTTTAATTTAAGGGGCTTATGTTTTGTATTGATTACAACATTCTGAATATTTGAATTGAAATGAACTCAAAAGTACTAATCTCTTTATTTAGTGCTAAAAATGTCATAATGTAGTATTTTTTTATTTAACAAAACAATGGACTTTCTTTGAAGATTTAAATATAGAATTCGTATTTTGAGGGAAGGTAATGCTTGTGCTGATTGGTTGGCAAAGGAATGTTCCAAGAGTTGTGGTACTATTTTGTTTAATATAAACACATCTCCTACTATTCTGAAAGGTAGAATCAATCTTGATGCTTTAGGTCTTCCATATGTCAGAAAGTAACTTCTTCTTTGTTGATTACCCTTCTTACTTTGTATTGTTTTGTTATGGTGCCTTTTTATGAAGATTCTGGTTGTTTTTTATCTTCTGATTTGACATATTCTTTAGCAATGTGTTTTGATCAATTTTTAATTGCTACCTATTTTTCATTTGGGATGTTTGTCTATGTCATGATCATACCTTTTTTATTTTCCTTTATAAGTACTATTCTCTTTAGTCGGTTGAATTTGATTTCCTCGTTGATTCTCTGTTTTACATATATGTTTGCTCTTAGTCTCCTAATGATGATGCTTTTGTGATGATTTCTTAGTTGTTTAAGTTCCCACTACGCTACAACTCAAATAATTTGATTCTTTGTTTTTTTTTTTTTTTCTCGTATGGCATTTATGTTTTATGGGGAACCCACATTTGCTCATATTTATCCTCTAGTTTCTAAGTGTTTATTGTTATGTTGTTGATGATTTTACCACAAGCAATCAAATCTAGTACTTTATGAGAAAAATATATTATTATTATTTTTTCTAGATCACTTATAAAATGTGAATTTATATATGGATCAAACCTTGCTCTGCTCATTATGTGCTTTCTCCATCCTACATTTTCAGTAAATCATCTTTTCTTATTTGTATGTGTGTGTCTCTCTTTATCTGGTCATGGGCTTTTCGTTCATTAAATCTAGGATATTTTGGTCCCTCTAGTTTGCATATTATGCTTGTCGTGTTTGGGCTATTTACCTCTTTTCAGACATTTTTCTATTTTGCATCATTTCATGATGTTCGAATGTTTTGGTATTGCTTACATAGGTTGTCTTCTAATTCAGTTGATAGTTTGGTGTTTCTTTTATATTGGCTCAGCATCTCGTATGATAATTGGCTTTTGGTTGGTCTTTTATTTTGCACATTCATGTGTCCCCTGTGATGTACTATTGCTGATGTGATTCGCCTATGTTAATCTAGGATCATTCTTACAAGGTACGCATCTAATATTGTTCTATGATCTTTTGTTTGTTGTCGTTTGTCTTTAAATTTGCAGGATGTGCCTAATTGACCTATTTCATAGTTCATGCTTTGGATTTTTTATCGAACCTAAAGAAATTTTTGGGTTAAGGCTCCTTTTCTGCATTTTTTTCGTGTATTTAGATTGGGATCTTTAACTCAATAGGTTTTGATTTCATTTTATCATCTGATCTCCACATAAGACTCTTCTTCACATGAATCTAACCATCTGATCTCCCCCAAAAAAATGTTTTTTTCTTTCGTATACAGAAATGGACGTGGCAATTTTTTAATTAAGAAACTTAATTAAACTAATCGGCAAACCTAATTACATCCTTAGTGCTAAGCACTTTGTGTTAAGTGGTAGTTAACATAATCAGCTGAAATCTAAATTTTCAACGTTTAGATACTTCTAAAAGCTGGATTGATAAGGTGCCCACGTGCCACGAAGCGACTTTAATAGCAAAACCTCCCCCAGTTAAGAACTGCTAATGAAGGATTATTACGTTATTTATGTTTTATATTGATTTTAATTAGAGATATATCAAGTCGTCGTTGATTAATTATTTACCTTTCCCATCATAATTACTGATATGTAATTAAGTGGCCCAATTAGTTGCTATCATGATTTAATGATCCATTAATGCGGAAGCATCCTTGTGGCTATAGAAGGATATTTCAAGAGTTTTCATTGTCTTAAGGTGTAATTTTGGTGTTTTGGTTGAGTCATTGAGCAAATTTTATCTTTTTTATTTATTGGAAATCTTTGGTTTACTTTTAGGAGTGTAATTTTAGAAGTTCTAGATCTAGTAGATGGATTGTGTCTTTGGACGATCAAGTCATTAAAAAGAGTACATGTTTTAGATATCTCGGGTGATCTATTATTCAAAGCAATGGCGAAATAGATAGAGATATTATCTGTAGAATTCAAGTTGGATGGTTGAAGTGGAGGAATGCATCGGGTCTAGTGTGTGATAAAAAAGTACCCCTCAAACTTAAGAGAAAGTTATATAAGATGGTGGTGAAACCTACAAATACTTTATAGTGCAGAATGTTGACTAACTAAAATTAAGTTAAAGTGTTGCAGAGATGAGGATGCTCTAGTGGATGAGTGACTTAACAGTTAGATCATCTCCAACCGAACAACATACTACTATATGTCGTCTGTCATTCGCTGCATTTGAACTCCAAATCTTACGCTAAAATTCGGTAGATGAACAGTGCGACGCCAATATTGACGTCAGACTGTTCACCTACGCCAAAAAACCCTCGCTTGTGAATTTGCCGAAGAAGAGCGATTAAGAGGAGAAAAGCGCACGAAAGAGGAAAGAGATAGTTACCTTCGCAGGGAACGTGCAAAATAGAGAAATGAAGTTCGATTGGAGATGAATTACGTCATTTTAATACTACATTTAGAGTGTAAAACGGATTTTTCGATTGGAGATGATCTTAGAAATAGAATGTGAAATGAGTATATAAGTCAAAATGTTGGAGTGGCTCTATATACATATTAGATTAGATAGTATATGCATTAGATCTAATTTGTGTTAAGAAAGGTAGAGGTTGACCTAAAAAGTCTTGGTTCAAATTTTATTTCAAGAAAATTTTATACTAAAAAATTGCTTTAAAAAATTGTTAGAATGTATCACAAACGAAGTCTCAGTTAAGGAGATTCCAAATTTGATAATTAGACTTTATTATTGATATCATTAGAGCATTGCAATTCAATCTCTCAAATCTCCTCCATATTTCACATGATATTAATATTATTAACATATATGAATACAACTTTGCACAATGTATTTTCTCGAAATAAATAAGTCGTACAATTATGTTAAAGAATTGTACGGAGGCTGTTTTCTTTATTCTCTATATAAAGCTATGTACTCTGTCGATACAAGTCAAGAAATACAATCTGTTACTTTATCACTTTTCTCTCTGGATTGTTTCTATATGCTATGATTAGAACCTATCGCCTAAAGGCTAACAAGGTTATCATGGTATCAGACTAGCCATTCGACTGGTTTGTCTTCTTCCTTTCCTCTCAGGTTTCTCACCATGGCTGAATCCTTTGTTTCTTCTCCTTCTGCAAACTCCATCTCATCCCTAACGATATCACCTCAACTCAAATTCTTGATGAACAACATCAAGAATCTGATCCCCACCTCCCTCGCGGCGGACAATTATCTGCTCTGGAAATCTCAGACCGAAAAGGTCTTCACAGCCAGCGGCTTCAAAGGCTTTCTTGACGGAACTACTCCGTGTCCTCTGCCCTCTGCAACGACAACCGGATTGTCCACTTCCGGCAATCCATCGGAGCTCGAACTCTGGAATCTCACCGATCAACATCTTGCTGCCGCTCTATATTCAGTCATCACCCCCTCCATATTACCTTATGTTCTTGATCTAACTGTCACGAAATCTGGTCCACTCTAGCTCATCGCCTTCAAGCCACTACCCGATCAAGAATCATTCAGTTAAAAAATGACTTGCATCATCTATCCAAAGGAGATAAATCCATGACCAAATATCTTCTGAAAATCAAATCCAAGGTTGATGCTATTCATGCTACAGGTCACACCATTGATCCGGAGGATGTGATACTATACACGCTCAACGGCTTACCGTCATCCTACCAATCATTCAAGACAGCTATTCGAACAAACCTCCAACCCCTCTCTCTTGATGACCTTTACAGTCTACTTTGCAGTGAAGAACAGCTTCTACTTCAAGAAGCCACCAAAGATTTGCAAACCATGCAGCTTACTGATTCTTCCGTTGCCTTTGCTGCTTATCGAGGCCGTGTTCGCGGCCGGAATAATAACTACAGAGGTAACCGAGGTCGTAGACAATCCACTCCCACGGGAAGAGGCGACAAGAATCCCCACAGAAACACCACCTGTCAGATCTGCTCGAAGACGGGACACTCTGCGATTCGTTGCTGGTATCGCAATGATCCCGCCTACTCCGATAACTCAAATACGTATGCATTATTATCGGCCCCTGATAACAACCGCTCAACTGATTGGTTCTTGGACAGTGGAGCTTCATCTCACCTCACCGCGGATCAATCGCAGCTATCTGTAATAGAACCATACTACGGCAACTCTCAGGTAATCTTGGGAAACGGCCAATCTCTTCCAATACAGAATACAGGTAAAGGCCTTCTCCCAACTCCCACAGGTAAACTTTGTCTTAACAAGATTCATCACGTTCCGAATCTCTCTTTCAATTTACTTTCGGTTCACCAGCTAACAACAGATAACAATTGTGTGGTTTCTTTCTCTGCTCATGGTTATCAAATAAAGGACTTGAAGACGCATCGTCTTCTGCTTCAAGGGCCCTGCCATAATGGTCTGTACCGAGTCCCCTCCAAGGTTCGAAATTAGCATTTAGCTCTGCTCTCAGCTGAAGTCGTCCCGGAATTATGGCACAGTTGTCTTGGTCACCCTGCTTCTCCGGTTCTACAACACTTAGCTAGAACATATCCTACCATTTGCACAACCACACACAATAATTGTAAAACCTATTGTTTGGCCAAGAGCCGACGCCTTCCTTTTACTACTTCAACGTCTAAAACTACTGCTTTATTTCAAATTGTGCATTCTGACGTTTGGGGTCCTTCCCCAATTGCCTCACTTCAAGGCCATAGATATTTTGTCTCTTTCATAGATGATTTTTCCAAATACTGTTGGATTTTTCCCATATTTCAAAAATCGGAAGTTACACAACTGTTTGTTCTCTTTCATAAATTTATTAACTGCCAATTTTCAACCACTATTAAAATGATTCGAACTGATGGTGGAGGCGAATACGCTAACAACTCCTTCACCAACTATTGCAGACATTGGGGCATCCAGCACCAGTTTACGTGCCCCTACACTTCGCAGCAAAATGGCGTTGCAGAGCGAAAGAACAGACATATTCTTAAGACTGTCCGAAGCCTTCTCATTCACAGTCACGCCCTGTCTCACCTCTGGGTAGATGCGCTGCACACCGCAATATACCTCATTAATCGTCTTCCTACCAGCACCCTCAACAACAATACACCATTCCACCAATTATACAACCGTCTCCCCACCTATTCTCACTTGAAGATCTTCGGGTGTTTGTGTTATCCCTGGCTTCGCCCATATGTTCACTCCAAACTTGCTCCTCTGTCTCGTCCATGCATTTTTATAGGCTATGCCTTAAATCAGAAAGGATACTGATGCATGGATATGGCTACAAGAAAAGTTTATACCTCACGGCACGTCATTTTTAACGAGAGTGTCTTCCCATTTCAGCAGAATCATGTCACTAACACTACGGGTGAAACTCACAAACACAACTTTGTTCCCCCATTACTGCTTGTTCCGTCCACTTTACTTCACACCACTCAGCCTTATAACAGCACCACTCACAACTCTCCTCAACCCATTGACGCTGAACTACCACCTGAACATTCAAGCTCCCCTAACACAAATCAAAATCCCTCACAGAATCTGCCACCCACTGCAATATCCAAGCATCCCATGCGTACCCGCTTTCAAACAGGAAATTTAAAACCCAGATGCATTTTTGATTTAACACACCAGATAACGGAGGCAGACCCTACCTCCTATTCTCAAACAGTGAAGCATGCTCAATGGCGCCAAGCCATGTCTCAAGAGTTTCAAGCTCTTCAATCCCAAGCTACCTGGGAATTGGTCCCACCCTCGCCAACTCAGAACACGTTGTGTTGCAAATGGACATTTAAAACCAAACGAAATTCAGATGGTACCGTGGCCCGCTACAAAGCCAGGCTTGTAGCCTTAGGCTGCAACCAAGAATTTGGCATTGATTACCATGACACTTTCAGCCCGGTCGCCAAAATGCCAACGGTACGTCTTCTTCTTGTCTTAGCCCTACACCATAACTGGCCATTACATCAACTGGACGTCTCCAACGCATTTCTTCACGGATCTTTGACGGAATCGGTACATATGAAGCAACCTCCGGTTTTCTTGATGACAACTTTCCGACACATGTTTGCAAGCTCAAAAAGGCCATCTATGGCCTCAAACAAGCTCCATGAAAATGGTTTGAAACTCTAACTGGCTTTCTTCATGAACTAGATTTTACTACCAGTCAGTCCGATACTTCTCTTTTTATTTATCGCAAGAACGGTATTTTCATGTACTTTCTAATTTACGTAGATGACATAATACTGACTGGTAACAACTCTCACTCACTAAACTCTTTACTCACTCGATTACATCAACGCTTTCGAATGAAAAACCTTGGTACTGTCACCCAATTTCTTGGCATTGCAGCTAAACCGACAAGAACTGGGCTCATCCTGCACCAATCTACTTATGCCGAACAAATACTACAACGGGCGGGAATGCTTAATTGTAAACCAGTGTCGACTCCCACAACAACAAAATCAACCACGGCCGATACCTCAAAGGATTTTGATAATCCCAAACTTTATCGTCAGATCGTTGGCGCTCTACAATATCTTACTCTCACCAGACCTGACCTCACTTATGCAGTGAATCGGGCCTGTCAATACATGCACCAACCATCGGTTGACCACTTTGAAAAACTGAAGCGAATCCTGCGTTACCTGCGAGGATCAATACATTATGGCATAATCATCTCTCCCGGTAATCTTCAACTCACCACCTACTCCGACTCGGACTGGGCTGGTGATGTACAGGATCGGAAGTCGACTACTGGGTACTGTAATTTTCTGGGATCCACATTGATCTCATGGTGTGCGAAGAAGTAGAGCACAACTGCGCGATCCTCGACGGAAGCGGAATATCGGGCGATAGCTACTACTACAACCGAAACTCTTTGGTTAAGACAGCTCCTGAAGGAACTCGATATCCCTCAAAACGGCCCTACAACCGTCTTCTGTGATAACATCTCCGCGATAGCACTTGCCAACAATCCTGTATACCATGCTCGGACTAAACATATTGAGGTCGATTGTCATTTCATCCGGGATCACATCAAAAACAACTCCATACAGATTCATCACATATCGACCAAAGATCAATTAGCCGATATTTTTACTAAACCTTTATCCATATCTAGCTTCAAATACCTCTCTAACAAACTGATCGTCGACACAACGACTTCAGTTTGAGGGGGTATATTAACAGAAATGAATAAAAATTTTCACAATGTATTTTCTCGAAATAAATAAGTCGTACAATTATGTTAAAGAATTATACGGAGGTTGTTTCCTTTATTCTCTATATAAAGCTATGTACTCTATAGATACAAGTCAAGAAATACAATCTGTTACTTTATCACTTTTCTCTCTAGATTGTTTCTATATGCTATGATTAGAACCTATCGCCTAAAGGCTAACAAGGTTATCAAATATCACAAGGGTGATGCTTCAAGTTTTCTCTCGTGAAGAAGATTAAACTGATTGTGTTGTTGTTCTCAACGTACAACGCTTTAATTTTTTTGATCTCCCTCTCATGTCTTGTTTGAGCATATCAAAATTTGCAAATAACTATGTGAAATTTGGATAAATTTTGGAAGCTTATTCATTAATAAAAAGAATAATGCTCATCTTTAAATATTAAGGATTGAATTAGCTTGTTGACATCCATCAATGCAATTATTTTTTATTTTTTAATATTTTTGGAAAGTTTAAAGTCTATCTCAATGGGTGGCAAAAAATTGGTGCATCATTCATAGCTTGAAAAAGGAAAATATTCCTTTTACAACTTCAATTTAAAATTATCCCAAACAATTTTTTTTTGTACAATCTAAAAAACTACTTCTTTTATTAAAAGTGTTTGGCTTTTTAGGCTTTTTTAGGATTGATTTCTTACTGCTACTTAAAATAACTTTTTAGTATAAAAATATTAATTTGTGTACTAAAAAATTGATTCAATAGCTAATCAAAAAGGTATTGCATTTTGGTCCAATTTAGCTATTTTGTTCCTTCGTTTATCCTACTTGCTTATTGGTGTTAAAGTAGAGGTTGAGTTTTATGTAAATCTTGAAAATTTTTGAATAAATCTTTAGTTTTGTTTACCTCCTAAAAATTGATTCTCATTTTCTCTCTTTCTTCCCTCTTTATCCCTCTACATTCAAGAATGGTCCTCTTCTCCAAGAAATTCCTAGCACGTGGTATATATCAGAGCCTGGTGAAGGGAAGGAGGAAGTTTCTTGGTGATTCTAGATCGGGAACACGTGGGTTGTCGTGGGGCTTCGAGTGTAAGCTTTTCCAGCCAAGGGAAGGCAGGCATAGGCTTGGCTCATATGAGGAGGCAGGTGTAGTTACTTTGCGGACTACAAGATGAAGGCGCCTGAGCATGGCTCTATTTTCAAAACAAAAAGAAGTTTTGGGGAGAAAGAAGATAATTTTTTTAGCCGCTTCGAGTCATTTTCAGCCGTCAGCTCAGTTTAGAAAATTGTCCGAATCAAGATAGGTCACACTACGTCTATATCAATTTTCAAAAATATGAAAATTTTATATAATTTTTTTAATTAAATTTATTTTTTTGTTATCGAAAAATTGGGATAACTTTGCACTAGTAAAAATTTCATTGTGCAACTTTCATATGTTATAGAAATTGAGATTTTGAACATTTTGAATATTTTTTCTGAAATTTTATATTTGGAATTTTGAAATTTATAATGAATTTATCGAATAGAAAATAATTCAAACTCTAAAAAAATAATGTTGAACAATTAAAGTCTAAAAATAGTGTTCTTTACGATCCTTGGTAATTTGGTTATTTATTTTAAAAATTCATTTTTACTTAGTAGGGTTTTCTGTTGTCTAACATTATAGAAAATTATGCAATCTTGATGCATGCTCAATCGCACTTTAAATGTAATAATATAATGAAAAATGTGCATATATGGTTAAATTATATCTACTAAGAGAGATAAGGGGCTTTTATCCTTTTATATTTTGTTTGTGTCAAGAAATATCTAGTACCTATAAGGTATATTCTGATTGTTATAAGTCATGTTCTGATGCCTACGAATATGTTCTAGTGCTATAAGCATAAAATAGAGTCATAAAAGGTCATAATCCTTTGAGATTCTATTTTGCTATGAGAAATGTGATATGAACTACTCTAGATATAAATTACAATTTATTTTTTCTGCTCGGTAATAATGTTATTTAAATAATTGAATAGTCGTTATAATCTTATTATATTTCTCACTACAATGATCTATTAAACTGCATTTAACTATTTTTAAATATTCAATAAAATGTTTAATAAAAAATTGAAAATTTAGATAAGGTCTACTGAGCTGTTATAGCTCACTGTGATTTTGCTTCTAATTTTTAGAATCCGAGAAAAATGAGCTGATTAATTAGCAATTCATAACCTATCAAAGTTTATTTTGTTAATTTTGTACAATTATTGTTAGTTTATCATGTAGTTTTGTAGCTTTTGCATATAACCATATATTATAAATAGTATAGATACTTTTTGATGAAATGAAAGAAATCTTTTGGATGAATTTATATTTAGTATGTGGATGTTTAGTAGCTCAATAGAAAATGAATATTAGAAGAGAATCTAAAATATTCTAAAATTAGATATTGAGATTTGTCTGTCATATGTGTTTTCCTCCTAAAAATATATTCTCCCTCTCTCTTTCTTCCCTCTCTCTCTCTCTCTCTTTACATTCAAGAATCATCCTCTTCTCCAAGAAATTCCTAACAAAAGTCATCCAAATGAAACTTTAGACTGTGGGGTTTTTCATATATAGTGCAAATGAAAAAAGCATTATATATTCTCTGACAAGAACTTAAAAAATTAGGAAAAATAAAGAAACAAAATATAACAATGGAGCCTTCTTCCAAAGGAATAAAATGTTATCAATACAACAAATTTGGATAAATTAAAAGAAATTATGAGGTCAAGTTAATAGAAGGAAATATTGTCATGACTAATGATGTTTCTAAAGAATAGTATTAACAGGGAAGATATTTCATTGTAACACCTATATGACTCCTTAGGATGGATTGCTGACTCTGATTGTTAGAATCTCATTAAAGATATGAATCCAAATTTAAAAACTTTAAAACCTATGAAGTTATTCTATTATTCTTATTTAAAAGATTATTCATAAAGTTTTAAAAAATGAGTGCATTGATGCTTAATGATTTCAGAATTGATCCTTTGATCACACTCAAAATTGGGTATCATCTACATGATTTGAAGAAAAATCTCTTTTCAAAAGAAAATGCAATGGATGCTGAAATCATTAAGCATACAAAATGTCCTTCTAAATCAAATCTCCTCAAGACTTCTTAACGAAGATACATCTCTCTCAATCTCTCTAGGTATATGTATCTTGTTTTGTATTATATCTTATATAATTCAGTGGGTGGATCCAATCTTATTTTTTAGGGTGGAAAAATTTATTATATCTAAACAAAATCTTATATTTCATTATAATTTATGAATTTAAAAAATTACATATATAATTTCATCATATACATTCATTATATAATTTATATTACTTGAAAATGAATCTATATAAAATTATTATTTTTTTCTCTATCAACCAGCCTAAATTGATGGGCAAACAGCACGAGATGAATCATATTAGGACAAAATTTTATTTTTGAGGGAGGAAAATTTTAAAAATTACCCCTCTACTACTGGACAAATGCCAACTCCTAAAATATATACTTGAAAATGCCATAGGATTTGTAGTTAGTTGCCATGTTAATTTCTCATGGTTCATAAGCAGACCTTGCATTCAGTATGGTGCAGTACTAAGGGGTGTACAGTCTCTGAACATTTATCTAATAAAATATTGACTACTGTGCTTCCTCCATTAAAAAACCATAAGCTTTTGAAGTATTCAATGGCCCACATCATTTAACATCAAAGCAAAGTAACAGACAAAGCAAATGCCACTATAGATTGAGTAGAAAAGAGAGCCCCACAAAACTCGGCTCTTATTTACAAAACAACTCAGTAAATTAAACACCACATGAAATCATCAACACAGCGACAAAGATAACATGCAAGCAGGATACAAACAGATTTGTAACCAAAAACCAAACATGTAAGCATAATTAATTAAAGTGGATAAACAAACAAGGATCTCTTAATTAGAAGAAGTGGTGCTTCTTCTTCCCCTCGGCCTCCTCTTCCTCTTCCTTGGCTTCCTTCTTCTCGTGGTGCTCATGGAAAGCATAGCCACCTGAAGCCACGCCCACAGCTGCTGCAACCTCCTCTTCTATCTTATGCCTGTGCCCTTGCTCTGGATGCTTCTTGGACTCATGTTTCTCGTACTGTTCAACATTAATCAGTATTAAATTTAAAAAAATTTATAAAATAGTCCCTTGCATCAATAATCAAAAAATTGGGGGATTTATAATAAAAAAAATTTAAATTTTACACAAAGAAATATAAAAATAAAAAATTCATAACGTTGTTCTGTAGAGCTCGAGCTCCTCCAAGCTTTCAGGTATTATTCTGTGCACTAGTTATATATTATTTACCGTCAGCTTTTCGCAATTTTAATATTATAATTGAAGTATTAAAATAATACATAAATAAATATAAAAATTAAAAAATTATATAATATTCATGTAAATAAATAAATAAATAAATAACAGAAAATCATTGAGGAAATCATGGAATATATAAGTGGATATATATACCAGAGCAAAGGCACCGGCGGCGACGGCTCCCGCCTCGCCCAAGTGTTCCTTCTTCTTATGCTCCTTCGTCTCCTTCTCATAATCAGCAACAGTAGTCTCCTCATTTTTGTATGCGGTATAGCCGCCGCCGCCGCCATACCCCGTGTTATCGGAGTAACCGCCGCCGCCGCCGCCATACCCCGTGTTATCGGAGTAACCGCCGCCACGGCCGCCGCCATACCCCGTGTTTTCGGAGTAACCGCCGCCACCGCCGCCGCCATACCCCGTGTTATCGGAGTAACCGCCGCCGCCGCCGGCGTTATAATCTGGGGTATCGGTGTAACGGCCAGTTCCTCCGTAACCGTCGCCGGAGGCGCTATAATCTGTCTTTTGACCATAGCCGTCCCTGCCGGCAGCGGCGTAGTTGGCTTCGTCGAAGCGCTTCTCCTCCTCCTCCTCCTTGTGGTGGTGGCCGAAGTGATGGTGGTGGTGGTGCTCCTCCGACATCGTATTAATGGGTTCGGATAAGGAAAGGATTAGTGGGAGTTGATTAATGATGGCTTGAGGTGATCGAACGGTATCGGTGGGGTATTTATAGCGGGATAGAAGAGAGGATTGGGATGGACGGTGCTGATTTAATGAATCAGGATTGGAAATGGTTGTGGAATAATGGAGTTTTGTGTGGCTATCCTGCCGCCGCATATGCAAATAAAATCTGGGCTTTATTTTCTATGATATTATTTGTGTTAAAAAAAAATTATATATATATATATTCAAATATATATATTCAAATTCAAACAACCATTAACATATCCTTAAGACAATGGACGGATCCAGCTTCATTTTACAGGGTGTGCAAGAAATTTTTTTTTGTTAGGGGATGAGCAAAAATGATTATGATTGATAAAATTATGACAAAAAAAAATTTTAAGAGGGAGCAAAATACCCAAAACATACCATCTAAAATATAAAATTTTATTTTTGAGTATTATGGGGATATGCCCATGCTTAAGACCGTGCACGATCTTCACGGGTGGAATGACAAAAAAAATTAGAAAGAAATATAATTCCATAATTTGCACATTATAATTAAAAGTTTAAAAATAAAAAGTAAGTTTGAAAGAGCGGGCGATGTAAGTCAGAATGACCGTAGTCGGCGGGCAATGAAAGTCGGAATGACTGTAGTCGATGGGCGATGTAAGTCAAAAAGACTGTAGTCGGCGGGCGACGGAAGTCGGAACGACTGTAGTTGGTGGGCGACGTAAGTCAGAAGGATCGTAGTCGGCGAGAAACGGAGGTTTGAAAGGACTATTGTCGTTTGGCGATGAAGGTTGGAAGGACAATTTTCTGACGACGGAGATCAGAAGGATGCGTCAAGTAGAAGTCTTGTTCGGCAAAAATCCAACAACGGGCAGAAGTCCGGTGTTAGGTAGAAATCTAGCGATGAGCGGAAGTCCGTCGTTGCGTAGAAGTCCGAATTTAGTCGGCGGCCGGGGAGAACTCTGGCTTTACATAATATTCGGGCAAAACTAGGGCTGCAAACGAACCAAACGTTCGACGAGCTAATCGTTGTTCGTTCGATTAAAACTCATTTGTGATCGTTTAATTAACTAAACAAACAAACTTGAACAATATTTTAAATACTCGATTCTTAAATAAACAAACTTGAACACTAATGTGTTTGGTTCATTATGTTCGCGAACAACATCATTTGAAGTTCGTGAACAAACTCAACATATATAGACAATTATTTTTATTATAAATGTGTTTGTTCATGAACGTGTTTGTTTGATAGTTAAAAAAATTCGACAAATATGTTCGCTAACATGCTCAATGTAATCGTTTGTTTGGAAGCTCGATAAAGCTCGTTTGTTAAGTAAATGAACATCTAAAAGTAGAGCTCGTTTATAGCTCGTTCATGTTTGTTTGTTTAAAACTCGATAAACACTAAACAAACGAACATGAACCGAACATGAACACTCATTAATTTAAATGAACCAAACATGAACACAATCAATAAAGCTCGAACAAACATGAACCAAACTTGAACAACCTGATATTAAATGAACACAAACATGAACACTCACATACTCGGCTCGGCTCGGTTCGTTTGCAGCCCTAGGCAAAACTCTAGAGTCACTTAGAGATCGGGCAAAATACCGGCGTTACTTGGAAGTCGGGTGGAACTCTGGCGTCACTTGGAAGTCGGGCGGAATTCTGGCATCACTTGGAAGTAGGGCGGAGAATCCTGACGGTGGTCGAGGAGAAGTTTTTTCCCTCCTACTCTTCTCTTCTTCTTCTTCTCTTCTTCTCCTTGCTTTCTTGCTTGGGTCCCCTCTTAAAAGAAATGAGGGGCTATTTATAGTTTTTTTAGGATGGCATGACCTGTAAATAGGAGGAGGATCAAGGGCAAATGTGGAGTGGTTCGGAAGGACGGTCGGTATTGAATCTCTTGATCGTGGATTGTTCGTCAGACATTTGAAAGTCTTAATGATATCGGAATTCGGCGATCTTGGGCTCGTTGGATTTGTCTCGTTGAGCCGCTCGAGTCGACTATAAAAATGTCATATTTGGAAACTGTTTGGTAAACCAAATTCTGGATTGAACCTTCTGAATGTGCTTCTGGTCTTTGATTCGGACCTATTTGGGCTCGGATTGAGTTGAATTTGGTGTTGTTGGGTTCGTATTTCAGAGACGATCAGTTCGACTATAAGTTTACTGAAATCGGAGTTCATATGATCCCATATTTAATTTTTGAAGTTTCCAGCTTGATTTTGCCTCGAGATTTGTGCCCGATCAAGATAATTTTTTAATGACATATCAGTCATCATGAACATTTCGGTTGCTGCTTATAATTAATCTTATTATAAAGTTAAAATAAAATCTGGATTATAATTATAAATAACCTCACAGGCCTCATAAACAAGAGAAATATTTAAAAAAATAAAAAAACTAAAAAGAATAAGCCATCAGGTAGCGGCAGCTTGTCGGCTTGATTTATAATTTGACTAGTTACCCATTTGGAAGTACATCAGGACCGTCTATTTGCTTGCAACTGTCGACCTATGGTTCTTGATCCACTCGGTTGCACGTTTCTTCGTAACTACCGATTGCGACCACGATTGTCTAGTTGACCTCATTCAATACGGATCAACCTAACTCTAAGGTATATATATATATATATATATATATAATATTTTTTGTTTATATAAATATAAATTTGATAAATAATTTATAATTTTTACTATTACAATTATTATTGTTTATTATTTCTTTCTTGCTTTTTTTATTTAAGTATGGATGGTTTTATATCAATATATTATTAAATTTAACAATTATTATTATAATTATAATTTTGTTATTTATATATTAGAATTTATTAAAATTATAATAATTAATATGAAATTAAACAATACATTGATATAAAAAAATCTATACTCAAATAAAAAAGAATAAAAAAATAGTAAATATTATAAATTTGTACTAAAAAATATTAAATATGTATAATATTATTAATATGACAAAATAATAACACATTAAATTTTATATTAAAAAAAATAAATTAGGACATCATGATGTAAAATAGTTCATTATTAATTTCAAAAATCTTCAATTTATGATAAATTAATGATATATATAATAATGACAGCCATTATCTATAATGTAATTATTGAGAAAAGAAATTATAAGACAATATGTTTTTATTGAAATTTAGTATTGTTGCGTCATGGAATATTCGCAGCGGAAGAGAAATATAAAGTTTAATGTCTTAGCTTTGTACGAAGATCCAGCACACAATTATATAAAAAAAGAGGGTTTAGCAATAAGGGAGACCAATGTGAAAAACTCAGAAAAGGGAAAAAAACACAGGGCTACGGGCTTAGCCTAGTTTGAATGAATCTACTAGCATTTGCAGTTGATTACAAATGAGGCCCTTCATTGGAGGAAAGACATTGGCTTGAGGTAACAAATATATATATATATATATATATATATATATATATATATATATATATATATATATATATATATATATATATATATATATATATATATATATATATATATATATATATATATAAAATACATTACATGATGGAAATTGGAAGAATCAGTATTGATATGTTCGTTTGGTCGGCAATACCATAGTCTGATGGCAACGGAGGACAGAAAGATCATATTCAGGTGATGGTGATCTGAAGGGCCGTTATCTGGCGACAAAGGTCGGAAGGACCGTAGTCGTTGAGCGATGGAGGACGGAAAAACTGTAGTCTGGCGACAGAGGTCGGCAGAACTGTTGTTTAGCAATGGAGGCCGGAAGGACCGTGCATGGTAGACAGGTGACGGAGGTTAGAAAGATAGTTTTCTGACAATGAAGGTCGGAAGGATAGTATTCTAACGACGGAGGTCGGAAGGACCGTAGTCAGAAGGCTAAAATTGTTATAAAGACCATTGTCTCGTGATGGAGTTCGTAAGGACCGTAGTCTGACATCAGAGGTCAAAATGACTGTGGTCGATGGGCGACAATGATAAGAAAGGTCGTTGTCTGGCGATGAAGGTCAGAAGGACCGTAGTCAGTAGTCATGTGGAAATCTGGCGTTAGTCAGTAGCATGACAAAAAGTTCGGCGTTAATTGGTGGCCAGGAAGAAATCCGACATCATTTGGTGGTTGGGAAAAAATCTGGCGTCAGCCGGTGGTCAGACAGAAGTATGGCGTCAGCTGGCAGCCAGGAGTAAGTCAGGTGTTAGTCAGTGACCATGCGAAAGTCCGACGAAAGTTTGACATTGATCGGTGGTCGGGAGGTGGTCGAGGAGAAGCTTGGTAGCAAGAGAAATCTGATTCTCTTCATATCCTCTCTTCTTTACCTTCTTGCTTGGCCCCCTTTCCATGAGGATTGAGGGGACTATTTATAATTTTTTGAGAGTCATGACACTGTCAATAAATAGGAAGAATATCAAGAGTAAGTTGGGAGTGGTTTGAATAGACAGACATTGTTGATTCACTTAATCGTGGACTGTCTATTGGACATTTGAATGCTTTAGTGATGTCATAATTTGACGATCTTGGGCTCATACGTTGGATTTGTCTCGTCGAGTCACTCGATTCAACTAGAAGCATGTTACTTTTGCAAGTCATTTGGTCATGCAATTTATAGTTTGAACACTCTGAATACACTTCGGCCTTCAATTTGGACTCATTTGGGCTCAGATTGAGTCAAATCTGGTGTCTTTGGGTTTGTATTTTTGAGACGTTCAGTTTGATTGTAAGTTTGTTAAAATAGGAGTTTAGATGATCACAATTTTAATTTCAAAAGTTTCCAACTTGATTTTGTCTTGAGATTCATGTCCGATCAAGATAATTTTTTTACGATATATCAAGTATTTAATTCTACTTGTATATGAAATAAATTCTAAATAAACTAAATTTTAATTTTTAAAATTTGAATTACAACATTCTGATAAAAAAAAACTCTTCCCGTCGGAGCACAAAATGTGGGCAGGGCCGGGCAGATCTCATACAGTTAAATGAGGTAGTTGAGCGAAGAAAAAATCGGGCAGTGTCGGCAGAGCATTGCTCCTGGAATATCGGGCAGCGTCGGCAAAGCATATTCCCCAGGAATATCCGGTGCTCCACTCACGCCTACTAATGCACTAGTGCTAACCGGAGGAAGGTTGCTGGGGTCCACTTTCATTACACTACGGTGGAAGGTTTGTGGGGCCCACTTTTTAATTACATTACCAGCAACCACCGTCCTCATTCCACGTGGCACAACCGTGTTGGGGTGTGGGACCGTAGATCTTGGTCATGTACATATACAAAAAAAAGATAAAAAAGGAGAATCAAAGCGCTCTACGTCGTTACACAATGGGTACACAATCACGATAACACAACATGAAGATGACGTAGCGTGCTCTGATTTACTTCTAGACGGCCTTCGCTGTCAGCACAGAGCAATTAATCGATCCGAACATATTTATTTTCTTTGCCGATGATGTTTGGATTGAGAACAATAATTTTCTTGTTGTTGATATTTTATTATTAATAATAATTTTTTAATTATTAATATGTTGATAAATATCATTATTTTTTTATAATTTTTACTGACATAAAATTAATCATCTTTCACATGCCATCAATCATATCGCCCCTATGAGATTAAAAATATCATCCTTCTTATTCATACGAGCAAAACAAGAGAGACCATCAGATTCCCATTCTCCTTTTTCTGATTTTCGCCACCGATTCCATCTATGCCCTTCCCACGAAGATTTAGCTATCACCTTCTTTTATCCTTCTTATAAGAAGTAAAATTTTACATAATATTATTCGGCTTTTAAAGGAACTAGAATATGATCATCCTTCTTCTTCAAGCCAGCAAAATAGGTGAGTCCATGAGATTTATCTTCGCCTTTTTCGCCTTTTACTCGCCACTGATTCCATCTATACCATTCCCACAAAGATCGTGTCGCAACATTCTTATATCCTTGTTGTCTGACATGATCCGGATCGTGTTAGGGGTGTCAATTCGGGTCAATGGGTTGTGTTCAGTTCGAACACCACTTGACCCGAAAGTAAACAGGTTGGCCCTAACCCGATCCGATTTTGCAAACGGGTCAGGTTTGTCAACCCTGACCCCACCCGTGAGGGTTACCGGGTTGACACGACTCGACCTGCGAACAGTTGCAGAGCGAAGCGGACTAGAGGCTCTAGAGCGGAGCGGAGCGAAGGCTGTGGAGCGGAGCGGGTTCGTTGAGTCTGGCAGAGCGGAGGCATCGACAACGGGCCAACGGACGCAAGTGCGACTGTGCGGGCTGGACTAACGGTGGAGACATGCCGACACTTGACGCGGATCGACAGACGGGACTCGACGTGGATGCGACCCCTGACGCAAAAGCTACCCGATGCAGCAACCCTTGACGCGACACCTACTCTGACTCATGGCATGACCAAACCGGTCAATCCGGGTTTACTTTAGGTTGTCAAGTCAACCCGAACCCGACCCGTTTTTCAAACGATTTAGAAATCCAAATTTGGACCCGACCCGTTTCACAAAAGGGTTTGCCCGAACCCGAATTTTTTGGGGTTGAGTCCGAGTAGCATTTCAGGTCTTGTCAACTTTTTCCACCCCTAGGTCGTGTCTTTCTCTTCCTCACCGAATGTTTCATCATGTCCATTAAATTCTGCTAATAAAGTATTATATTATGTAAATAGTAAAATGTTTGGGTTAAATAGACAAATATAATAATTATAAGTGATATATATATATATATATATATATATATATATATATATATTATATATATATATATATATATATATATATATATATATATATATATATATATATATATATATATAATATATATATATATAAGCGCTATGGAAGGTTCGAACCACAATTTGGATTACCAAATAGTTTCCAAACATAACGTGCTCGACGAGACGAATGCAACGAGCCCAAGATCGCCAAATTTCAACATCATTAAGTCCTTCAAATGTCTAACGAACGGTCCATGATCAGGGATTCAATATCGACTGTCCATCCAACCACTCACCATTTATCCTTGATCTCTCACATATTTGCAGGCCAAGCCACTCCAAAAATTTATAAATAGGCCCATCGTTTCTTTTGAAGGGGGGACCAAAGCAAGAAGAGAAGAAAGAAGAGAAGGAAGAGAAGAAAGATGCTCCTAATCGACCACCGTTTGAGTTCACCGGACTACCACTTGAGGCCCTCGCATTCGCCGGACCACTACCCGAGGCATTCGCCTTCGCCGGACCACTACCCGAGGCATTTGCCTTCGTCGGACCACTACTTGAAGCCCTCGCCTTCGCCGGACCACCACCTGAGGCCCTCGCCTTTGTCGGACCACTACTTAAAGCCCTCGCCTTCACCGGACCACCACTTGAGGCCTTCGCCTTCGTCAGATC
The DNA here is from genome assembly GCA_016618105.1 of Dendrobium huoshanense. Lineage (NCBI taxonomy): Eukaryota > Viridiplantae > Streptophyta > Magnoliopsida > Asparagales > Orchidaceae > Dendrobium > Dendrobium huoshanense. The sequence continues at coordinate 27,729,765 of CM028346.1, read as the reverse complement.
ACCACATGAGGCCCTCATCCTCGTCAGACCACCGCCTACTGCCCTTACCCTCACCGAACCACCGTTTAAGGGCCTGAACCCCGCCAGACCAACACTTGAAGCCCTAAACTCCGTCAAACCATCAACTAACGCCAGAATTCTGCTAAGTCACGGTCAGACTACTAAATGACGCCCAAACTTCCAAGTGACGCCAGATTTAACACTAGACTTCAACCATACGGTTGACATTTGTAATCCGATCGCCCTTTGAGACGAGTCAGCCCAATGTACTCAACTCAAATTCTAGTGAAATCTTTTCAGCTGAGCTAGGCCCTGTGGTTTTTCCCCTTTCCAGGATTTTCCACGTAAAAAATCTTGTGTGAGCTGGGTATCCGTGCAACGCTAAGACGTAAAATTACAACTCTATCGCTGCATATATTCTAACCCACAACTGATATATATATATATATATATATATATATATATATATATATATATATATATATATATATATATATATATATATATATATATATATATATATATATATATATATATATATATATACACACACACACATATATCCCCTCTAAAAATGTAATAATCTTAATTTTTTAGTCCATAGCTTTAAAAAATGTAGATATTTAATATCAATGCTGTCTATAATACTTTATATAGATAATGCAATTATTGAACAATATAAAATAGTTAAAGTCACCAGAGAATCTCACTTTCATTGAAAGGACATAAAAACGCAAGGCCAAATCACGACGCATGTTGCGTAGAATCCCGTCTACATTCATTCATTCCATAGAGGTAAACAGGTGGGGATCCTATTTGGCTTGGTTAAATATGAATTATCACAAGTTAATTAACAAAATAAACAATTTATTCAATTTCATCTCACTGATCATTAAGCTTAACATAGCTAAATAATAATAAGGAAAAATAAATACAATTCATTGTCATCAATTGCATCAATAATCTTTGATTATAAAAAAAATATTGTCATTTCAAAGATAGCTTAGAGAAATTTTTATTAAGATTGTGTATATTTAACTTGTGATAATTCATATTTAACCAAGCCAAATATATTTAAATTCATAAAACTTTTAAATAATATTAATTGGGATCAAATTTTATTTTGATTTTTCAATTTTGGTGGTTATGAAGCTTAAGATTTTGGATCCGTTTGGGACAAATGTAGCTTTTTATAAAAGTGGATGTAAAGCTACTGAATCGGGCTTAGGTGGGTTGGTGGGCGAGCTTGGTTGGGAACCCCCCATCCCAAGTTTGAATCTCCTCTCATACGACACAACTCCTTAAGTGGAGAGAAAAGAATTGTGAGCCCTGCACCTGTGGGGTCAGTTGCTGGTAGACTCGCCGAGGAATTAGTGAACATCGTCAAACACGTCACAAGCTGGTGTGATTGCGGACCGATACCTCCGTTCCAAAAAAAAAACTTTTAAAAAAGTCATAGTTAAAAATAACTTTCAAATACAAAAATTTCTTGAAATCAGCAAAAAAAATAATGGTTATGAAGCATTTGCTAAAACTATATTAACAGCACATGAATAATAAAAATATAATAATATATAATTAAATAAAAATTTTCTCAATTAATATGATAACTTTACAAATGAAAATGAATTCATATAATTTGAATTTTTTTAGGCAAATTTTAAAAGCCAGATGCCGGCTGTTTTTGAAATCATTCTGTTTTCCTTTTTTGGGCCTACATAAGATATTTTATGATAACCAAAGTGATGATTTCTTGATTATGTTTATGAAATAAGGGTTGGCAAGCATTCATTTTCATGATCAAAGCCCTGTCATGAAAGGAAAAGATTGAAAGTGAAATCATATTGGATAAAATATCTTCACCTAAATTAGGTATACGCTAGGCTTCATTTTGGGCGGTTTTCTTATTATTTCTTAAAATAGCTTTGTAGCACTATAAAAATAAAAAAATTATACTAAAAAATTATTTTAAGTAGTAAGAAAGCTATCCTAAACAAAATGTTAGTGACGGAAATATTTGGCTACAAACTAACATAAACTACAATCCAATCAACAATAGTTCTTTTTTTTTTGTGACGAGGAAGCACTGTCCTTAGGCTAGTGAAAACCCCGGTCGACCTAACATGCAACCTACACCAATTTACACGGGCCAACACTTAAGGCTTTCACTGTTTGCTAAGGGATTTGAACCAGGGACCTAGGCTTTGCCAAGCCGGCTCTTCACCACCCGAACAAGCAGCATCGGGTAATCAACAATAGTTCTCACAAGTGTGAACAAATGGGGAGACAAGAAAACCTGGTTGAAAAAAAATATATTAGTGCAAAATTTTTAATTTTTTAACTAAAACTCTATTTTAAAAAAACAATAGAAAAGTCATTTCAAATGAAGCATAAAGGTTTGAAAACTAAAATTTCGTTTGAGACAGTCTTCTTATTGCTTCTTAAAACAGTATTTTATTTTTGTACTAAAAAATTGTTTTAAAAATTAAAAAAAGCTGTCCTAAATGAAGCCTAAGGCTTAATTTGAAATCAAGCAGTTTGACGGTGACATGACCTAAAGCCTCAAATCAAGAAAAAAAAATGTAACAAATCCCTTCCAAATTGAGACAACCCACATAAACTTTACTAACCAAAGCAAACTAAAAAGTTGTTTTAAAAAGCAGTAAAAAAGCCGTCCCAAATGAAGCCTTAGACCTACTTAGCATCTATGGAAGATGAAGGATCAAGGTTACCATAGAACGCCTTAACAAAGGGCTTCAGAACTCCATTGTGGGGAGATACTTTAACCGGTGCACAATCAATCATACTAAGTGCTTGAGAGGACGACTTAGGCTTTGTTTGGGACGGCTTTCTTCCTTCTTTTTAAAGCAGTTTTCTAGTACAAAAATTTTAATTTATATACTAAAAAGTTGTTTTAAAAAGCAGTAAAAAAGCCGTGTCAAACGAAGCCTTAATGATTAAGGGTTCACTCAAAGAGGAGCCGAGTGGATCAATAACATTTTTCAATCATATATTTGCAAATTCATAATAATATTTTTTAATGATATCCTTACCTATAATTACTCTACCTTGGATTTTCATTCTAATTATCTCCATCTCATTCATTTTGAAAATAATCATCTATTTTTAAAATTAACAAGATGCCAATTATGTCAAACTCTTAATGAATGCCTTGATCATATCATGTCATCTAGTAGTGTTCAAGCTGACCCCAAAAATCTTGAAGGCATGACAAGCTGGCCAATCCCCTCTTCTTTACGACAATTAAGATCTTCTTTTAGGATTAACAGTTTATTACAGTCATTTTATATCGTATTATGCCTCTATTGGTGCTCCATTAACAAATCTTTTTTAAAAGGAAGCTTTTAAAGGGACACTAATGCTTCCATCACTTTTCATAATCTAAAAATTGTCATGACTTATCACCTTGTTTTTATCTTCACTCGTTTTGACTAAACCTTTTATTATTGAGACAGATGGAACCTGCTAGCTTTGACCAGGGCACCTGCTAGCTTCTTGTCTCCTCTCTCAATAACATCTCAAGTTTTGGGAGGATTTGTCTATGGATTTCATCGTAGGTTTACCAAATTCACGAGGATAAACCATTCTTTTGGCTGTCATTGGTCATATAGCTAAGAGCATCTCCAACAGAACTCCAAACGCTTGAATGCCGTTGCCCCGGAGCTCTAGCCGAACGGTAAAACTTCCGTTATTTTCTTGCGGGTGAACAGTGGGACGCCAATATTGACATTGCACTGTTCATCATCGTTATTTTTCTACCTCTACTGAACTTGCCAAGAAAGTCGCTAAAGAAGAGAGACTGTTACCTTCACAAAATGGAGTTCGATTGGAGATGAATCGCTGCATTTTTAAATTTCACGACATTTTGGAGTAAAAAATGCGATTTTCCGTTGGAAATGGTCTAAATACACCCATTTTGGACCAATACCTACAACCTACTCAGCTTCCCTAGTAGCGAATATTTTTGCCGATATGACTGTTAGATTACACGAATTTCCAAAAACAATTATGTCATGTAGGGACATCATCTTTTTAAGCAATTTTTGGCGTCTCCTTTATTCTTTAAGCGGTACTACACTCCATTATAGCATTGCTTATCATCCTCAAATAAATGGTCAAACCGAGGTACTTAACCTCTACCACCCAACATTTGTAGTATACATTTCTTTGTTGGGCCAAAATTGTATTATAACACATCATTTTATACAACCATCCAAATGTCCCCGTATTAGGCCCTCTATGATGATTACCCCCTCCATACCATCATATATGCCCATGGTTCTTTAGAAATCGACACCATGATACTTTATTAACCACCTATAATAGCCTCTAACAAACTCTTCGCAAAAATATCCATCAAGCTCAACATTGAATGAAAACCACGATAGACCGGCATCGTCAAGACTTACAATTGTGTAGATGATTAGGTTATGGTCAAATTACAACTGTTTCGCCAAAATTATTACAAAAAAATAGTTTTAAGAAGCAGTAAGAAAGCCGTCCCAAACGAAGCCTTAGACTTCATTTGGGACAGCTTTTTTAATGTTTTTTAAAACAGTTTCTAATACAAAAATTAAATAAAGCTACTTGAAGAAGCAATAAAAAAGTCGTCCCAAACGAAACCTTAATCTCACACATTGCAATCTTTATGCCTTCCCATGCATGCAGCTGCGGACAAAGCATGAACCAGTGCCGACATTACCGAATTCATTCTGGAAAACAATACCTGCAACTCCAATTACGGCAGCCATGCCATTAATGAGTTTTACTTGGCAATTGAGAGCACCTGAAATATAATTAAGGCTCAAGGGGAAGGAAGGAAGTGGAAGGAGGCCCTAATGTGTTTCCTCTATCCTATTAATCTAAATATAGATCATCAAATCCTGATATGACTTGTCGAGCAGGCAACTCCATCCATTCATTTGTGCTGCATCCAGCTCTCCGGGCCAATTGAAGCTATAACACTTTCTTTCAGGATATGTTCAAGGTATCCAACTTTTCCAGATAAATAGCTTTCTGGGCCATGGCAAATATTAGCAAGATATCTAGCATACATTAAGCAACAAACAGCAAGCTCGTGCATGCCATTCCATTCTACAATGTATTCTCGTCCTCCATATTTCCCGACATATCCTGCATTTCTTCCATCATTATGACACTTATTGCTATTTGTGATCTGTAGCGAACGGAAATTTGCAGGGTTTTCTATGCATTCCATGTAAGAGTGTCCGTTAGCCAAGAAAGGCCACAAATTTATCATAATGAGAGAAACACTATCAATAAACCGGGCAGAAGAAACCAGCAAACCTTCCTGTGATTTGGATTGACCTTCTATGGCAAAGTGAGAACCAACAAATGTGAAGTTGATGACAGAACCAACAAACTGTCCCGAAGATTTTGCAATTCCAATAAGATATAAAATAGACTCGCCAGCAGTGATCCAGAGAAGTGCAGTATTTTGTATAATTGAAGTGTCAGACATGAATAAATGATGGGTAGCACATGCAATCAATAATGAGAAAGCGGCGGCGGCCCGAGCCATCTTAAATTTTTTAGAAACATCGTCGACATTACTCGCTTGTATTCTGTATGCAGATGACAAAACAATGCAAGTTTTCAAAGAAAGAAAATGAAGGGGATGAAGCTTGAATCTTGATTCTAATGAATCAGATGGAATGCAATGGAAGCTATGGCAAAGCATGTCCTCCAGCTTTCTACAACATATTTCAGGATTTCCATCAAACATATATTCAGCTATAGCTTCATCTAAGTAGTCCGAAACATCCATCCATTCTGAATCACTGCAGCAGTTGTTTTCCAAGTTCAAGCTCCTCGCATCACACTAAAATGAGCAGCAAAGTCAATTAAGTTATTGGCAAAGGGCTTTCTAGAATTACTGCAGGGCAAGGGTGATTTGAAGATATCAAGAACAGACATATAGGTTGAGATATGAATGGGTAAGGACCGTTAAGGCTTCGCCCTCCAGGAAATCATAAGCTACATATTCCTCCGTAATTATTATTTTCGGAGATCTAGAGCTAAGCATGTCTGTGAAGAGAAAGGAACCTTCAAGTTCAGTAATTCATGGGATACTTCAAGAATTACAATAATAGAACCAATAATATACTTAGAATTATATCCTCGTGCCCAGTCTGCAAGTGCACATTTTACATGATTGCATGAAAGTCGAACATAGGTGTACAATGATAGCAGGTAAACAAGTTGAAGTTGTGAAAACAGACATGCCCCAAGAGAAGGGAACCTTGAAAAAATCCTCATTTCTATTAATTGATGAAGCCCACTTTTTCTCTATAGGAAAAGTAAATATTTCAAACAAATGATTTCATGGATAAATTTAAATTTATCATAACTATTTTCTTGAATAATTATATGTTCAAATTTTTGTTGTTTTTTTATGTTATGAATGATTAGTTTCAAATTTAAATATGAAACAAATTTTATTTAAAATTTCTACCTCACTAACACTAAAGAAAGAGACCTAAAGAGGCCAATTAGGAGTGTGTTTGTATGTTTTCTAAGATGTTGTGGACTTCCGGCTAAAAGCAATAAGCAGGAGACGAATGACTGGGACAAATAATATACAGCAGAAGGATAGCTTCCACTCTTAGGTAACGAAAAAGTTTAAATTTAATAATTTTGTTTAAGCATTTTTGTGAATGTGTTATGAAGGAAATGACAAAAATGTGGCGTAATTTATGAAAAGTTTATTACAAAAAATTAATGACTTAACTTGGCTCATTTAAATGAAAAATTAAGAGATATGAGAAGTGAATTTTAATCTGACCCGCCATGGTACTCCAAGTTTCTGGGTCGGGTCATAAAAGAGTACAGGCACTTGGGGGGCAACCAAGGGTGTTATGATGATAACACTTGGTAACATACATAGCATATTACATATGACTTATAACAGTAGAATATTGAGACCAAACGACAATAAATTCATACACACGATATCAAAGGCTCAAGTATGTGTAATTATATTGGAATTCTAGATTCAAAATACAAGCTTTCAATTTTGAGGTTTTTGAATTTTGGTTATTGTAAGGACTATTGATGCGGTCTATTAACCTATCCCGCAGGAACCGTTAACCACCTGCCATGACCATGGCCACTATCCTTACTTTTTGCACATTCTTTCTTCCTTTTTGTTAGTTACGGCTAGCTCAGCCTTTGGCATATATAGCTGCAAAAGGAGCCTTGAAGGATATAGAAAAATATACTAAGAATTACATCTCCCAGAAACACTGTTCCATTGCCTTGTTTTGCTCTTGTTTCTTACAGGTGAGTCCTTCGGAAGCTGCTTCCAGACGTCGCCTCCTCGGCCGCACGAGTGAGTCCGTCAGTTGGTATCAGAGCTAGCATCGGAGCGATGGCTGCAGAAACATCCCGTAAAGCTTATGACGACGATCAAAGCTTGGATGCCGTGTGGGCGGCGCAAGTTGGCTTTGCACGGCAACTCACTGAACTAAGGGCGGACTTCGCTCGCTTCTCCACTGAGCTGCGTAATGATCTAATGGATCTGAAGGCTGCCATCCGAATACCTCAACCAGTACCAGCCAACGTCCAGGCCCCTCGACCGCCGATGGAGCAGGCAAGAGTTCTGATAGGTCCAATGGGACCTCATCGCTTAGCCAGGACGGCATATGCTGAACTTACTGATTCCGATGAAGAGGTAGAAACCCGTCTGCGGCCGGACCTGACCGACTCCGGAGATGATGGCCCGCCCCAGTTTTACGATCGTTCCCGTCAACGAGGACAATACCAAAGTAATCCCGGAGAATTTCGTATAAAATTGGATATCCCGTTCTTTGAGGGGAGGCTTCACATCAAAGATTACCTGGATTGGGAGCGCGCAGTCGAGTCCTTTGATTACATGGACATTGCTCAAGACAAGCAAGCTAAGTACGTCGCCTGTCGCCTGAAGGGCAGGGCTAGTGCTTGGTGGCAGCAATTGCTTCAGACTCGTCTATGGGAGGGCCGCGGACCCATTCGCAACTGGCCGCGAATGAAGCAACTCCTCCGGAATCACTTCTTGCCCACGGATTATGAGCAGATGCTCCATCTACAGTACCAGCAATGCACCCAGGGCTATCGATCCGTGAGCGAATACACTGAGGAGTTATACCGCTTAAGTGCCCGAAACAACCTCCACGAATCTGAGAGCCAACTTGTTGCTCGATACACCGGCGGCCTCCGGAACTCAATACAGGAGAAATTAGAACTCAACTCTGTGTGGACCTTGAGTCAAGCCATGAACTTCGCCTTGAAAGCTGAGACACAATTATCACGACATTCCCGTAGCCAGTCGGTCAGAAAAAGTTATGGTGAATCTCAGGCTGAGGTATCCAAGGGGGAATCACCCGGAGCTCGATCACCTCACATTCCACGTGCAATGTCCAATATTGCCACTCCTCAAGGCCAGGGAGCTGCTGCTGCTGAACCTCGAAATCAGTCCAAGGCACCCCTACCAGTCAGAGAGAATCCTTACAATAAGCCCAATACGTTGAAGTGCTTTAGGTGTTTTCAACCTGGACACAAGTCCAATGAGTGCCCAAACAGGCAGCGCATACAGCTCATGGATGGGGAATACCCAGTAACAAAGGGCGACTTCGCCTCTGCTGATCCTGACTCAGACAACGGCATCGAGGATGTCCACGGTGATGAGGGTGAACCGGTCGCCTGTGTCCTACAAAGACTATTACTAGCCCCACGAACCAACACTCACTCACAACGGAATGCCCTGTTTAAGACGCATTGCACCATCCAGGGAAAGGTATGTGAAGTCTTGATCGACAGCGGGTGTACCGAGAACGTTATAAGGTGAGCTGGATTAAGAAGGGCACGGAGGTTACAGTGACCGACATGTGCCGTGTCAGTTTCTCGATCGGCCGGCATTATGCTTGCGAGGTTCTCTGCGACGTGATCGATATGGACATCTATCACCTTATCTTAGGTAGGCCATGGCAGTATAACATGGACGCCGTCTACAATTGTCGGCAGAATGTGTACACTATCGACTGGAAAGGAAAAAAAACTTAGGCTCTGCCCTCAGAATCCAATGCCCACTAGCTCCACACCGGCTCCCAATGCGGTGTATGTTACCTCAAGCAAATTGTTGCTGCAATCTCGCCAGGATCTCAAAACTATCATTGCATTGGTAGTATCAGACAGCCATAGCAATTCGGCTTCGACGGCGCTCCCCACCGAGATCCAAGAGCTACTCTCCAAGTTCGCAGATGTACTACCTGCTGATTTACCGCCTGGCCTCCCACCTATGCGATCCATACAGCACCAATAGAGCTTGTTCCCGGCGCCACATTGCCAAATATTCTGCACTATCGCATGAGCCCCAAGGAGTACTCCATCTTGCAAGGCATCATTGAAGATCTGCTCGACAAGCAAATGATTCAACACACCATGAGTCCCTGTGCCATGCCTGTGCTGATTGTGCCCAAAAAGGACGGTCAATGGCGTATGTGCATTGACAGTCGCGTCATTAACAAAATCACTGTGAAATATCGCTTTCCTGTTCCCCGAGTCTCGAACTTACTAGATCGGTTGGCCGGAGCTGCTGTCTTCTCAAAATTAGACCTTCGCAGTGGTTATCACCAGATCCGCATTCGCCCCGGGGACGAATGGAAAACCGCCTTCAAGACGCGCGATGGTCTCTACGAATGGAAGGTAATGCCCTTTGGGCTCTGCAACGCGCCCTCGACTTTCATGCGGCTAATGCAGGAGGTGCTACAGCCATTTTTGGGGAAGATTTGCGTGGCCTATTTTGATGATATTCTTGTTTATAGTACTAATCTTTTAGATCATGTCAAGCACCTCTCAGATATCCTACAGCTACTCCAGCGGCACAAACTTTATTTGAACCCGTGCAAATGTGAATTTGTGTCGCCCAATGTCCAATTCCTGGGTTTCATCTTGTCCGCCAAAGGCGTGGAGGTAAATCAGCGCAAAGTCCAGTCCATCCGCGAATGGCCTATTCCCCAAACACTATTCGACGTCCGAAGTTTCCATGGCCTAGCAAACTTCTATCGATGGTTCATCCGTGGATTCAGCATTCTAGTAGGCCCACTCACCGATTGCCTGAAGGCCAGAAGTTTCACCTGGACCACGGCACAGCAGCACAGCTTCGATACAATTAAGGAGGCCCTTTGTTCGGCACCAGTTCTGGCCCTGCCCAACTTCGAGAAACCGTTCCACGTTGACACTGATGCCTCATCAATAGGGATCGGCGCCGTGCTCTCACAAGAATCCAGGCCAATCGAGTTTTTCAGCGAGAAACTCAGTCCGGCACGACAGAAATGGTCGACATATGAACAAGAGCTCTACACTGTCGTAAGGGCCTTGAAGCAGTGGGAACACTATCTCCTCCATCAAGACTTTGTCTTATGCAGCGACAATCAAGCCCGTTCAGTATATAAACAATCAAAAGAATGTGAGTAGGATGCACGCCCGCTGGATAGTATTTCTCCAAAAGTTCACCTTCGTTCTGCAGCACAAAGCGGGCAAGCTCAATCGAGTAGCAGACGCACTTAGTCGAAGGGCCGCCATGCTGACCAGGCTACAAACCGAAATAACAGGGCTTGAAGAGCTGAAATCTCTATACGCTACTGATGAAGACTTCGCGCAATTCTGGGATCAATGCCAATCCGGACAGCCACCCCGTGACTATAGCCTCCGTCACGGCTTCTTATTTAAAGCCAACTGCCTTTGTATACCGCAATCATCTTGGCGCCCCTTCCTCATCAAGGAAGTACATTACGGTAACTTGGCTGCCCATGTCGGACGGGACAGAACCTTCGCTCAGCTGCAAGCGAGATTCTACTGGCCTCATCTAGCCCGCGACGTGTCCAGGTTCGTAGAGAGATGCTCGGTCTGTCGGACCTATAAGGGCGCCGCGCAGAACACCGGTTTATATCTGCCTCTTCCCATGCCGGACTCAATTTGGGAAGATCAGAGCCTTGATTTCGTCTTGGGCCTTCCACGGACCAAGACCGGTGTAGACTCCATCATGGTAGTGGTGGATAGGTTCTCCAAAATGGCGCATTTCATCCCATGTAAAAAGACGTTCGACACCATCCATGTAGCCAAACTCTTTTTTAAGGAAATTGTCCGCTTACACGGGGTGCTCTGGAGCCTCACCTCGGATCGTGACGTTAAATTCATCAGCCACTTTTGGCGTGATTTGTGGAAGCGTCTCCACACGGAATTTAATCTCAGCTCCGCTTACCACCCGCAAACAGACGGCCAGACTGAAGTGGTAAACCGGACCCTTGGTAATATGCTACGATGCCTAGTTCAAGAACATCCAAAGAAATGGGAGGAAATGCTAAGCCAAGCTGAATTTGTCTTCAACTCAATGCCCAATCGATCAACGGGGCATTGCCCTTTCAGCATTGTATATACCAAGATGCCTAATCAGGTAGTGGATGTCGCTATACTCCCAAAATACCACAGCACAGCCGCTGCCCAGGCCGCCGAACAATTCAAGGATATCGTGGAGAGAGTACACACCAAGTTGACTGAATCAAACCGTCTATATAAGCAGCAGGTTGATCCACACAGGCGCTTCAAAAATTTCAACCCCGACGACTTGGTAATGTTACGACTCCGACGAGAACGTTTCCCTGTTGGTACCTACACCAAGCTCAGTCCCCGGAAAATCGGACCCTTTCCTGTTCTGAGGAAAATCAACGACAACGCCTACGTCATTGACTTACCAGAGGATATGCATACCTCATCTACTTTCAATGTGTCCGACATACATGCCTATCATCCACCCTATGACGCCAACACCATTTTAACCTCGCCGGAGGCGAGTTCTTCTGAAGACGGGGAGACCTGATGCGGTCTATTAACCTATCCCGCAGGAACCGTTAACCACCTAGGCACCTACCATGACCATGGCCACTATCCTTACTTTTTGCACGTTCTTTCTTCCTTTTTGTTAGTTACGGCTAGCTCAGCCTTTGGCATATATAGCTGCAAAAGGAGCCTTGAAGGATATAGAAAAATATACCAAGAATTACTTCTCCCAGAATCACTGTTCCATTGCCTTGTTTTGCTCTTGTTTCTTGCAGGTGAGTCCTTCGGAAGCTGCTTCCAGACGTCGCCTCCTCGGCCGCACGGGTGAGTCCGTCAACTATATTCTTGGAAAGCAAAGATAGGTCAATTTTTTAAAGGCTGAAAGGCTATGATGCATAGACACGGACACGGCGACACGGATACGACACGACATGGACACGGGACACGTCAATTATTAAAAAAATAGGGCACGGACACATGTTGGACAAGGTATTATAGTTTTTATATTTTAAAAATAGTGTAAACAAATTAAATAAGTATAATTTTAAAAATAATTTAGAAATAATAAGTCATTTAACTAGAATTTGTGCTTAAAATTATTAGTATTAGAATGTCGAGAGTCAAGCCTCGATGATGTTTATCAGTCATCGAGAGAGGAGATGAAAATGCCTTCACTGCTAAAAAGATATTAAAATGAGAATATTCAATGAATGGGTATTAAGTGCGGACGTTGATTTGGTATTGTGGATAGGAAATAAAAAATTTTGTTTAATTCCCTCAAAATACAAGAAATTATATTTTTAAAAAATCATAAAATATTTAAGATACGCGTGTCGGACACGTGTGTCCAATTTGTATTTAATATTTTTTAATCGGACACATTTTCGGCGTGTCCGACACGTGTCGGATGAGTGTCGGACGAGTGTCGTGTCGGATACATGTCGGACACTGCACGTCTCTTTGCGAGAAGTGTCGGTGCATCATAGCTGAAAGGGAACCGAATACCCAAAAGTTGAGATTTGTACACATCTGGGGTTAAGGTTGATCCCCAGTTGCACCTTTTAGTGTAGCCCACTTTACTATGTTACCTTCATCAATGACTCCAATAAAAAGATATGAGCTTATTCTCTAAAAAATAAATATGATGTATTTGCTTCTTTTAAGAGAGAAAACAAATATGAGAAATAATGAGACAAATTAAAAAGGTGAAAAACCCCTTAAAGGTAGTGAAAAGAGCCAAATTGAATACCTAATCAATCAATAAATTAAGGAAAATGTGAATTGCTTTCACTTTTACACCCTAGATGGCATCCTGGCCATCCAAAATAATTTATCACATCCAGAGAAAGTTCCCCCTCAAGCTTCATGGCACTTTTTTAAGATATCTGTTCGAATCTAGCCCTAACACAAGATCTCTTACACTGCTAGCCTCCTAATAGATCATTTCAAATCTACTAGAATGAGGGTCACCACCTCTAGCTGATGTTGACACCCACCATGCAATTGGATGGATGGATACAACTTATCGATGCATTCCTGAATCTTAACAAATCTTGCACCTATCAAAATATTCATGAATATCTGCATGATAATCATCTACAATATAACATGGCTAATATATGCTAATATATCCCTAAATTTCTGGCATGATAGCCACTTATCATTACTTTTTAAACCCTCAACGTTTATCCACTGTCAAACTCTATATAATCTGTTAAAATCCCAACCGTCCCTTGCCCTTGATCCCACGTCTGCATGGAGATCCATGGGAGGTTCACCTAGATCACACTGTTAAATCTCAGCTGTCCCTTGCCCTTGATCCCACGGCCAGGATGGGGTCCGTGGGAGGCTCACATGGATCACGTTGATCTTCTTCCATATTCGGGTGCTAATTTAGGAAGGATTATATTAGGGCAATTATGCATGATTTCATATTTTTTTTGTTTCTTTTTTAAGATATCTTGTATAGATCTATAAATAGATATAGTTTTGTATAATAAGATTAAGCTTTTTCCATCTCCAATTCTCTAAATTTAACATGGTATAAGAGCCAGATTCCCACCACCGGCCTTCATTGCCGGAATTATAAGGAATACAAGTTCCCACTATCAGTCTTCATTATCGGAATTTTGAGGAATACTAGTCCTTCCACCGGCCTTCATTGCCGCAATTTTGAGAAATATAGGTTCCCACTACCGGCCTTCATTGTCGAAATTCTGAGGAATACTAGTCGTTCTACTAGCCTTTATTGTTGGAATTATGAGTAATACAGGTTCCTACCACCAGCCTTCAGTATTGGAATTCGGAGGACCTTCGTCAATCCAAGACCGAGGAGAGATCAAGCAGGAGGGCTCCTCTTGCGTGCGAAGTTTAGAGTCGACCAAGCAGAAGCAAGCGCAGAACCTCCTCTTGCGTGTGTCTAGAAAGAGTCGAGAGTTCCCTCTCATGTGAGGGCAGGGACAAGCAATAGTGCAAAACCTGCATTCCCTCTTACGATCAAACCAAAGGGATCAGAGGCCTTGCATGCACATATACTGGTCGATTGAACAGGAGTCTGTTCAGGTGGAGTCGGATAACCTGGGAAGGAGGAGATCTGTGTGCCGAGTGTTGAGTCGCTTGAGACATGTATTTATGCTCCAATCCTCGAAGCTTGTTGCAAACCTAAAAAGTTTTTTTTTTTCCTTTTCACTGTCGTGCCTTCATTGCTGGCCTTCCCTTGAGAACCGAGAGGGAGATGGACCCGAAGGATAATTAATCCACTTTTCCTGTTGTCCCACCACCGGCCTTTATTTTGCATTTCCGGTATTTTGAGGGCTACTGGTCAACACAACTTTCATTGTTGCCTCATAACTTACAGGCTTGATTGATATAGCCTTCATCACTATCATTTGTAGTTGTTGCAATGTTTGAAGCTAATTCCTCCCAAAGTTTTGATCAAATGGAGGATTCTATGGTGCACCATGGGATTTCATAACTCTATTTTTTTGGACTAATTACTAAGATGGGAATGACATATTTGTATTCGTTGGCTTGAGGGAGAGTGTTAAAATCCCAACTGTCTCTTGCCCTTGATCCCACGGCTGCATGGGGATCCATGGGAGGCTCACCAAGATCATGCTGTTAAATCTCAATTGTCCCTTGGCCCTTGATCCCACGGCCAGGATGGGAATCCGTGGGAAGTTCACCTGGATCATGCTGATCTCCTTCCATATTCGGGTGGCTGATTTAGGAAGGATTATATTAAGGCAATTATGAATGATTTCGTATTTATTTGTTTCTTTATTAAGATGTCTTGTATAGATCTATAAATAGAGATATTTTTGTATAATAAGATTAAGCTTTTTCCCTCTTCAATTCTCTTAATTTAACATGATCATCTCTCACTATGAAGCCTATTTTCTTCACTAGTAACTAATTATCGTAGTTATTTAAAGGAGTAAGGATTATCTTCTCAACATATGTTTCCCTCAATCTTGTATTATTCTTCTGCATCTTTTCCCTAAACCTATCAATAAGGGCCCCGGCCCCCCATCACAATGAATCTTATTGTTTCCTCTGAATGGCCGTTATTTTAACCTCTCTTTATGTAGAATCCTCTTAAAACTCTATTTCTTCTCTTTTACATTGCAGAAAAGAATATGACTAATAATTTGAGCGAGAAAGAAATAAAAATACTTGGCTCTCTTGTTTATGGTTATAGTGAAATGTTCCGATGTTTTCGGTGCAAGCATGATTTTTTTGCAACAAGTATAATATGCCATATTGGAGAAAAGCTAGTGGTACAAAAAATATAATATTGTTGTAAATAGGAAATACTTCACAAGGTTCATTAAATATATTTCTCCTCCAAATCTCTTACTTTATTATTTATTCTTTTATTATTCCCCCAAAACATAAAGGCCTATATGAGAAAATTTTAATGAATCCTTCCCTATAATAGTGGAGAAATTCCTGAGTACTATCATGAATGTAGGCTAAAAGATAATTTCGCCAAACTATGTAAATTTTTGCATCATCTAATTTTTTTTTTTTTTTTTCAATTTTCATTTCATTCTTGCTTTTGCTCTTGCAATCATTTTGCAAACAAAGTTTTTAAATCAAATTGACTGAGCCACAAAAAAAGTTAGTTTTCCTGTACATCCAATAAATCTACTGAACAAAAGAATGGTTATGAGAAATGAAGGGAAAAAAAAAGGCTACAGTTACGGGGATGCAGCAGTGGTGTTAGAATACAGAGATGTAGGGAAGGGAATGAGTGGAGAAAGAAGGTAGCAATACAAGACTAAACAACAAGAGGAAAAAATATTAAAAGGGGAAACAAGAAGGTTATGGGAAAGGAGAGAAGAAAAATGGGAGAGAAACAATAAGAAAGACGAGGTAGATAGGTAAAACGACAGAAATAGAAAACAATAGCATGGAGAGAAATTAAGGGAGGTGACGGAAGAAGAGTTCAGATAGTGTTTTAAAGGAGTGCAGGTGGATGAGGAATAACGGATATTTAGAGGCACAAATATACACATCTGGTGAGTTATTTTGGCTCTGCCCTCAAACCTAATCAAACCTAAAGCCTACATGACTTAAAATTAAGCTGTGGTTTCGAAATTCTAGCAAAAAATTAACAAATAAGGACAGGAAAGGTAGAATCAAACCAAAGATTCCTAAATATCAGTAGGAATGAAGCAATAACGCTTAAGCTGGGGAAGAATGAAATACTCAAATGGCAGCGACTTACAAAAACATAAAGCATAATCCTTCCATTTAACCACTTTCAGTCATGGAGCTACAAACAACAGAAAAATCTTCTAAAGAATTTTGTAATAAAATATGAATAAAAGAAACCTAGAAAATTAGAAGCAAAATCTTTAAAATTGAAAATTTTAATTCATTTATTGAAAACAACTTCCAGAATAAACTTATATACATCAATACAACAGAGCAGGATTGGATAATGTAAACAATAAAGCAAGTTAGTCAGTCATCTTCTGGAAGATGTTTTATCAAGAACTAAGCTAAAAAGATCAAAATTGTTATCAAAGCGGTGCCCAACAAGAATAGAATCTAAAGTTTCTTACGCTGAGAATGTAGTCCATGTACATTTGGGGTGATACACAACAGCGCTTACAGTGACAGATAAATCGATATCTTGACCACAAATCAAAATGCCTCGGTGCCTGAAAAATTACGGATGTATCCATGTAACACCAGCAAAGTTATCTAACAAGTGTGGAAGAATAAAAAGCAGAAATATCTAGTCAACTAAATCACCTATTCATTTTAAGTATGTTATTATATGTTACTTACCATATAAATACAAAAGTAAAAAGGCATATAAGAAGTTAGAATAAAAAAGTATCGCCAGAAAGAAAAACATTGAAAGGGAAAAAACAATCAAATTTCGTTAGCAAAAACACGACTAACACAAAATGATATATTAATCCCTGTTAACGCATTTTTTTCGCGTTTGCTGGACCCAAATCGAGTCAAATCAGGGTTAGATTGAACCCGATCAATTACATCAAGCCAAGATACAATACTAGAGAACAATGTATAAGACAAGAAGGTAATACATAACAATGCTAGAGAACAAGTACCTTTCTGTTAGGAAATATTGAAGATCTCAAGTAAAACCTAACAATATTGGCGAAAATAGAGAGAAATATCCACAACTCAAAAGTAAAACAGGGAAAACATTAACTTTTGTTGTAATAATCAAGATAACGAAAGGAAAATACTAAGATACAGTCAATCCTCAATTCGAGAGGAGGATCTATCTCTCTCAATTCCTAGATGCCGCTAGAGCCCAAGACACCAACTCCAAGAAGAAAACATCTACAATAATCTTGCATGCCCTAACCCTAATGTGAACTCCTAATTAAAGAAAATATAACAAAACAAAAAGGACTAAACAGCCCCCCTACCTCTTCCCCTGGATGTGGACCCCACCCCCAAGGGGTCGGCCAACTGAGCCTGCAGGTCAGCAGGCTTGCGCCTGTTGTAGGTGTGGAGCCGGCCCAAGGGTTGGGCCAGCTAGACCGGTTTGGCTGTATCACTTTCGTAGGAGATTGTTTGATTTCATAGATTTGTGCAATATCACAAAATTTAGAATATGTTTAATTTACAAAAAGTCATTTTTTCTGAAGGAAAATGCATACATCATTTGTCTTAAGAGCCAGATTTCAATAATCAAGACATTACCATAGAGCCATGTTCACCCCAAATATTAAACATGAGATCCCCTTTGCTCAAGTTTGGTGACAAGAAAATTATCCAATTTTGCTCGTTTCATTAATAGTGTGCGAACCAATTGTGAAAACTTAAGATAGTTATTCCATTCACTTGGTATGTTGAATGAATGTTTTGCAATTCTCACAGTAGATTTAGATTTTCAACCTCAATTCCAAATGAACCCAAGTCCAAGGGAACATAATTATTGTTGTTGTCCATAGAGACGAAAACTATGGAAGTAATTGGTTTGTAAAAAGAAAGACAGAAACAAGACTATAACGATGAAGGCTAAAATAATGAGAAAAATAGGAGAAAAGAAAAATAATGTAGTGATGAAGGCTTTAAGATTGTAACAATGCAGTGACAAAGATTGCAACTATGAGAAAAGCCTAAAAATCTAATACCATGATAAAAATTGAAGAATTAGCTTATTTCTTTCCAATGTTTGAGTATAATTTATAAAATTCTTAAAAATCTTCTAATGGGGAATATATAAAATCAGGGAATGAAAAAATAACTGTATATATGCTCATAGATGTTTTCTTGTATAGCCGAGTGGCACACATGGATTGTTGATGTGGCGGCAAGGATCCTACGGATACGTGAGGTGACAAGGAGATGAACCATAAGCTGGGGATCCAAGATGTGGAGATGGAGGTGGATGTTAGGGATGTTACATTTTCACACAATAAATGAAAAGCAATGCTCACACAGAAAATTTTAAGCATGTGCATAAGACACTATTTTCCCTTCACCAAGAATATGAAAAAGATAAAGTGGAGTTGAAATCAAATGTGAGAAGGTACTTTCGAAGAATAAGTATGCCAGACCATTAATTGAAAGTAGTTTTTCTTTATAAGCTAACAAAAGTACCTTATCAAATATAAGCTTCTCACGTGGCTGACCAATAATATTTTCAAAATAGAACTATTGTATTAATCAGTTTCTTGAAATGGTTGTAATCTCCAAAAAACCGTAAATATAAATATAAGTTATATGATCCAAAGAAAATAGCAGTTAAATATGGAAACCTTTAATGTAAGATGTGATGCACACGATTACTGATAGATAGGCAAGAAAGGTAACAAAATGAACTCTGTAACAGTACCGTCAAACAATATAATCTCAATAAAATAGCTCATAGGTATAAAAAAAGCGCTCTTTAAGTAATGACAGCACCATACCTTGGGTTGCAAAAGGTCAGTGTACGCAATGCAAACTTCATCATCTTTCTTTAATGGTTTGATATTGCGGATTATGATTCTAGGGCCAAACCAACACAAGCCTGCAATAAAAATATAATGAAATGATAAAAAGAGGAAGCAAATGACCTTCAGTGAAAAAACAAGAGGAAAGAGAAAACAACATAATTTGTTATCAAACAAGTAAATAATATCCTACCACGAGCCAAGCTACTCTCGACATTAGTCCATGTTTTCCACTGCAAAAAAAGGGACACAGACATGAATATTCTAGTCTAAGTGAGTATAAAGACGTAGTTTTCATGCAAATTCATTTCATTTAAAGACAATACATTATACTTTGGGTTTAAATTTTGGGTTTAAAAGGAAGGATACGACACATAATCAAATATAAACCCATTAAAAGAAAGATTCGGGAAGACAGAAAATTAAAATTGGAGGGATAAAGGTAGCTCCAAATGGTAATACCCTCAAAATAATTTATTTTGAATAACATGTTAAATAAAAGTTGGTCGCGGTATCCACAAATCCTCAAGATTGTACCATCAGTTTGATATAACTTTTCTTCACATAATCATCACCCTACTTAAGATGCATAGCTTATTCACAATTAACCCAAATTTTAAGATCTTGAATCTTACTCGCTTTATTTTTATCAGCATTCATTAAATGCCACATCTAATCTTAGGACGACATTTTACTTTATTTTTTATATTCCACCTATTCATCTTAAAGTTTAAAATTAATAAGCGATATTGGATACATAAACTTTCACTTGGAGGTACATAAATTCTTAATTTTTCTATAAGAGGACATATATTCCAATATCATATCCTAATTCTAATTTTATGAAATAGCTTCTTTGCTTAGACCCGCCAATGATGTGGTGACCCTTGCTTATTTTAACACTGCACCTGGGCGTCGGTGCAACGGTCTTTGCATACTTTTCACTGTATTCAGATCATACAACGCATCGCTTCAAAGAAACTCGCTAATATTAACATAATGTATTAAAACCTTCATGTCATGATTGTTCAACAAATTTTATACTAACTGTCGACTAGCTAATGCAACATTTCATTTTTTTCTCATCAAAGGCCAAGGTCTTGGGACCTAAAAACAACAGTGTTATTTAGAGTATATCAATAATACAACAAATTGTGAAGACCTACTTCTATGCGTGCAAAATTGTATTTTTGATAATTATCTTCTCAGTTCAGGCTTACCATCATACCTTGCTATTAGTATATATTTCTGATTAAATTTTATAATCAATTAAATCTTTAAATCATAAAACAAAAAATAATAATTTAATTAGATTTAACAGCTATCATACAAAACAATTTTCATGATTTAAACATTTCAGGATTTACTAAATCTGAATTTCCGTGCTTTATTCTACTTATTGGCAAGCAGCCCGTCGATCAGTTCCTGGCTCCTACTAGATCAGGTCAGTCGAGATTCAAATCAAGTTGGAGAACTGATACTAAAGGCGCACAGTATTGAAATGCCCTTGGACATCATTATGCAGTAAAATCATCAACCGCTGTAGTACATGAAAGGACGGAAAGAGAGCACTGGATTACAAGGAAACACTAGACAATAAAATTAAAAATAAAAAACAGCTTCAATCCCAATAGCAGCAGCTGAACCAGCCGTAAACAATAGAAGTCAGGCAAAAGATGCAAATTCCCATCTCGGGCATAATTACCAAGTTACTCAAGGATAGATTGCACAACAAAAGAACAATCATATAGGTTATTATAAACAACAATCGAAAAAAATAAAAAAATTTGAGAACAGTTAAAACGGGTGTTTTACCACATCAAGTGCTTCTCCAACGCCACCAACCGGCAAAACTTTGAAAGAACCCAAATCACAAGGACGGATAGCTTTGAACCCGGAAGAAAGCTCAAAACGGTAGCAAGCATTAGGCACGCAGCTATGGTTAAACCACGAGAACCATGGTCCGTACACAGCCACCCCTAACCCACCCAATTCACCAATTTCCACCTCCACAGCATTCGTCATCACCGCCCACAACACCTCCTCCTCAATCGACACCTTCTCCAACCTACAACCTTCAACCAATCTACATTTTCTAGCTCGGGCCATCAACGTCGCCCCTTCTCGGATCCTCTCCGCCAACTCGCCGCCTTCATCCATTACTTCAACAAGTCCACTAGCAAGAAGCCCACCGATGCGGCGCGGAGAATCACGACAAGGGGCAGGAGAAGAGAGGAGGCCGAGGCGCTCGAACAAATGGATGAGGCGAAGAGCAGCACGCACGTCGGTGGTATCCTCGGGGGGAGAAGGTGCACAGAGGGCGAATAGGCTGCATTCTCCGCTGGATAAGTGGCTGTCAGAATCGGCGGCAGCGCATTCGCGGGAGCAGTATTGAACAGTGGCGGAACAACGGGAGCAAGAAAGAGAAGGATTGTTGCTGGTTGATTGAAGATAAGTGAAGGAGGAAGAAGAGGGGAGACGAACGAAGCAAGCAGAGCAGTGCGAGGGAAGGAATTTGTGGTGTAAAGAGGCGGCAATGGGAGGTATCGCCGGCGTTAGGTCATTGGACATTGGCGTGTCTTCTCGTGCTCGGATCTCCATGCCGCTGGGCTAGCTACACTTGCTCTTCTCTTACATTTGCGACCAAAACAAAAGTCGGTTTTTTTTTTTTTTTAATTTTTAAATGGAACATAATTTATACCAAAATTTGGATAAGAAAAGTATAATTAAAAAAAATTAAAAATATCAAAAACTGGAATCTTTTTTGCGTTTTAATAATTTTAAAAAATTATTAAAATTTTCTTTTGATATAATATTATTATTTAGTAAAACATAGTAAAATTTGAAGTAAGCTCAAGAATTTAAGATGTTGAGGGATTAATGAACTTAAATTTATTTTAGTCATTTATTAAAATAAGTAATATTTTCAATTTAATATCTCATTTGAATAAATATATTAATTATAATTAATTTTAATTATAAGAATCAATTAAAATTTTCTTATGAATAATTAAATTATTTTGGTAAATTCATAAATAATTATGTTAATTTAAATTAATCTAGAATAAATGGATAATATCCTATTAATTTATATCGAGAATAACTTAAGGAATGTAAGAATAATTATATTTGTTAATGAATAATAATATGGAAAAATTTTAAGAAGGAGCATTTGTTAATGATTATGTTGAATATTTAAAATTTGATTAAAGAATTAAAAGTATAATTAAATTTTTAATCATAGACATAATTAATAAATGATTAATTATTAAATATTATTAACTAATAACTTTTTAAATTGAAAATGAAGTAATTGAACCTTCTCTTATATTTTAGATATAATATTGATAATTATAATATTTTAAAATAATTTTTTTTCCATTATTAATTTAAATGAAGTTAATTATTTATTTAGATTGTCCAAAAATTCACTAAGGCATTAAAATTAAATTATTACATGAATAATTATTATTTTTTAGATTACTTAAAATTTTTAGTCAATTTGGTGTATATATATATATATATATCTCTTGAATTTTGTGCTAATAAGAGCAATTAAAATATTATCTAGAGTAGAAGGTCATGTACTTATTATTAAAGGTTGATAAATATTGATAACATTGGATACCATGCGAAAGTAATATTCAGAGCATAAGATTATGTACTTGTTGTCTCATTGTTCATTCAAGACATTCTTTGAATATTATTGCTGAAATTAATTTATCATATTATATGAGCTGTAAAGTTATAATGTCAAATGAACCTAAGTTGTAGTATATGGAGTAAATTTGTAGAAATGATATTTTTTACAAATATGTATTAGTTATTAAACGTTGGATTATATTGTGACAAATTTATCATCTGTAGCATTTGGATCATGTACTTGTTGGCTGATTTTTCTTTAAGGTTGTTTATTAGAAGACATTGCTCGTAGCAATCTGTCATATTATGCGAGTTATAAAAGTGCAATATTTAATGAATTATTCTTATAGTAGTTGGAGTAGGTTTGCATAAAGAAATTATTTATTTGAGTTTTAATGTTTAATTTATTCAACCTCGTCTATATAAGGAATGCATATGTGAGTGTTGTTGAACATTGAGTGGAGTTATTTGTATTATGTTTATTTTGCCAAATAGTTGAGTTCTTCAATTTTATTTATTTTTCGTCATAATGCATTGGCCAAGTTTAGAGAAGGTTCGAGGCAACCTCACAAAGAAAAATGTTAAATAATACAAGCAGATTTCTCGCCAAGGAAGAGGTTTAGAAGTATAAGGCTAATTAGATACTTGATATTTAGGTTTCACTGTCATTTTATCTTTTGATTATACTTTTGAGCTCAGGAGTGAGAAGACAATATATTTATTTGTAATGATATTTTATTACTAAAATAAATTAAATAGCTCTAATTATTATTATTAAAAGATTAAAAAATATTTTTTTCCCAAAGTAGCTCTTGAGGCGTGACATTTTGTCCCATGGTGTAACTTCTCAAAATGTCAGCAACCTAGGAGTACTCTATTACGAGCATGCTTAACATTGTAGTTTGTAATGAAACTCCAACCATTATTTCAAAAAGTCATCTCGATGTTTAAGAGTTTAGTTTTATTTTCTTAATGAGTTTCATAATTATTTATAACAACCTAAACTCTCAACAATTGAGATATTTTTCTCTTTAGACTAATGGCCTCATGATTTTTGTCTAATTGATGTAATTTCTTAGTAGATCAGCTATCCTAAGAATGCTCTGATATAAGCATGTTTGGCTTTGGAGTTTCTAATAAACCTTCTCATGATTTTGTCCATTATGTCTTGGAGAAAAAGGTTTCATGTAGTTGATCCCACATAGTGAGATAAATGTTTGATGTTATTGTTATTAGTTAGCTAGTTATCTAAAGGTAAGATTTTGAAACTCCTTAAAAAATAAAACTAAACTCTTAAATATCATTTTGCATTTTGGTGTAAAGGTACATTGATATTTAACTACATCCTCGTCAATTTCTTTAGCCTAGAATCATTCACCAGACAGATAAGAGCACTTAGTTCTAATCTTTCACTGGTGTATACTTGATATCATTTGTAACAGCCCAAATTCTCAACCAATGAGATATTATTCACTTTAACCTAATAGCCTTAATGCTTTGTCTCATTGGTATAACTTTTCAATAGGTCACCCATCCCAAGAGTGCTTTTATATAACCACGCTTAAGTTAGAGTTTCTGATAAAATTTCAACCACTACACCAAAAAAGCCTCGATATTTAAAAGTTTAGTTTTATTTTCTTAACGTGGTTTCACAATTTGTAACAATCGAATTCTCAACCATCAAGTTATTATCCACTTTAGCCTAATAATGGCCTCCCAGTTTTTTCTTATTGGGATAATTTCCCAGTTGGCCACTCATCACAGGATTGCTTCTATACAAGCACATTTGACTTTTAAATTTCTAATGAAAATCCAACCATTATATCAAAAGATATATTGATGCTTAAGAGTTTAACTTTATTTTTTTAAAGGTTTTACATTCTCCTCAATTAGATAACTGACATGCTTGTCAGTTTCTTAACTCAAAATTATCCACTTGGTAGATAAATTTCTAAAGGTAGATATCAAATGCTCTGGCTAATGTATTGCTTTGATATCATTTATAACAATTTAAACTTTCAACCATTGAGATATGTTCTGGCCGCTTCTTTAGCCTAAATCTTCATGGTTTAATCATATTGGTTAACTTACTAATAAGTCACCAATCCCAGGAGTACTCCTATACAACCACATTTAACATTATAGTTTAATTATTACACCAAAAGACACATTAATATTTAAAAGTTAAACTTTATTTTCTTTAACACGATTCACACATGCTCATTTTATAATATTGGGAGTCCCATCCAGAGCAGAGAAATTAAACCAAATTCTACTTGGATTACAGCTACCACTTCCTTTTTTTTTATTTCTATGAATTACTTATAAATAGATGGTAACAAACTCAATATAGAAAATAAAATTGATATTTCTTTTGTCTTATTTTTCCCTCTATTTTCTCCCATCATGATATCCTCTATACTGGGAGAAATTATTTTGTGCGGACACCGGACGGTCCGGAGGTCAAACAAAAGGTGTCACGTCACTCGGTGCATAGCGGTACCCATCATCGGTACCGAGCAAAAAAGTGACGTAGCGCATTCTGATTGAACTCCGAACGACGTCCGGTGTCCGCACAGAATTATTTGTCATTTTGAGAGATTATTAGGTGCGGAGGGCGGACAGGAAGAACCGTCCGCACAAGCATTGGGTACCTAGCGGTACCCCACTCGGTACCGCTGGGTACCATTAGGTACCCAGTACTTGTGCGGACGGTGCGCACTCCGCACCTAAAATTTTTCGCATAACTTCATTTAGGTAAATATGGCCGAACAAATTGGCATTACTGAGTTCTGCGACACAAAATTTATGCGTCTATTTGGCAATGGGTTGCAACCACCAGTGCACCAATGTCCAGCACTCCCTACAAGGCCACCAGCTTACAGTGGATTTATTTATCTTTAGGCTTCATTTCAAACGACTTTTTATTGCTTCCTGAAGCAATGTTTTATCACAAAAATTAAAACTTTTGTACTAGAAAACTACTTTAAGAAGTAGTAAGAAAGCAATCTGAAACGAAGCCTTAGTTATGAAAGGCGTTGATCTTGTGATTATCGAACTCTTATGATGAGGACATCGTCAGCATTTTCGACGCCGGAGATCGACGGCCACGAGCATGACTTGTATTTTGTCATTTTATGTAGTAACGTATTTTATTTTGTTGTTTTTCCGTTTTTTTCCTTATGGGCATTTAGTCGCTTATGTAGCCCGGAAGGCCATTTGTGTCATTTCTTGCTTTTATCATTTTGGCCTATTTATATGAGGCCTCATGCATTGTAATTTCAGTTTTTGATGAAATGAAAATATTTTGTGTTCTCTTTGTGAGTTCCCCCTCCAAGATCTCTTAGTGAGTTCGCCGGAGATCTCTTAGTGAGTTCTCTTTATTAATTCGTGGATTCTTATTTATTGTCGTAGCATACAATTAGTCTGTGTTTCCTTGAATTGTTTGGTTAATCAATGTCACTCTTCGTTGCCTAAACGAGTTAAGAACTAAGAGTTCCAAGGATCACTCTTTTATTATAAATGATAATTTTATTTTTGGTTATTAAGTTACAATTGATTTTCTTTAATTTCATCAAGTAACTCCTCCATCGCATTTTGTTTCACATCATCTTGGTATCAGAGCATGGTAAGCATGCACGACATGTTTAGAAAACATCCTAGGATATAGCCTTTCATATTAGTTTAAAATTGCATGCATATCAATGCGTAGATAGGACATTTTCACTATTTTCACTGCTGTAGTCATAATTCCTGCATGCATACATTAAGGTTTAAGACATTCTAGGTAGTGTAAGAGTGCTGCCTTTAAACCCACTTTGCTTCTACTTGCTTAGGACAATCACAACCTTAAGTTTAACTGCTGTCATCAATGTTCCTACAGCTGTTAGACATTGTTTAGTGGACTTATAACCCTGTGTCTAGCTGCTGTCTTTTAATTCCTGCAGTGATTAGAGGTCTTTGGGAGTCTATAACTTAAGTCCTAGGTGCTGTCCACACCTTAGGAGTCTCTCTGAACCCTTAGGATAGTATTCCTAGCTGTGTAGTTTTGCTGTCCACTCACAAACTGCACTTGTTAGAGACAATTAGGTGACCTGAAAGCTGTCCTAGTTGCTGTCCCCGCTTTACATCAGACCCTAACTAGATTAGACAACGTGCCACCTTGTGATAGGTTGCTGTCCCTAGTATTCCAGCAGTAATTAGGAGCTTTAGGATCCATCTAACTGCGTGTATAACTGCTGTCCACCGCCCCGACACCGTCCCTAACCAACCCCAACCCGAACCAATGGACCCGATAAGGCTTCAAAAGAGCTTAGATGATATCGTTAACCTAGTGGGCAATATGACTAGAATTATGACAGAGAAACCCGTTGATTATCCCCACTCGAATTATGTGTCCCACTCTGCTTTTCAACCTAGACCCAAGTTTAAGCCACAACGACCACGCTTTGAGTCACCTTATCGTCTACCCACCTTTGATGGTTCCTTAGACCCTTACTACTTTAGAGAATGGGTTAGACAATTAGAGGACTA
This sequence comes from Dendrobium huoshanense, assembly GCA_016618105.1. Classification (NCBI taxonomy): domain Eukaryota; kingdom Viridiplantae; phylum Streptophyta; class Magnoliopsida; order Asparagales; family Orchidaceae; genus Dendrobium; species Dendrobium huoshanense. The sequence continues at coordinate 27,702,301 of CM028346.1, read as the reverse complement.
TTTTGAATCTAATGAAATCCCTAATTCTCGCTAGTTTAGCATTGCTAGGTCACACCTGAGCGGTAATGCTCTCCAATTTTGGATGAGGTTAGAAGATCATAAAGAGTCTCGTGGCGAATACCCTACCTCCGATTGGAAAAACATGAGACGAGAACTTGGATTAAAATATCTTTCCCCTACTTATGGTCGCCCATCTGTTAGTAACATCAGAGTTGCTGCCCCACCCTATAGGTCTTCACCTAACCATGGTGGCCGACCCTCTACTGGGCCTTCTGTTAGACCTAACTCTTATGGCTCCCCACTTGGACCAACTTTTAGTCATCCTAGTCAACCTGTAGCCTCCCCAATCATTGACCCTGCAAGTGTAATTAACGAGAAAAAGTCTGCTGAACCTAAAACTGAGTGCATCCATTTTGTGGATGCTAATGATATTAATGATAACGAGGGCTATTTTGAGGATGAAACTAAAGTGATTGAATTAGACCCCCTACCGGACTTAAACCCTGATTTAGGAGGTCTAGAACCTTTTAACCTCGAGACCTTAGCCCCTCTTGAGACTAATATCATTAACGATATCCCTTTGGATAAAGTCTGTCTGGACAATATTGATTTGATTCCGAAAGAGATTGATCTGACCTTGAACACAATGAAATTAAAATTGGAAGATTCTAATTTAATTACTGAGGTGAATTCAGATAACTCTGATTTAATTTTGGATAGTTCTAATGGCGATTTAGCTAATCTCAAGTTGAATGTAAGTCAATCGGATTTGTCACATGATTCAAGTGAAACAGAACCTACAGATCTTAGGATTGAAACCAAACCTGATTTTACTTTGGAAGACAGTACTTTGAGTCTGAAAGTTTTCGAGCCTAATTTGTACCAGAAGTCATCTTTTGACTTGTTGGAGCCTATTTTTGGAGTTGTCCCTTTAGATTTACCTTTGAAAGAGTTTGTCCTTCCTGATTGGGCTTACCACATCACTCCGCCTACCGACTGGAATGAGAATATTAACCCACACTTTCATGTTGGACCCACATCTACTCTGGACACGATACCCCGACTTTTGAGTCCCATACCTGCTGGTGATTCTTTGGGCTATGTTTTTATGGTAGAGAGTGATGACCCCTCGTCCTATCATACTCCTGATTCTTACATTGTCCCCGCTGCATCCTTGTCTTTCCCTGTTAAGGACCTTCCATCTCCTAGTTAGCTGACCTTACTAAATCACCTTAGTACCCCTGGGAGACTGTCTGTGACCCGAGCTAAGATGCCCTATAGAGATGCCCTTTTAGCTAAGGATGTCTTCATTGCTCCCCCTACACCCGTTCCATTAGATCGAACACTTTAAAACCACTCTTTTGTGACTTGTCCACTTTTCTGGCTGTGTTCGTGTGAGTTAGTATGTTGTGTGAGTAGTCTGTTATCTTCCTTTTTTTTTTTGTCTGTTGTTTTAAACTTTTGTAAGCTCATGAGTCTTGTCATTCATCATGCACACCCGATCTCTTGCATTTGCATCTGCATTTCACCTTCAGGAGTTACTCATCGAAATTAAAAGGAAAATTGAACAAAATAACATTCATCTTCAAATTATTGATGATAACAAAAGATGGTCCAATGAATTCAAAGTTGGAGACTTTGTGATGGTACGGGAAGCTGCATGCTCGAAACACCGAATATTTTAAGGAAATCTCAAAGATTAATAGTAATGTCTACGTACTTGACCTCTCTTGAGGCTTTAACATGAATCCTACATTTATTATAGAAGACCTGTTAGCCTTTGAAGGACCCGAATCTTAACCCCAAAATCCACTTTTTAAATTAGCCTTGTGTGACCCCACCTGGTGAGATCCCCCAGCCTAGCTCCACTCCCCAACCTACCCTACTCACCTATAGCGGAGAAGGTCGAAGCAATACTAGATGATGAGGTCATTTCCCCAAAGGAAAGTGGGTGCCAAAGATACCGAGTTCATTGGAGAGGGACACCGGAGGTAGAGGATACTTGGACGAGCCACAGAGCCTAGACCCAGATCTACTAGAGTTGTACGAGGGCTCCATAGATATTTACTCGACGGGGTCGAGTTTTCTCCCACCTGGGGAGAATGATGAGGACATCGTCAGCATTTTCGACGCCGGAGATCGACGGCCACGAGCATGACTTATATTTTTTCATTTTATGTAGTAACGTATTTTATTTTGTTGTTTTTCCGTTTTTGCCCTTATGGGCATTTAGTCGCTTATGTAGCCCGGAAGGGCATTTGTGTCATTTCTTGCTTTTATCATTTTGGCCTATTTATATGAGGCCTCATGCATTGTAATTTCAGTTTTTGATGAAATGAAAATATTTTGTGTTCTCTTTGTGAGTTCCCCCTCCAAGATCTCTTAGTGAGTTCGCCGGAGATCTCTTAGTGAGTTTGCCGGAGGAGACTAGATCTCTTTGTGAGTTCTAGTTTTCATACCATCTTATCTTGTGGATATCCAAAGTGAAGATAATTAAGTGTGAAGGAGAAGGAGAGCCGAAATTCGAGACGAAGAGATCGTGGAAGGAATTCTCAAATTTCTCCTGAGTTCCTTCCCCTCCACCTTGTGCCGTCACCCTGGGCCAGCAAAAGCCGCTGGCCACTGGTCTTCCGCCCCAGCCAGGCCGCTGGCCTCACTAGCCATCCCGACCCAGCCAACACCCCCCCTCTCGCCGACCCAAATCCCGCCCAGCAGCCGCCAGCTCACCCAGCCACCGACCCCCTCCAGCTTGCCGCCGCCCCCTTCCTTTTTCCCCCCTCCAATCAATTCAAATTTTCTGAAATTTTGGAGTTAATTGGCTATTAAGTGTTTCCTAAAATGGCTCCCTTGATTATGGCAATCCAATTAAATTAGAATTGAGTTTGAATTCAAAATTCAAATCCAATCTAATTAATTGCTCTAATTAGGAAACCTCTTAATACTATCTAAGCTGAAAATTTTAATTTCAGATTTGGATTAAATTCTGAAATTATTATCGTGGTCCCCACTCGCCCAAATTAACTCCCTCTCTATTTTCTCCTTTGGCCGGCCCCTTCCTTGGGCCCATTCTCTCTCCTAATCACCACATTAATCCCACAATTTCAGCCCCTAAAACCTCTCTATTAATCGGCCTTTTCCCCTTATGGATTTAATTTGATTTTCAAACTAAATCCCTCCAAATAAACCCCCCTAAAACCAAATCCTGCAAAAAATTCCTGCAGCCCTCTTCATTCCCCACCTTGGCCGAAACTTCCCACCCCCTCTTCTTGGCCGTTTCTTCCCCCCACGGCATAATTGTCCGAGATGACGTCGTAGTTGCTGTCCAACAATTCTGCAGGATTCCTTGCACCACACCCTCACCCGGGAGGCTCCAATCGCTGCCCAGAATTCCATACTCCGGCCACCTATTCAAGAACGACGATCTTAGGTTCCTTCTTCCTCGGAGTGACCTCGGTTCTAATGTGGAGACGCTTCTTCCGCTTAAGCCTAGATTAGTGAGCGTATGGGCTCTAAAGGTGAGAGTTCTCTTTATTAATTCGTGGATTCTTGTTTATTGTCGTAGCATACAATTAGTCTGTGTTTCCTTGAATTGTTTGGTTAATCATTGTCACTCTTCGTTGCCTAAACGAGTTAAGAACTAAGAGTTCCAAGGATCACTCTTTTATTATAAATGATAATTTTATTTTTGGTTATTAAGTTACAATTGATTTTCTTTAATTTCATCAAGTAACTCCTCCATCGCATTTTTACGTGCATCAAGTAACTCCTCCAAACAATCATGATCAAGTTGTTTCTCCCATCAAATTCGAATTAAAGAGATATTATTACGTGCAATCATCAATTGTCATTCGGAGGTGAATCAAGACGCGTCACGTCACAATTTTACTGTGTACCGGATGACGTGACGCATCTTATTTTGTCTTTGGATGATCTTGTGACCATACGTAATAATTTCACCGAAAGAAACCTAAATGCTAAATTTAACTTCAAAGTCGACCTGATTGAACCTTTGGAATTACATTAGACCAAAGATATGGGGCCGCACCCTTTATAATTGAATGCTAATATCACAACTATTCAATCTCAGTCATTCAAAATAATTTTCTTATTTTTTTTTAAAACAATTTTCTAGTATAAGAATTTTTTATTCAAAAATTATTTTTAAAAACAATAAAAAAATGATCCCAAACAAAATTTCATTCATAAAATTTAATTTGAATTACTAAGATTAAATACATAAACAATCAAAATAATAAAAAATGCCAAATTCAATCCTAATTATTCATAGTTCAAGTTGGATAAGTTATTGTGTAACAATTACTCACCTAAATATAGAAAATCAGAAAACCAAAAGAACTGATAATATTAACCGAAAAAAATGTAAAAATTTTGCCCCAATCTCTCAAAGACCACTGCTTATCTCAAAAAAAAAAATTAGCATAAAATTTTCTTAAATACAGCAAAAAAAAAAAAAGGCAATGTAACTATACCGAATGTACATAAATGAACTTCTTCCTCTATTAAAAAACAGTGATCAAATAAAAATTGTGGTTGAAGTAATTAAAAAAAACTATCTCAAATGATTTAGGCTTCGTTTGGGAGGACTTTCTTACTACATTAAGTAGCTTTCTAATACAAAGATTGAAATTTTTATAATAAAAAGCTGCTTTAAAAAGTAGAAGGAAAGTCGTCCCAAACGAAGTCTTACTGCTTTTTTATTGCTTTCTAAAACGGAGTTTTAGTACAAAAAAAAAATTATACTAAATATATTAATTAGAATTAATTATAATTATAAGAATCAATTAAAATTTTCTTATGAATAATTAAATTATTTTGGTAAATTCATAAATAATTATGTTAATTTAAATTAATCTAGAATAAATGGATAATATCCTATTAATTTATATCGAGAATAACTTAAGTAATGTAAGAATAATTATATTTGTTAATGAATAATAATATGGAAAAATTTTAAGAAGGAGCATTTGTTAATGATTATGTTGAATATTTAAAATTTGATTAAATAATTAAAAGTATAATTAAATTTTTAATCATATACATAATTAATAAATGATTAATTATTAAATATTGTTAACTAATAAATTTTTAAATTGAAAATGAAGTAATTGAACCTTCTCTTATATTTTAGATATAATATTGATAATTATAATATTTTAAAATAATTTTTCCATTATTAATTTAAATAAAGTTAATTATTTATTTAGATTGTCCAAAAGTTCACTAAGGCATTAAAATTAAATTATTACATGAATGATTTTAATTTTTTTATTACTTAAAATTTTTAGTCAATTTGTTGTATATATATATATTACTTGAATTTTGTGCTAATAAGAGCAATTAAAATATTATCTAGAGTAGAAAGTCATGTACTTATTATTAAAGGTTGATAAATATTGATAACATTGGATACCATGAAAAAGTAATATTCAGAGCATAAGATTATGTACTTTTTTCTCATTGTTCATTCAAGACATTCTTTGGATATTATTACTGAAAATAATTTATCATATTATATGAGCTGTAAAGTTAGAATGTCAAATGAACCTAAGTTGTAGTATATGGAGTAAATTTGTAGAAATGATATTTTTTACAAATATGCATTACTTATTAAACGTTGGATTATATTGATGTCATTAGATTCCTGACAAATTTATCATCCGTAGCATTTGGATCATGTACTTGTTGGCTGATTTTTCTTTAAGGTTGTTTATTAGAAGACATTGCTCGTAGCAATCTGTCATATTATGCGAGTTGTAAAAGTGCAATATTTAATGAATTATTCTTATAGTAGTTGGAGTAGGTTTGCATAAAGAAATTATTTATTTGAGTTTTAATGTTTAATTTATTCAACCTCGTCTATATAAGGAATGCATATGTGAGTGTTGTTGAACATTGAGTGGAGTTATTTGTATTATGTTTATTTTGCCAAATAGTTGAGTTCTTCCATTTTATTTATTTTTCTTCATAATGCATTGGCCGAGTTTAAAGAAGGTTCGAGGCAACCTCACAAAGAAAAATGTTAAATAATACAAGCAGATTTCACGCCAAGGAAGAGGTTTAAAAGTATAAGGCTAATTAGATACTTGATATTTAGGTTTCACTATCATTTTATCTTTTGATTATACTTTTGAGCTCAGGAGTGAGAAGATAATATATTTATTTGTAATGATATTTTATTACTAAAATAAATTAAATAGCTCTAATTATTATTATTAAAAGATTAAAAAATATTTTTTTCCCAAAGTAGCTCTTGAGGCGTGACATTTTGTCCCATGGTGTAACTTCTCAATATGTCAGCAACCTAGGAGTGCTCTAATACGAGCATGCTTAACATTGTAGTTTGTAATGAAACTCCAACCATTATTTCAAAAAGTCGTCTCGATGTTTAAGAGTTTAGTTTTATTTTCTTAATGAGTTTCATAATTATTTATAACAACATAAACTCTCAACAATTGAGATATTTTTCTCCTTAGACTAATGGCCTCATGATTTTTGTCTAATTGATGTAATTTCTTAGTAGATCAGCTATCCTCTGAATGCTCCGATATAAGCATGTTTGGCTTTGGAGTTTCAATTCTAATAAACCTTCTCATGATTTTGTCCATTATGTCTTGGAGAAAAAGGTTTCATGTAGTTGACCCCACATAGTGAGATAAATGCTTGATGTTATTGTTATTAGTTAGTTAGTTATCTAAAGGTAAGATTCTGAAACTCCTTAAAAAATAAAACTAAACTCTTAAATATCATTTTGCATTTTGGTGTAAAGGCGCATTGATATTTAACTACATCCTCATCAATTTCTTTAGCCTAGAATCATTCACCAGACAGATAAGAGCACTTAGTTCTAATCTTTCACTAGTGTATACTTGATACCATTTGTAACAACCCAAATTATCAACCAATGAGATATTATTCACTTTAACCTAATAGCCTTAATGCTTTGTCTCATTGGTATAACTTTTCAATAAGTCACCCATCCCAAGAGTGCTTTTATATAACCACGCTTAAGTTAGAGTTTCTGATAAAATTTCAACCACTACACCAAAAAAGCCTCGATATTTAAAAGTTTAGTTTTATTTTTTTAACGTGGTTTCACAATTTGTAACAATCGAATTCTCAACCATCAAGTTATTATCCACTTTAGCCTAATAATGGCCTCCCAGTTTTTTCTTATTGGGATAATTTCCTAGTTGGCCACTCATCACAGGATTGCTTCTATACAAGCACATTTGACTTTTAAATTTCTAATGAAAATCCAACCATTATATCAAAAGATATATTGATGCTTAAGAGTTTAACTTTATTTTTTTAAAGGTTTTACAATCTCCTCAATTAGATAACTGACATCCTTGTCAGTTTTCTTAACTCAAAATTATCCACTTGGTAGATAAATTTCTAAAGGTAGATATCAAATGCTCTGACTAATGTATTGCTTTGATATCATTTATAACAATTTAAACTTTTAACCATTGAGATATGTTCTGGCCGCTGCTTTAACCTAAAGCTTCATGGTTTAATCATATTGGTTAACTTACTAATAAGTCACCAATCCCAGGAGTACTCCTGTACGACCACATTTAACATTATAGTTTAATCATTACACCAAAAGACACATTAATATTTAAAAGTTAAACTTTATTTTCTTTAACACGATTCACACATGCTCATTTTACAATATTGGGAGTCCCATCCAGAGCAGAGAAATTAAACCAAATTCTACTGGATTACAGCTACCACTTCCTTTTTTTTTTATTTCTATGAATTACTTATAAATAGATTGTAACAAACTCAATATAGAAAATAAAATTGATATTTCTTCTCTTATTTTTCCCTCTATTTTCTCCTAGCATGATATCCTCTATAGTAGGAGAAATTATTTTGTGCGGATACCGGACGGTTCGAAGGTCAACCAGAAGACGTCACGTCACTCGGTGCATAGCGGTACCCATCATCAGTACCGAGCAAAAAAGTGACGTAGCGCGTTCTGATTGAACTCCGAACGACGTCCGGTGTCCGCACGGAATAATTTGTCATTTTGAGAGATTATTAGGTGCGAAGGGCGGACGGGAAGAACCGTCCGCACAAGCATTGGGTACCTAGCGGTACCCCACTCGGTACCGCTGGGTACCATTAGGTACCCAGTGCTTGTTGGACGGTGCGCACTCCGCACCTAAAAATTTTCGCATAACTTCATTTAGGAAAATATGGCCGAACAAATTGGCATTACTGAGTTCTGCGACACAAAATTTATGCGTCTATTTGGCAATGGGTTGCAACCACCAGTGCACCAATGTCTAGCACTCCCTACAAGGCCACCAGCTTACAGTGGATTTATTTATCTTTAGGCTTCATTTCGAACGACTTTTTATTGCTTCCTGAAGCAATGTTTTATCACAAAAATTAAAACTTTTGTACTAGAAAACTACTTTAAGAAGTAGTAAGAAAGCAATATGAAACGAAGCCTTAGTTATGAAAGGCGTTGATCTTGTGATTATCGAACTCTTACTACATTGTTTTCATTTAATGATATTGCGGTCCAATAACAGGAAGAACCAGATCCTTTTGGACAGTTGTTTTACTGTTTTGTGAAATAGTTTTATGGTACAAAAACTTTTATTTCACAAAAATATCTCAAACGAAGCCTACAACTCTACCCCGAGCCACTTACCTTCCACCAATTTTAAGCTTTTGTTCAATATGGAACTATTTTCTATACTTTTAAAGTACATGCCGCTACACAGCTTATCTTAATATGTTAGTTAGGGGTTTTGAGTACTAACTAAGATGTCTTGAATTCGACTATAATCACTTACAAATATGACATTATATTTTCCTTCTTCAATCTCTACAATCTCACATCACTTCACTGTTTGGTTTTAAGTTCCCAAACAGTCGTCACCTCCTATTAATTTGATCCCTGCTTTCCCCTATCAAGGGAGCACAATCACCACCCATATAAGCAACATCATTTTTTCTAAAATTTCGTTTGAAACAACTTCCTTATTGTTTTCTAAAATAGCTTTGTAATACAAAATTTTTGAGTTCATAAAATTTTTTTACTAAAAAACTATTTTACTTGTTACTCCGCTTAAAAACCCGCACCAAATACATTAAACCCCTTCATCCATTTTATAAGCACCATCGAGGCCAACCCAAACAATCATGATCAAGTTGTTTCTCTCATCAAATTCGATTTAAAGAGAAATTATTATGTGCGATCATCGGTCGCCATTCGGAGTTGAATCAATACGCGCCACGTCATAATTTTGCTTTGTACCGGATGACGTGATGCATCTTAATTTGTCTCTGCATGATCTTGTGACCGTACGTAATAATTTCACCGAAAAAGACCTAAATGCTAAATTTAACTTCAAAGTCGACCAGATTGGACCTTTGGAATTACAGTAGACCAAAGATTAGGGGCCGCACCCTTTATAATTGAATGCTGATAGCATTTAATTATACCGAATGTAATAATTTCATTTAATGCAGCACATATAAAGCAATGTAACTATACCGAATGTACATAAATGAACTTCTTCCTCTATTAAAAAACAGCGATCAAAAAAAAATTGTGGTTGAAGTAATTAAAAAAAAAAAACTATCTCAAATGATTTAGGCTTCGTTTGGGACGACTTTCTTACTACATTAAGTAGCTTCCTAATACAAAGATTGAAATTTTTATAATAAAAAGCTACTTTAAAAAGTAGAAAGAAAGTCGTCCCAGCTTTTTTATTTTATTTTTGTATTAAAACTCCGTTTTAGAAAGCAATAAAAAAGCAGTCCCAAACGAAACCTTAGTCTTCGTCAAAGCCTCCGTCATCAACATCCATGCCATCATTACCAATTCCTTCATGACCTAACTCAATGTGATCAGTTATGAGTTCGGTTTGACCCACAAACTCATTCAATTCCAGAATCTTCTTTTCCATCTTAGATTGTACTTTCAAGGCTTCCATATTGGTGTCATTGAAAAATGATGCATAGGGCTTTGAAACCTGAACTTAAAAAAAAAAAAAACAACTATAGTCATACGAAAAAGATGAATCCTAATAATTTGAGTAAATTTACGGCACCTTAAAATAACAGTTGCGTTCTTTGGCATCGTTGACTAAGTTTTTCCAATGATCATCCTGCATCAAAGTTGATGCAGAACCCACAACCTGGAGAGGAACATTAGATTGAAGTAAGAGCTGCAGAAAATCTGTAAACCATGACCAAAGATTAATAGATAGGTAAGCAGAATGAAGCAATCCTACTTATTAATATAAATTAAGATTTAAGACTAAGATTTCATTTGGGACAGTTTTGTTTCTTCCTGTTTTTTAAAACAATATTTTAATAAAAATTTTATAATTTAAATTTTTTTTGTAATAAAAAACGGCTTTTAAAAGTAGCAAGAAAGCTTGTCTAAAATGAAGTCTGAGCTACACCAAATCATTTTAAGTTTGGAAAAGCAGAAGTTTGGTCTTTTTATTTTCAAATTTTACTAAAAAATTGTAGAAATTTAAGAGTTCATGATGTAGGAACATCATAGCTATTATTAGCTTAAGGACTAGCATACCTTTAATATTCTAGATAGTTCTATTTTGCTCTATCAATAGCTAGCTAATGTAAGGGAGTGAGACAATTATTGATGAAATATATTTCTCCTTGAAGCTTTTAAGCTTGTGTTCTTCTTCTTCCCTGGATTGGGATCAAATCCTTCAAGCAAGTCCAATTCTTTCGACGATCCAACTACATCAGTTTGGTATCAAAGCCTGTAGCTTACGAAGATCGATGGACTGCAGAAGAAGGTCGGCTGTCGACGACGATCGAAGCCGAAGAATAAGAAGGGTGGTCGACAACGATCGACACCGACGATGATCGAAGCTGGATTACCTTTTATCAAGCTCAAGCGAAGGAATCACTTGATCGGGTAGACAGAAACCTTGATCGGATAGATAGAAACCTTCGATCCATAAGGAGAATGCGAATGTCGTCGGCAACCATACCGTCGTCGTCGTCTTCGCTCCTCTCATCCGCTTCATGCGATCGCAAACGGTTCAAAAATCAACCGATTGTGGTTGACGAGTACCCTCCGCTCGAGCTTCCGCTCCGATGGCGCAACCCCCTCCGCTTCAACGCCAGATCCGTGATCCCGAACAACACCAACGTCCACAAACAGAGATCATCAATCCGCTTACCGAACCTGTGCCTCCACCTCCGCTTCTGCATACTCCTTTCCCCAAGCACTCCCTCCCGCTGCAATATGAGATTTCTCGATCATATACGTCCGCACTCGCCCGATCGCCTCCAGCTCGCGAACATAACCGTGATTCCACGACTAACGCCAATAGTGATTCCGCAGCTTGTATCCAAACCGATCTCCCACAGCCTTACTCCGCCTCCGCCTCAGCTTCCTTCCGCGATCCGATGCAGCTCCCGTCGTTCGCTCCATCTGATTCTCCTACATGTCCTCCATCGCCAGTTCCGGTTGCTACTACTTCTAACCCTCCTAGATCTTTGTCGCTGCCACCCGCGGCCTCTTCGGCCTCGTCGTCGAGCAACCCCACTCCGCCACTAGCTTCCCCATCTAGACTGACGATTCATTGCATCAGAAACTTGGCTGGAGCCAGCGGTAGTCCTAGGATGTCCGGGACACCGGCCAGTACAATCCAGATCGCCATGGTATGACTCCAGGACGAGTTCCACCACATACTGGCATCCCGTGCGATCGCATTTGAGACTGATTCAATCATCGATCTGAGATCACTCTCCCTCTCCCAATCCGGTTCCGTTGACTTGGCGTCAGATCTACCCAAGGCTAATGCCGCGGAAGAGGGATTGGACCTTCGGCGGAGCACAGGGAGCAGTGGTAACCTTGGCGGGAGCAGCACGCCGAGCTACCGTTCCACAAGCAGCATCCATGAGATTGATCTCCTTCCTAATGATTCTACTCAGGATCTCCGCAGTATTGCTGACCGAATGATTGTTGCCGACAACGGTCGCGAGTGTTTTTCAGGTTTATGGAGCATCCGCTAGTCCGCGGTGGAGTTCTGTTTCTGCCATCTGGGAATCAAGAGGCTCAGCATCGGCAATGTTCAGCCGCTGGACTGGGTCGCTCTTGGAAATGGATCTCATCTTCCGCCTCCAGATTAGTCGGCAACAGGTTGAGGTAGATGCTTCAATATTGGTTCCAGCAGATCCTTTGAAAATTGATCAGTCCACTCTTACGGGAGAATCCCTAACGGTAACTAAGTACCCTGGTAATGTTGTCTACTCGGGTTCAACTTGTAAACAAGGAGAAATAGAAGCAGAGGTCATTGCTACTGGAGTTCATACTTTCTTTGGCAAAGCAGCTCATCTTGTGAACTCCACTAAGCATGGTACCATAACAAAAAGGATGACCGCTATAGATGAAATGGCTGGGATGGATGTTCTATGCAGTGATAAAAAAGGAATTTTAACACTTAACAAGCTCACTGTCGACAAGAATTTGATGGAGGTCTCTGTCGAAGGTTATGACAAGGATTTGGTAGTTTTAATGGATGCAAGGGCACCAAGGCTTCAGAATCAGGATGCCATTGATACTGCAATTGTATCCATGTTGCCGGACATGAAAGAGCACGTGCTGGTATTCAAGAGGTTCACTTCATTCCTTTCAACCCAACTGACAAGAGAACAACTCTCACATACTTAGATGTTGGTGTTATAATGCACAGGGCAAAAAAAGGTGCACCAGAGCAGATTCTCATTCTTTCATGGGGCAAGTCAGAAATTGAAAGGAAAGTGCATGCAACTATTGAGAAATTTGCTGACTGTTGACCTGTATACTATATCCAAAGGAAACAAAAAAAAAAAAAAAAAAAGCCTCAAAATCATACTTTGCCTGAAGGATCCAGGAATCCAGCCGAATTCGTGCAGAAATCCCGCCAAATACTGTTCATTCGACGCCGAAACGATCACTTCTCCGCAAAATCTTCCTTAAAACCTGTATCCGGCCTCGATCGCTGCCTTTTTGAAGTCTTTAAAAGCCAAGCGAACAGAGCCTTCAATCCCGTCGCTCTTCCCTCTCTCGGAATCAAGCCGCAACCACGAGTTCCTTCCACTCACAGAGCTCTCCCGATACCTCTTCCTTCCCAAGTCTCCGATCTAAGCCTCACACCCGAGCTCCTTCTCCTCTACCTGCCGCTACTCCCGATCGAAACCCCGATCAAGCCGAACCTCCTCAACTCCTTCGGCCCGAGAGAGAGAGGGAGAGAGATGAAGCACTTACCCGTCGACTGCCCTAGAGGACTCCGCCTCTTCGACGACTTCCCTCCCTGTCTGGATCGGAAATTACAACATTTTGATCGGAAGCAAACAACGGGAGCACGCTGACAGTAAAGGTAACTTTCTCCCTTGCGCATGCTTCTTCGGCCAAATCCCATAAATCCGTCGAACCGAGGGATGTAAATAAATATATATATATATATATATATATATATATATATATATATATATATATATATATATATATATAATTATTTCATTTTAATTATAATTAGTTATAATTATTATTTTTTAATTAATCATGTTTTTTTTTATATAATCAATTACTAATTGATTTTAAACAAAATAATTATAATTAATTTGATTAATTATAATTACATTTGATTAAAACTAATTATAATTTATTATTTTTTATAAGATATAATTATTATTGATTAATTATAATTTATTAAAATTAATTAATATCAATGAGTTATAATTAATTATGATTTATGATTTTAATTAATTTTAATAAGATTTAATTAATTATCTTAATTAATTATAATTATAATAATTAATTAAAAATAATTTGTTAATTAATTATAATTAATTAATATTAGTTGTAATTTGATGCATCTCTCTCACTCGATCCTCGGGCCGACACCGCCAAGCCCGCGAAGGTACGGACTCTCTAAACTCAGATTCTCACTTCCGTTGTGTGCGGCGGACCGGAAAACCGCCTATACACGTCTTTATTGCGCGTGGTGGGATGGGACCCCGGTCCGACGCGTACGACGAGGCGGGAATCGCCTAAACTCTACTTCGGCGTTCGTGGCACACTGGAAAACCGCCTATACACGCCTTTATTGCGCGTGGTGGGAAGGGACCCCGATGCGGCTCCTACGGCGAGGCGAGGTCACTCATAAGTACCCCCGAGCGGGAGGAAAGCAAACTGCGCATTTTTAAACAGGTACCGTCAAAGCCCGCGAAGGTACGAACTCTCTAAACTCAGATTTCTCGCGTCGTTGTTTGCAGCATACCGAAAAAAACTCCTATACACGCCTTTATTGCGCGTGGTGGGATGGGACGCCGGTCTGATGCTTACGATGAAGCGAGCAATCGCCTAAACTCTACTTCAGCGTTCGTGGTGCATCGGAAAACTGCCTATACACGCCTTTATTGCGCGTGGTGGGAAGAGACCCCGATGCGGCACCTACGGTGAGGCGGGGTCACTCATAAGTACCTCCGAGCGGGGGAAAGCAAATTGTGTCATTTAAACATGTACCGTAAAAGACCCCATACACGCCTTTATTGCGCGTGGTGGGAGGAACAAAAAATCACGGCCGCGGTGTCCTCGTTAGAGGACACCTACCATACACGCCTTTATTGCGCGTGGTGGGAAAGGCCCAATTTTCTCGTAGTTTTCCCCTAAACGAGGGAGACGCCGGGAGGCTGCCGAAATTTCGGGTGAAGACGGACCATACTTGGACTTGATTTGCACATCAAATGAACAAAAATGAGACTCGTACTCGGACCTGTTTGAACTCAAATGAACAACAGTGGACTTGGGAACCTAAACCAGAAACAAAACTCAAGTGATTTCCAAAAATCAAATCCAAATGAAATAAAATCAAAATTGGAACCCAAATCCAAAGCAATTTGAACTTATAATTGAACTTGCAAGGACTTGCAAATTTGAACCAAACAGAATGGCAAGTGGAGCTTGAACTACACAAGAGACCTAAACAAGCACTTGAACTTGTATTTGGAACTCGAACTGCGCAGCATCAAGGAATGCAAACTGAACTCAAGCTGGATTCAAAATAGGGACTTGAGTTTGAATGGGATGCCAAGAGTTGAACCCATAACGACATACAAGACTCAAGCATGGGCTGGACCTTGAACTCAGGTCTGATGAAATACATAGGACCAGGGCTTTGGATGAATGAACAAATCAGAGTCTAAATGCACAGTTCTCTACGTTAACAACAAGCTACAAGTGGGAGATGAAATCCTGATGCACATGAAAGATGTACGAATTCCTACAACGGTCTCAACAAATGCCTGTTGATTGAGATGACAATACTGGAGACCGGCAATCAAATACCCGTTCTCTACAAATAAAAACAATCAACAACCCACCTGAGATTGGTGAAAGGTGGGTGTAATGCAAGGACAATGATTCTCCTACGAATATTTCCAAGAGGTCGTAGTAGATACAACAGTCCCTACAAAGTCAATGCACAATACTAGTGACAAGCAATGAACAGTTGCAAGGTGTACAAGTACTATCCATTTGTTGCAGTCAAATATCTGTCTCTACAACAAGTGCAAATACATCAAATCACCTGAGATTGGTGAAAGGTGGTCATGATGCAAAGACAAGGGTTCTTCTACGAATACTCCTAGGAGCTCGTAGTAGATACAACGGTCCCCGGCAAATGAGTACAAACTACTTGTGGATAACAGCGGTATATATATCGTGAGTGCAATGATCCACTGTGGACACAAGTATAAATATCACCTACGACAACGGTGATCAAGATCTTCTCGATCCTGTATTCAGGAAGGGAAACAACTCTGGCATCCACAAATACCAGAAATATCAAATCTACAACGTTGAATATCTTAAAAAGAGTCCATTTCAAAACAATGTCCACGGACTTCAAGAAGAACCCTACCCCCGGTGAATGAGAAAAGGGGGAGTCAATATCAAGACTACAATGCAACGCCATCGGATCTGCAATATTCATACAAGCAGACAGAAGGCGTCCACCGGATCCGCATTATTCATACAAGCGGACAGAAGGCATCTACAAACATTTTCAAATACCCCCGCACAAGTGCACCGTAGTTTGTATACACGTAAGTACACTAAAAATGGTATACAATCAAAACCCGCATGGGCCCCGGCAAGCGTGCTATTAGTACACACGTGACGTCTAGGGATGTTGCGCGGGTTATTAAATTTGAACCCGATCCTTCTAAGCAAGTAGGAGTCGACAAGGTTCAATAAATAATTATGAAATGCCCCCAAACACACGCATGGGCCCCGACGAGCGTGTTATTGGTACACACGTGACGTATAGGGATGCTGCGCAGGTCAACAAGTGAATTCAGATTCGAACCCGATCCTTCTATACGGATCAATAGAAGTTGACAAGGTTCGAACAATCAAACAAGTATCCGGTGATGGCGACCGATATATTTGTTTTCATACATTCATATTAGGCCTTCAAGGTTTATAACAATATGAATTCACTAAATAAGGGCATAAAACCCATGAAACCTGATCCTCTGTCGACCAGTAGACAGAGTCGACAAGGTTCAAACCAGAAAATAGAAATGACCCCAAACACCCCGATGATAACTGTGTTGATTGTTTATCTCAACCGGAGGGGTTCACAAATATTTCCAATGCTGTTCCAAATATCCAAAAATCCAAAAAAATCTCAAAATCAAAAAAATCCAAAAATATTTTAAATTTGAAATCTAACTATCAAGCACTTAAAGCAAAATCCATCCACCCTCCGCAATAGTTTGCCGGGGCAGACAAATTAAAGTTTACTTCAGCTCACAAAGAGCCAAATGCCTAGTCGAGAATATCACTAGGATCAATTCTCAAACAATCTCCTGCCAATAAGGACATGATACGTGTCCTCTGACCGGCGGTTGGCCGCCAAATGGCACCGCAGGATAAACGGTTACGACGACCCGGGGTCCTCTGAACCGAGTGGTTTTGCCGCCAAATGGCACCACGAAATACCGGTTATGGCCAGCGCCGATACGTTCCTTATTGGCATCAAATCCTTGAGATATGAATCAATAGGATATGATCGATAGGGCACAAAGCTCTCTGTAAGCTAAGGTGGATTCAAATTTTGTCCCCTTAGGCAAACATTCAACCCCGGTCTACAAGGTCCCCTTGGAAAAAACAACCCATGGCTGCTGACAAGGATCCTTCTGTCAGGTTGGGTCGACTACCTCCTCTGACTAAGTAGACCAGGGACCACGATGGCCCGGGACGACGGAATCATGGGATCTTGATCGGGTCTATCATCCATTCCCCCACCATCCGCTTTAAGTTCCATATGGTGAAAATTCCAGTTTTAAATATCAAATTTCTCAAATCTCCCAACCCAAATTCCAAAAATATGAACCTTCAAATTCTCAAACATCCAAATCTTCAGATTTCCAAAATTCCATACCCATTGCTGCTACTATATGTCAGATAACACGTATTCTCTACGTATCTGATTGACGACTAGCCTTAATCAAAAGTTCTCTCTCGTGATCGAGAGAGGTAATTAACTATAGGGGCTTGCGCCTATAGGAAACCAGAACTCAGATCATAAAGTCCTCACAAAATGAGGGTGAAATCTCTGGGTAATGTCTTATCTACAAACCCATCTGCCTTCCAAAATTTACCCCGGAACTTATTCAGTTAAAACTCCCTCGCTGAAACAAAACGAAAAAACAACGAGGAGGCCGGGGCCGAATTTTCGGAGCCCACACTGACGGAGGGCTTTCTTCCCTTGCTATTGCATTTGGGCTTATACCTGAGGGGTCCAAGGATTCTGCCGGAAGGCCATGGGAGTTTGTTGGACTTCTTCCACTGGTTGATCCTGCAAGACATCATACTATTGAAACAGTTCGAAGAGCTCTGAAATTAGGAGTTAACATCAAGATGAAGGCATTGGAGTCGTTCTTCAAAATGGAAGCTATGAATATGAAGTCCGGACAACTTGATGATATTGAAGCCCTAATCAAATTCATAACTGTGGAAGATGGACTTATATGGAAAGCACTTGTGTGTGCTTGTCGAATCTTCGACCCAGGTGGATTGATTTTGATATCCACATCTACCTCTCTCTCGATGATCCCCTCGACGGAGTCAAGCTTTTCACGCTAGGGGAGTATGCTGTAGAACATCAGTTCACCTATAAAAACTGTAATATTCTATATGACAAAATCAGCTTCCCAAAAATTTTTAACAGGCACTTTTTCAATTCCAAGTAATCTCATTCAAAGACTCTAGATTGATCAACCATTCGCCCCATCAAACACCTCCTCACAGACGATCTTGTCATATCCAATCCCAATATACCACATGGATGCTAATTGATTAAAACCTAGCCATTGCATTGTTTTTCATAATCTCAACCTCCCTTCTAACCTACGCCCTAAAATTTGACACTTTGCTCAGAAATTTGGAGCACCATCAATGGGCATCTATAGTCCTCCAACCACTCCTGCATTATCCAACTAAATAAAATAAAAAAATATAAAAAAAAAAAAAAAAAAAAAAAATCTTCACATCTTCTTTCTGAAAAACCTCAGCATGACACAATGCCTCTCTAATATTAAAGCCAAAGTGGCAATCATTGCCACCTCTAGTACCCCTCTCGGCATGTCATTCGCTCCTGCAAGGAGACTAATTTTCTTAATGAAACCGCTCAGAAACTCCAAAATGTTTGCCTACCAGATTCCCCCTAACCCTCACTACCACAAGAGGATGTGGGCAAACTTGTCCTTTCCATCCTAGAACTTCGCACGTCAGGAACAATAGCAACCGCCAGAACCAACTTTCCCACTCCCCTGCAAATGAAAACCAAAATTCCATACAGTCCATCACTAACCAAATATGCAGCAAAGACAAGAATTCGGCCACTAAATCACTAAACGTTGGTATCACACTAAACATAGCTACAGCAACCCCACCACCAACTCTGATGCTATCTTCAAATGATCTCCACAAAAACCGCAACAATAGTATCTTTCACTCATGACAAAAGACTTAGTTCTCATTGCCATTGGTGTCTCTCTTATTACATGGAAGCGGGTATATAAGATAAAGCATTAAAAGCGGAACTTTTTTACATGTCTAAGGAGAACCAACTTACGGTTAAAGATGGATCAGGATGACATAATAAGAAACAAGCTTAATAATTTGAATGAATTTGGCTTAAAGGAGTGCTAATATTTAATGCCTCCTGAATATTCCTAAATTAATTGTCCTCTATAAATTTCTAAGATCTTCCTAAAATAGTTATTCACTGTATCTTTCTTTATTCAATACGAACTTGATTTTAATATTTATTTCAACTGGTTTTATTTGATTGTTTAAAGTTATTAGTAGCTTTCATGTGAGTTAGTAAATTTGCTCTTTAAAAAAGGGTGAAGGAACAGCACAGAAGAGAATGCAAGAAAAGATGAAGTTTTCACACCTCAATGTTTTGCATAACAGAAATTTAATTTCTACTAATGGATTCTCATTTTGCTTTCTTATGACTAGTGTTGTGCCAAACCATAATCTATGAGAAATTCTTCTTTTAGTCAATAATAGTCCTTGTTTAGTTTAAATACATTTGGTGATTGGGCAGAGATTTATTTCTTTACAAGACATTTTCACTAAAAGAAGTTATTACTCTATTACTATTGGTCATAATATTCATTATGTTAAAAGCAATTTCTTTATTTATGGAAAGTCTCTTTGCAAATGCAATTGTAAGTCTAATACCACCACCCCTCTCCAGACTCTGCATTAACAAGGTTCACGATTTACATAGTAATTCCTTTATCACTTTCTTGGCTGAAACTTCTATAGCTTAGATTGTTCCTTAATGCTGGAACTATAGCGTGCTTTAATGCCCTATATTTAGCATAAGATGAAGCTTTTTATGCCTGCGTATGCATATTACTTGAGATGAAGCTTTTCAGAGATAAAAGGAAAAGAATAGACAAAAAAATCAAGAACTTTCGTTTATCTATTCATGACAGAAAAATCTATATAAAATCTTTTTAAAGGATAATTTTATTGCCTTAAACTATGACACCTATGAGGAAGCGAAAATAAAAATGATGAAATTATGAATATAAAGAGAATCAATTTTCAAGAACACGCTAAGAACATCTAAATATTGAAGAGCATAACCCTGGGCATTAGGCTCCGACAAATATGATTTGAGAAAATTTTAATGCATGCAAACTTACACATGCATTACAAAGGTGCCATTATCATATTCTTAAATATATTCTTAATTACATGACTAATCCCATGCAAACCTGTCTTAGAAGATGACAAGCTCTTCTAATAAGTACATTAAATCAAAATAAATCAAGAGACATAAGAAGACATTTACGTGGCACACAAAATTCATACCAGAACAGAAGATCTTGCTCTAGTTATGCCCACATTCATTCGTCGAAAATCAGAGACAAATCCAATACGGCTCTCACCATTTGATCTAACGCATGAAAATATTGCAATATCTTTTTCTCGACCCTGCAAATAGAAGGGATAGAAGTTAACGTCAAACAAAAGCTGCCATACACTCTCCCCTAAAAGAAAAGATTTTGGTAACCATAACCCCTCCCCTAAAAAGAAAATATTTAAGTAGCTATACTAAGAAAACTACTTGGAAAACCTGAAAGCCCGAAGTGTTTTCACCTGGAATCCATCAACAGTATTTATATCTACAGACTGATTATATTTCTCTCCGAAGGTAGTTCGAAATTTTTCATGAAGGAGCTTCACTTGATAACGATATGGGGAAATTATTGCCAATTGGGAACTTGACTTCAGAGTCAAATATTGGCTCGCCAACTTATGATACAAAAGCACAATGAATTCAATCTCATCTTCATTGACCCAAGAACCGGTTCCAGAAGGCTGGGATTCAGCTCCATCTATGTCAAAGAAACAGAAAGGTCCAAAGCACCGGTGTTTATGCCACAACCTTCTTGTACTATTTCTCAACAAGTCTCCGTCCTCCAGAGAACCAGCATAGAACTCTTTTGAGGGAAAGATGCTTATCTGCGTCAACAAAGATTGAATGTGTTTAATTCCCTATTGTGCTGAAATGAGTGGCTCGCCAATATAAATTAGAAACAGCGATCTAACCTCTGGATGCATGCGGTATTGAGTTTTGAGCAGATGTACAGGAAAGCCGGCCTCCTGTAATCTCTTAAATAAACTTGTCCCATATCTGACAGTGACAAAAAGATTAATTTATATATCCAAAAATCTATCCATTGCTTAAACAAAATAACGCAATGCGAATAGTCACCCAAATCTCTCCGCTGTTGGAGAAATTACTGTGGCTGGCAATTGGAGTGGATCACCAATCTGAAGAAAATCATTATAGAAAGCAATCAGATATTTTCATTCAGAAAGATAACTCATTTGTCTATGGGAATGATAAAAAAGGAACCTTTACACAAAACCAATGGATAATAAGTGTTATATCTGACAAAACAAATAGACAAACAGAGCTAAATTACATACGGAACTACGTTAATCCAAATATTCATGAATCCTAGTGATTAGGAAAATTGGACTAAATTCGAATTGTGCTTATTGATAAATGAAAAATAAGCAGGGCTTAAGGTGACTCAAAATACTGGGATTTTCTTTAAATTCAACTTAAAGGTGATGGAAAAATCATCAGCCTTCTCTTAACTACTGATGTAGACTTTACAAACCCATTTCCTATGCTTGACATCTTAGGCTCTAAGAATTCCTAATGCAACCATGGTTTAAAATTGCGCAATATGAGGCTCGCCTTGAGGCCCGCATTTGCTCAATTCCAATAAAAAATGCCTCGATGCTTACGCCTCAAGTTTTTTTATGAGGCTTACGCCTCAACTTGGTTGAGGTCCGCCTTGAGGACCGCCTCGCCTCACTGGCATGAGGCTTACGCCTCACGCTATATATATTAAAACTTACATAAATCTTGAAGTAAATGCCCGACATTGGACTTTATAGGAGAGGAGGAAGGGAAGAGAGCAGTTCATCATAATGATGATTCAAATGAAGAACCCCTTAGTGATGACAGTGTTGATGACTTATGAGTTTTTATGTGATATGTCATTGCTATTTGTTTTTGAAAATTGGAATTATATGTTAATGAAAAGAATA
Organism: Dendrobium huoshanense; assembly: GCA_016618105.1. Taxonomy (NCBI): domain Eukaryota; kingdom Viridiplantae; phylum Streptophyta; class Magnoliopsida; order Asparagales; family Orchidaceae; genus Dendrobium; species Dendrobium huoshanense. The sequence continues at coordinate 27,680,127 of CM028346.1, read as the reverse complement.
ATGGGATTTGGGAAAGATAGAATTTTGAGTTGAACTATATTTCATGTTGTCTTATTATTGGAATATTTTGATTTCACTTCATATCTTATGTTTTTTTATATTTTATATTATTCATTCATTAGTATATAAAAAAATTATCATTTTATGTTTACGCAATCTTTTGATTTTGAGGCTTACGTCTCAAAATGCCTTGAGTCTTACGCCTCGCCTCACGAATGAAAAACGCCTCAATACCCAAATACGCAATTTTAAACATTGAATGCAACCATATGAAACAACAGAACGAATGCACCAAAATCACACAAAATCAAAATTCAGATTTCATATACTACAACAACAACAATAACAACAACAAGAAGAATTTATCCCACTATGTCGGATCGGAAAATTCAGATTTCATATCATATCAATCTAAACAAGCATTCAACTATTTTAAAGAAAATCCCAAAACATGGAAATACGCCAAAATAACAATTTAATGATCTCTCAAATGGGAATTTATAATTCAATATCAATAAAATCACAGGTAGATCGGAAAACAAATAGCAACTAAAAATCTAAAATATGCCAGTTCTAACCAAATCTGACTACGCAGAGAAAGTGAAAAAATCCGCTAAAAATTGGTAATGATCACTTGCATCACACTAAATCATGCAACAAGCAACATCTAAGGAAGCAGAAGTCTTGGCACTTCAAAACAGAGACCGCCACAAGCCATGCAACGCAATAAAAGCCATGGCATGTGAAAACAGCAGGGATGCGAGTTCTACTGCTCAAAACCCAAGGATCTCCATAACAGACAATTCAAACAATTCCAGCCAAAGGAACTAAACAACAAAGGCCAAAATAAACTCACAGTGGCTAGCTTTAAGGCCCAAAATTGCAATAAGCAAAGAACCAATAGATTGGTGCAAATAGCTAAACAATATAAAACCAAAGATTAGACTCAGACAAATACAAGCATGGGCGGATCCACCCATGGCTTAGGGTGGGCAAATGCCCACCCTCAAAAAAAAAATTTAAATATTTAGAGAGGAGATTTTAAAATATTTTGGGTATTTTGGGCGTTTTGCCCCCCCCTAAAAATTTTTTTTTTGCCCTACTTTATCAATCCTAAGCATATTTGTCCATCCCGCACAAAAAAATTTTTTTTTTGCCCACCCTAAATAAAGAAGCTGGATCCGCCCCTGAATACAAGATCAAACTAGGGATCCAGAACGCATCCAGTTATATATAAGGATCATCACAAGCGCTTATCAAGGGAAAAAAACTATAAACTACTAAAGAAAACAAAAGCTAAAATAAAACAACTAAAGTAAAATCAATCTTCATATTGTCATGCGCACCATGTTATGATGACTATAAATCTTAAGACATACATTATTTTGGCAGGTTTTGAAATATTCAATTCCAAGTAATTGCTTAATTGAAATACGCCAAATAGATCTAGGAATAATTTCCACACTTCTAATAAAATAATCTAAGAATCATCACATACATGTTTGTTACGCCAATGCAAAAGACTTTAGTTGAATAATCCCTCCATAAACTCCCAAGTCCCCTCTTCACATGATTCAGGTTATCGAGTCCGCATGCTCCTTTGGAATGATAGAGAGAGAAAACGGATTGAGACACTCAAACCCTCGGATTACAACCCTCAAAGCTAAAGGACCAGCTCACTTGGATCCCCATTTCTGCTGGCCCCTAGACAAGTGTATATATAGAGCCACTTCTTATAAACAACAAAATTAAAACAATTTTTTTCAGTCTTTCAACTCTCTTTTTCGTTATTTATGGTATCAGGTGAGAAAATGATCCCTAAGCTGATGTCGTTGCCCTAAGTGACGCCGAAATACTAAGCTATAATTTATCTATTTATGCTATGTTCCACAGCTTCGGAACATACATAAAATTCATCCTATTCAAATCATCACCATCTAATTAAATAAGGATAATTTTCTTTGTTGGTCCCAGTTGGATTGAATGTATATTAGGTGAAGAGGTAAGATCAGCTACACCATTGAAGACACAGAAGCCTGACATGGGAAACTCAACCAACCCCATTTGGAATGCGGAGAACTCCATAGTCTTGATATGGTTGGTAGTCAATTCCATGACCGAAAATAAATTATCTTTTTCATTTCACTGTCAAAGATTTGTGAGACAATATCTCACAAATGTACTCTAACTTGAAAAATCAATCACAAGAAATTCAATAAGGTAAGAACTCTGGAACAAAATATTTCAATTCTCTAAAAATGGATTTGACAAGGCTTGAACTTATTCAACGATTGAGTGAAAATCATCCAATGACTACAATTACACTAAAAAGTAGCACATGTTTGTTGTATCTTTAAGTTTCTAACAGGCTTAAATATTGAGAACAAAAAAATTCATGGTTAAATCATTAGAAGAAAGCGCCTCCAGTAAATTGGGGAAGTCTCAAAAGTGCAAAGAGAAAAAAAGCTGCAGATAAGGCTTGGAAAAAGAACTAGGGGGTTACTATTCTAGTTAAAGGTTCTAAATTGGTTATTTTTGAAGCACAACTCAAACTAAAAGATGCTTGCAAATCAATCCAACAGAGACAAAAATAACATGCGTTGTGAGCGCTATGGGAAACCTCATCACACAAGAGCAACTTGCTACAAATTATTTGTAGATCACAACAAGGAAGATCTATCAAAACTACCAAGCAAAATGTTTCTGCAGCACATGAAGCAAAAACATCTTCATTTAGCAAAGAGCAGATAAATTCTCTTCTTAAGCTGCTAAAATCTCATTCCTCACCAAATATTTTTGTCGGTTCTGTGGCACAAGTAGAGATTCATTAGCCCCTTCTATTCTTGAAAAAATCAATACTTGGATTATAGATTCAAGAGCGTATGATCAAATGATCAGTCACTGTCATTCTTTCAGTTCTTATTACCAATGCCCTGATTTTGAAAAAAATCAAAATTGTTAATGGAAGTTTTTCATCTATTGTGGCAAAGGAGATATTAAAATTTTAAAAAATATTACCTCGAATAATGTTTTACATGAGCTCAAACTTGCTTGCAACCTTCTTTTTGTTTTTAAACTTTCTAAATATACTAATTGTTTAGTATTATTTTTCCTCCTATCTATGATTTCAAGATTGAAACTCAAGGAAGACGACTGGAACTAATAGAGAAATAAATGAATTATATTACTTTGATGAGAAACTTTCATGTGATTAAAAAAAAGCTTATGTTTTAAGTAGTACAAGTTAATTTTTGTTAATAATTAAGCTATATTATAGCATAGAAAATTAGGACATTCTAATTTTCTTTTCTCAAACATTTATTTCATTGATTATTTAAAAAAATTGACTGGTCTTAAATTTATAGTAAAATATGGTATGTAGCTAAAGATTATCATGTCTTTTCCAATAAATCTTATTGTACCTCGAAACTTTTTATATGTTTCTTAGTGATATTTGAGGACCTTCAAAAGTTAAATTATTCTATGGCAAAAATATAATTCGTAACCATTGTTGTCGCGACACGAGATTTGTTAGGTTTACTCAATGGACAATAAAGGCTTAATAACTTTATTTGATTGAAAATTAATTTAAATCTAAAACTGACATTCCAAGGACTGCCAACAAAATTGAGTATTTTAATCAAAATTTTGGAATATTCCTCTTATGAAAATGAGCCATTAACAAATTAACTTGTTCTAATACTCCGTAACAAAATGTCATAGTTGAAAGAAAAAAAAAAGGTTAGATCGGCCCCTAGTGGACCGGTCCAGCCAACCCCTTCTAAGGGGCCGGTTCATGTCTACAGCAGAAGGGGCGGCAACAAGAGGGAGGGAGAGAGAGAGAGAGAGAGAGAGAGAGAGAGAGAGAGAGAGAGAGAGAGAGAGAGAGAGAGAGAGAGAGAGAGAGAGAGAGAGAGATGGGGTGGGGTCCACTTGATTTCAAATTCAAATTTGGAGACAAAGGAGGGGGCGGCAATGGCCTTTAGGCCTTTTTGTCTTATTGTTTTAATTGTATGCCTTAAGTATGGGAGGGAGATTAGGGTTTGGGTTATGTTTTGATTATTGTGTTCTTGTGAGGGTTCTTCTTGGTGTCTTGGGCTCTAGACTCATCAATAGATTGGAGAGACAATCCTCCTCTAGAATTGAGGATCAATTGTATCATTATTTTATTTGTTTCCGTTAGTCCTCTCTTTTGCAATCCAATTACAATTTGGAGAGTTTTTCCCCAAATTTTGTGTGATTCTATTGTTATTTTTCCCTTTTCTTGTTAGGGTTTACTTGAAATATTCAAGTATTTCCTATCAAAAATTTATTCATAGTTGCTTGTCATTTTGATAGGAAATACTTGAGTTCGCAAGTAACCCTAAGGTAATACTTGAGTTCGCAAGCAAACCTAACCCAAATCGGCACACAAATAGCGCAAAAACGGCGGAAATAGGGAAGAACTTGTAGGAAACACTAGCGACGATTGTATTCCACTAGTAAGCAATCAAAAACCAAAGCCCGATACAATGTTCTTCAATTCGAGAGGAAGAACAACTCTCCTACAATCTCCGGCAACGCCGAGAGCCCAAGCAAGAAAACCTAGAACCCAAAGTAATTTCAAAATGCAAGATAAAAACCCCTCTCCTCATAACTCCCTATTTAATACACTCTAACTCAAATTAAAAGCAAAAGGACTTCTCTACCCTTCATTCTCCCTCCAAAAACATTTAATTTCAATTTGAAATCAATTGGACCCCACCCCGGTTCCCCCTCTCCCTTCCGCCTTCTTCCGTCGGGCATAAGCCCGGACTGGCTGGGCCGGTCCAGGATGAGCCGGTCCAGGCTGGACCGGCATAACACATTTATCCTGAATCACTGTAGACCTTTCGTTAAATTTTTTTTGCTACATTTATTATGTCAAAACTTAATCTTAAAACTAAAAAATGTATTTTTCCTATACTATGCTTCTAATAAAAAGAGTACTATATGTCCCTTTATACTTAACATATAAATGAGTCTTGGAAAATGTATTATTCCTTAGGTGTGGTCTCTCCTATAGTCTTCTTTACCCTATAAATATAAGGTTGAAAGGTGTTAAAAATCCTCAATTATTATTAACAAGGAGTAGCAAATTTCCAGATCCCTTTTCCTTACTTGCGAATCTCTCTATTATCTTGCTTTGTTGTTCTAGTTAGTCTTGAGAAACGGGTAAAGCTGTCACCCATAGAAAAATTTGGATCCAACCTCCTAAAAGGCATGATAAGCACACACTTGATGCTATTAACCATAAACAAAACATACGAGAAGTAGAGCGGTGTCATAATGAGACATAGGTGTATATGGAGAATTAATATTTTAAAACTCACCGCGATTTAAAGGAAATGGAGAAGAGAATAAGAAAAATGATCCAAACATGGCTGGAGAAAGTCCAAAGGGAGATCCTAAAGCCAAACAGAGAAAAAAGCATATGAATTGGTGATTTAAATGGCACGAACTTGGGCACATGGGGGTGAAGGTAGAGATGTCAAAACGGGTCCACGGGTCAGGTTCGGGTCGGACCCGGATTAACCCGAGTTTATAAATAGGTGAGGATTGCTAACCCGAACCCAACCCGTACGGGTTACCAGGTTGACCCGACACAAGCCAGCAACCCGCTGTTTTTGAATTCCGGTTAAAATGGCTGGGCGGCTAGGTCGATGTAAGGGCGGTCAAGCTGAGGGGGTTAGGAGCCTACCAGCCTAGGGCTAGGCTGAAGGTGGGTTAGGCGAGGCGATGGACGGCCATGCGGAGGCGTTGTCGTGGTGCCTTGTGCAGTCGTGCGAACTTGCCTGATTGGACCCGAGCGTCGATGAGACTCGTAGTGAAGTGCGGTAAGGCTTGTCGCTGTTGGGCAGTCGGCACGGACTGGGCAAGACGGACGCCATATTGGTTGATTGGGCGACAATGCGAGACCGACTCGGCACAGATTGGGCGAGACGAATGGCGTATTGGGGCTCGTGCCAGCAGGCTAGGCCGCATGAGACAAGAACCGTGGCGAAAGGTAGAGCTAGCAGGCTCGCGGACTCGGGGCAAGTTCGGGTTCATTTTGGGTTGCCAAGTCAACCCGAACCCAACTCGATTTAGAATCGGGTCACATTTTTTAGCCCAGATCCGACCCGTCTGACAAACGGGTTGACTCAAACCTGAAATTTTTTAGGTCGGGTTCGAATCGGGTTTTGGGTCGTGTCAAATATTGACACTCCTAAGTGAAGGAGATAGGGTCTAAATCAATAAAATGGTTATTCATTCAAAATTTGAGGAACTCTCACTCTCCCCTACCAACAATCGGGGACTTGATTCCTCCAAAGATTAAACTTGCCGAGTGAAAATTTATTATAGTCAAAGTCACCAAAGAAAAAGTTAAATAACCCAATGAATTCAAACATGAAAATTGGGTAAACTTACTACTCTCTGAGAAATCTCATCATTCTTATTCATTATCGTTTGCATACCACAATCACAAATCATCATGGCTTTCAAATATGACCAAAAAACTTGAATTGTCGAGAGAAGCCGGACATAAAATTTATTAACCAACTCTCAAGTTTGGAGTTAGCCGGCCCCAAACTAGAAAGTCGACATGCTAATAACTTAGATCAATGTTAGAGAAACTTACTTCTTAAGTGCAATTCAGCCGAATAAGAGAAAGGTGGACTAACTTTAAGCTTTAGATCGAAGTGATCTAGATTCTAGACCTAGGGTTAAGCCTAAAAGTAATGAGATTCCTCCTTGCAAGTAAGTGAAGGCCCTCAATTAGACAACCTACAAGCAAGACAAGGCTCCCAGGTAGATTGAAAGTCTGCAATTGTAAAAGCCGCCATTTACACTTAAACCAAGAGTGAGACTTCCACATCAGAGAGAAAATATATCTAATACACTGCAATAAAAAACTTCACACCATTGAGCATACATGCAAGTGAGAGCACAGATCCATTCAATAAAAGAATATGCATTTATATATGTTGTGTGTGCATGTGTATATGACTTCTTTCATGAGTGATACTGAGTACAAAGTATTTTCCATGTGTTATTTACATCATCCTACTCTCATGCATAGCCAGGCACCAATCGCATTTCAAGGCGATTCAAGAAGCTCATCATCACAACTTGGCCTGCAGACTCGAATTGAAGAGGTCGGAACTAACCTTTATGTGATAATTTAAAAATTGTTTACTAAAACTAGTAACCACAAACTATTTTCAATATAGCTACTACAAACTCTGAATCTATGTTGCACGGATACTCCTATTTACGAGGCATGTTGTATCGGATACGTGTCGGATACGGATACGCCTCCGATACGGCACGGATACGTGTCGGATACGGCCTTGCCGTGTCCGATTAAAATATTATTTAAATTTGACTGGACACGCGTATCGGATACGCGTGTCCTATTAAAAAAAACACTGAGCCACGATTTACCCTTTTCTTTTCGACTTTCCACCGTTTCCGCTCAATATCCATATTCATTTATGCGGCTGAAACATTTCAAAGAGCTAGGTTTTTCGTTTCCACACACGTGTTCATCTTCTTCGTTATAGTTGAAGGAGCGGCTCGATGACCCGAGCATAGAAGCAAACAGGATCATCCTTTGTCGACAAAGAGGCTTGACGACGCGAGCATTAAAGTCGATAGGATCATCCTTCGTCGACGAAGCAGCTTGACAACGCGAACAGTGAAGGCGACGTGAGCAGTGTAGGTTCGTTTTCTTCATCGTTCTTCGTTTTCTTAATCATAGGCTCGGTATTGAAACTTGGTACCGCTTGGTACCGAACGTTACTGGAACTCGGTATTGCTCGGTACTCGGTACCGAGCAGTATTAGAACTCGGTACTGCTCGGTATTGGAACTCGGTACCGCTCGGTATTGGAACTCGGTATTGCTCGGTACTACTCGGTACTGAGCGGTATTGGAACTTAGTACTGCTCGGTATTGGAACTCGGTACTGCTCGGTATTGGAACTCGGTACTGCTCGGTATTGGAACTCGGTACTGCTCGGTATTGGAACTCGGTACCAAGCGGTATTGGAACTACTCGGTACCAAGCGGTATTGGAACTTAGTACTGCTCGGTATTGGAACTCGGTACCGCTCGGTATTGGAACTCGGTATTGCTCGGTACTACTCGGTATCGAGCGGTATTGGAACTCGGTACTGCTCGGTATTGGAACTCGGTACTGCTCGGTATTGGAACTCGGTATTGCTCGGTATTGGAACTCAATATCGCTCGGTACTGTAACTTGGTATTACTCGGTATTGCTCGGTATGGAGGGGTACCGAATGGTAAAACAACTTTAAAAATAAACAGCACTTCAAAATTACTCTTACAAAAAAAAATTGTTTCGGGGGCGCTGCCCCCTAAAACCCCCGCAGGGGCGCTGCCCCTTGACCCCGCGACCTGACCGGGCAGGTCGAACCCCGCCAGGGGGCAGCGCCCCCTTGGACCCCCGGCAGAGTCGCGACATATCTACACTTTCACTTAAATTCATGTTTCAAATTCATATGTTTTAATTTGTATAGATCCTTTGTAGGATAATGAGTTCTAGTGGAGCAGGAATTGGTTCTGATGATGGTCCATCAGAAATTAATATTGAAGATAACAAACCTTTATGGGGTTATGTTACAAAAATAGGTAAAACATCAGAAGGGGGAGGCAATATTGCATTCAAATGCAATTTTTGTAATACATCATACAAAGGATCATATTATAGAGTGAAAGCTCATTTGTTGAAGATTAGTGGTCATGGAATCAAAGTTTGCCCGAAGATAAGCTCATCACAAATGGCTGAATTACAAAGAAAAATCAGTGAAGCTGAGCAAAGGAGTAAAAAAGAGCTTCCAAAACATATTCCACTTCCAAGCACTCATGCTTCCTATCCTTCATCATCTTCTTCAATTAGATGTGATGACAGTACTGTAAACAAAGGACCTTTTCGAATGGAGGGATTTGAACCAAAAAAAAGAAAACATGTTGTAGATAGTGCTTTGGAGAAAGCATTTAATTTACAAATGAGAGAACAACTAGACGGGGAAATTGCTAGAATGTTTTACTCAGCTGGACTTCCTTTTAACCTAGCAAGGAATCCACATTACAAAAATGCCTTTACATATGCATGCAATAACAATCTTGCAGGATACGTGCCACCAGGATATAATGTCATTAGAACGAAGTTGTTACAAAGAGAGAGGGACAATATTGAGAAGTTGCTCGAGCCTACTAGAGGAGTTTGGAAGGAAAAAGGAGTTACTTTGGTTTGTGATGGGTGGACAGATCCACAAAGAAGACCACTTATCAACTTCATGGCTGTAACAGAGAGTTATCCTATGTTTATCAAAGCTGTAAACTGTGAAGGACAGTACAAGGATAAGTTCTTCATTTCTAATTTAATCAAAGAAGTTATCATGATGGTGGGGCCTTCAAACATCATTCAGGTCATTACTGATAATGCACCTGTTTGTAGAGCTGCAGGTCTACTTGTAGAGCAAGCATATCCTCATATTTTCTGGACACCATGTGTTGTGCATACGCTTAATCTTGCTTTGAAGAATATTTGTGCAGCTAAGAATACCGAGGCAAATGAAATCACCTATAATGAATGTCATTGGATCACAGTGATTGCTGGAGATGCAATTGTAATTAGAAATTTTATTATGAATCACTCCATGAGACTCTCTATGTTCAATGATTTCTCTAATTTAAAGATGCTTGTAGTTGCTGAAACTCGGTTTGCCTCAGTAATAGTGATGTTGAGAAGATTCATAAAAATAAAAAATGCTCTTCAAGCTATGGTGATCAGTGACAAATGGACATGTTATAGGGAAGATGATGTTGGAAAGGCTAGGTATGTAAAAGAGAAGCTTTTAGATGATTTATGGTGGGATGAGATTGAATACATCATAAATTTCACAGACCCAATTTATGAGATGTTGAGAGTAGCTGATACGGATAAGTCTTGTTTACATCTCATTTATGAGATGTGGGATTCAATGCTAGCCAAAGTAAAAGAAATTATATATAGACATGAGAGGAAGACACTTCATGAAGACTCAAGCTTTTGGGATGTTATCTATGCTATTCTAGAAGATAGGTGGAGCAAAAGTAATACACCTTTACATTGCTTGGCTCACTCACTAAATCCAAGGTAAATTTCAATATTTTTCAATATGAATTCACAATTTGTTGTTTTGTAATTTCAACATGTTTTCATTATTTCATTTTAATGTTATTTGAAGATATTCAACTAAAGAATGGCTTCAAGAGGATCCTCAAAGAGTTTCTCCACAGAAAGATTTAGAAATTTCAAATATGAGGAAGACATGTTTGAAGCGTTATTTTCCAAATGAGGAGGAGAGAAGAAGTGTCAATATTGAGCTTGCTAAATTTTTTGGTTATTTAGAGGACTTTGGTGACCAAGAGTCATTGCGTGATAGGTGGAGAATTGATCCGAAAATGTGGTGGATTATACATGGAGCTTCAGCACCTCTACTACAAACAATCGCCATAAAATTGCTTGGCCAAGTTTCATCCTCATCCTGTTGTGAAAGAAATTGGAGCACATACTCATTCATCCAATCATTGAAGAGAAATAAAATTACTCCACAACGGGCTGAAGATTTAGTTTACGTGCATACAAACCTTCGACTTCTCTCAAGGAAAACTCCAACTTATATGGAAGGAGACAACAGGATGTGGGATGTTGCTGGAGATGGATTTGAATCTCTTGAGGATATGGGAATATTAGAAATTGCTAATCTTTCACTTGATGAGCCTGAATTAGAAGCTATGATATTTATTGAAGATGATATAGAAACTCAAAGACAAACCACTGAAGAAGCTAATCCTATCATTCCTTCTATTGAATAATTGAAATTTCATGTGATGGGCAATTTATCTTCTTGTTTTTGTTGTTGTACTAGACATTTCAATACTTAATGTTTACTTTTATTTCAATTTTTTTGTCATTTCAAATATTACACTTTGATTACTTTATTAATTTTTATGTATTATTTATATATTATAATGCCGTATCCGCGCCGTATCCGTATCCTGTATTTTTAAGAATTGGCGTGTCCCGTATCCGTATCGTGTCGTATCCGTATCGCCGTATCCGTATCGGTGCAACATAGCTCTGAATGTATTTTAACAAAAAATATTATTATTGTTTCAAATAAATACCTCTATTGAAGCGTCGCCCACTCAATTAAATTTCTTTCGAAGATACATGTGTATGTTTGCAATAATATGAGTTTGAAGGATAGTGTTGTAAAAATTAATAGAATTGAAGATAAAATTATGGTTTTAAAGATAGTTGCAGATGATAAGATTATTAATATTATAAGTGTTTATGCTCCATAAATAGACTTGGGTATGTATTCAAAATTAAAATTTTGAAATTACTTGAAAGAATTAATACAAAGATACCCCTAGAAAAAAATAATTTATTGGAGGAGATTTAAATGGACATGTTGGTAGAGATGTAGATGATTTTAAAAGCATTCATGATGACTATGAGTTTAGAGCGACTAATGAGGGTGGTAAGATCATATTAGATTTTTCTATAGCTTATGATTTTGTAATTGGTAATACTTTATTTAAGAAAATAGATGAGCATCTCATCACTTATAAGAATATATATAATAAAACTCAGATTGATTATTTTCTTATAAGAAAAATAAATCGTTCAGATTGAAAAGATTATAAAGTTATTTCAAATGAAAGTTTATGTAGCCAACATCGTTTATTAGTTTTGAACTTTAAGATCATAAAACAAAAAATAAAGTAAAACGTTGTTATAGGATTATATTGGGGTATTTAAAAAATATTAACAAAAATACTTTTCAGAGTGAGATTCATATCTTAAAATTTTGTCAGTGCAGGAAGCTAGTTATGTGGGAAAGAGTAGCTAATTATATTAATAATATTGCAAAAGATGTACTCTGAGCATCAATGAGAAAAACTTCTAATAAAAAAAATAGTTTGTGGTGAAATCAAAATGTGTAAGAAAAGATAAAAAAAATAAGAAGATTTATTATAAAAATTGATTTAGATGTAAAAATTCTGATATTTGTGAAAGATATAAAGAGGCCCGCAAATTTGTCTAAGAATAGTAATATGTGATACAAAGATTTTAGCTTTTAATGATTTACATAATAGATTAGATACTGAGGGCGAAAGATATATGCATAAGTTAGTCAAACAAAGAGATAGGAGTAGTAAGTAATTAGTTCAAGTGAAGTGCATTAAGGGCGAATATCAAAAAGTGCTTTTATTAGAAGAGTATTTCAACAAAGATGAATGAGATATTTTGCTAAACTTTTCAAAGAACATTATGAGAACGCGATTGACTTTAGCGGCCTTAGCACCCTAAATGAAAATAACGATTTTTATTTTTATTGGCATATTAATAAAACTGAAGTTAGAGAGGCTTTAAAGAAAATGAAGTGTGAAAAAGCTGTTGGACCTGATGATATTCCAATAGAGGTATGAAAATGCTCAGGAGATGAAGAAATTTTCTGGCTTACTAAACTTTTTAATATTATTTTGAAGACTAAAATGTCATATGAGTGGAGAATGAGGGTGTTGATTTCTATTTTTAAGAATAAAGATGATGCACATGATTGTATGAATTATAGGGGAATTAAGTTAATGTGTCATACTTTAAAACTATGGTAGAGAGTTATGGAGCATAGGTTAAGGCGTGATACCAATGTTTCTCAAAATCAATTTGGATTCATGCCGGGTAGGTCTACTACAGAAGCTATACATTTATTGAGAGGTTTGTCGAAGAAGTATAGGGAGAATAAGGAGGATCTACATATGATATTTATTTATTTAGAGAAATAATATGATAAAGTTCCAAGAGAAGTGCTATAGAGAGTTCTAGAAAAAAAATGTTAATAATGCTTATATTTAAGTTATTAAGAATATGTATGTAGGAGTTGTTACTTGTGTTTAAACACAATGTGGTTTGACCAAGTATTTTCCTATTTCAGTTGGATTACATTAAGGATCAGCCTTAAGCTCATATCTTTTTGCTTTAGTCATGGATGTTCTTACTAGACATTCGTAAGAGATTGTACTTTGGTACAAGCTTTTTGCTGATGATATTCTTCTTGTTCATAAGACTATAGAGGAAGTTGAAGGTAAACTTAAATTATAGAGGTCAACCGTAGAGTCTAAAGGTTTTCGTTTGAGCTGATCTAAAACTAAATATATGGAGTATAATTTTAGTGGTAATAGATATAGTTGGGGATTGTGACTTTAGGCGATAAAGTCATTAATAAGAATACACGTTTTATATATCATGGGTCTATTGTTTAGAGTGATGGTGAAATAGAAGGGGAATATTATTAGTAGAATTCAAGTTGGATGGTTGCAGTGAAGGAATGTTTCAAGCTTGTTGTGTGATAGAAAAGTCCCCCTCAAACTTAAGGGAAAATTCTATAAGATGATGGTGAGACATACAATGCTTTATGGTGCAGAATGTTGGCCATTAAAAATGAAGATAATATTAAGTGTTGTAGAGATAAGGATGCTCAAGTGGATGAGTGGTTTTACTCTTAGAGATAAAATACGAAATGAGCATATACGTGAAAAGGGTGAAGTAGCTCAAGTGGAAGATAAGATTAGAGAGAGTTTCCTTAGATGGTTTGATCACATAAAACGGTGGCCTTCTAATGACACGGTTAGGAAAATAGATGTATTAGATTTGACTTATGTAAAGAAAAGTTGAGGTAGACCAAAAAAAACTTGGTTAGAAAATATTAGAAATAACATTTTTATTAGATTTAAATAAGAATTTGACTCTTAACGGGACATAAGGAGAAATAAATTCATATAGTCGACCATATGTAGTGTGATAAATGCTTGATGTTGTTGTTGTATAATATTTTAAATTTATTATTACAAAACAAAATTTCATTATTTATACTCTCATTAAAAATAATATAAACGCATCATAATTAAATAAATATTTATTTTTAAATATATAACTTTATTCTATAATTTATATTTATTATTAATTCACAATTTACTATTATTCTTAATTAAAAAGAAATCTTAATTTTGAATTATAATCAAATCGCATAAAAATATATATAGTTCTTATCTTATATTTTCTCCTCTCCTAAAAACCCTACAAAATAAACTTAAAGTTTTTTTCACTAAATAAATATTTTTTTATACAACCTAACCTTTCCCATTTCTTCAATCACCCATCACTGCTTATGCTCCCTTCTCATTGCCAGGACCTTTAAAACACACACATATTCCTCCTCCCTCTCTCAATCGAACATGTATGCCTCCTACCTCTCTCAGTCAATACAGTCGCACGTTGCAAAAGCTCATTTGCACTCCTAAGACACGCACTTCACCACTGCCCGATTTTAAAGCGCTAAACTCCCTTTAATCTCCCAATTTGGAAACGATGAACCCAACCATTCCTTTTTCTTCTTCAACACCAGTTAACGGAACTGACTCGTCCTTCTTCCTATAGGTTAGAGATATTACACCATCCCTTATCCTTTGAGACTCCCCCAAATTCTTCAACTCTACATTCTGCTCCTGGAATGATGAAATATTTCAACAACCTCTTGGTGTTGTCCCTCGAACTTGGAAAGCAAGTCTCTTAGAACTCATATTTTGTTGGTTAGTCTCTCTAGTCAACAACAACGAGTGGGCTTAGATCCTACTATGATCGATTCTTGATCAACCCTCAAAGTTCCGCCAACTTTAAGTGAGAAGAAGTTCAGAATGGGTCTTTGATAATTTAAAATTTGAGAAAAGTTAAAAAAAGGATAAAAACAAAGGCTAAGTAACTTACAAAAGGAAAAGATTCAAGACTCATTTTACAGAAAAAAGAATGTCGCACCAAGTGTACCGACTACATAGCGAGAGCAGTCCAACCCTCTAACAAGCACAAGATGAACTCAAATACCTCAAAAGAAAGAATAAAGGATCACCTGAAGGTAAGGGACATCACCTAGGGACAAGCACCCCCATAGACCCATGACCGACTTCACACAAAAAAACTTCCTCCTCTGGTCGCTCTGCACCCTTAACCCAAAAAGCTTTAGACATGATGAGAAAAAGAACACATCCACCCAAGAACTTTTTGGCCCTGAACAAATTATGAAAAAAGCAAACACTCCACTAGTTATCTCACCTAAAAAAGGCAAAAAATCTGGCCAAGAGGAAAACGGTACTCCGCGCAATCTAGGTGGGTCCTAACCCATAGTGGCGGAGAATAGTTGACATTTCAGCATAAAGGGAAGTCATAATTCATAACAAAACTTCTCCAAATAAAAACATAACTCATCATCCTTTAGTGAATTTGGAGACTCACTCTCTGCAAGAGCCTAGACCATGAAATTGTCACTAACGTCGAACTCCATCAGCAGACACTCGATGTCGCGCATCACAATTAACAAAGGGTGACGAAAAATCAGAACTGAAGAACTCCTTAGCAAACAAGACAGATCACTATGCACTTTAGTCAAATTGGAGACAAGGTGAGAATTTTGAGAAGAACAAATATGCGAAGCAAAGAGCAGAGTAATGATGAAGAACCCAACCCTAGGTAAAATTGATAATAATGACCCAGGAAGACGAAGCTTCACACAACAAGGGTTTATTTAGCAATAATATATCATGAATTTCTACCGATTTGAAGTGGCATCCTTATCAATGCGCATAAATATAAATCTCTTCAGAAGTTGCAAGTCACTTGTTTCCAACAAAAAAAAAGTTAATATATCAGTGATATGATGACCCACTCATAAATGGTATTAAAGTCTTTGTAAAAGATAGGCGCTTGTAATCTCAAACTAAGGCAAGCCATCTAAAGAGCGAACGACATGGCATTAGGATACATCGCCACCACTTTCCATAGATCCTACTAACCTCAAGCTAAGAAGCTCCTTATAAATATCTAAAATTTTCATATCTAATGCTCAAGGAGCTTACCCCTTGCGATGAGCCCATGGAAAAAGATGAAAATATAACTTACATGACTCATTTGAATTAGAAGTCAGAATAACCTTAACCCAAGCAAGTGTAGTTGTTAATGCTAAAAAAACATTAGCCCAAAAGGAGGCCTTACAATATATAAAAGGTGGATTAATTTGAGTACAAGAATCAAACTAATATTGACTCAAGATCAAGTAAAAGAGCCACACGACTACTCCCTATAGGAAAGCATAGCCTCACGAGATAAACAAACAATTTGCACTCAGTTAGGTCACCTCTTTTGTATCTAGTTAGCGAAAGGGCCTTCCATGAAATGGAAAAGCAATAACCCCTCTTCAATTGATGTTTCTATTTTTTGCAACCCGACACTTTTAGTAGGTAGAAATAATAAATGTTTTTTGCCTGATCTTCTTCAAAGTCACTCTCCAAATGTATCATACAATTGAGGACCAAGATAAAGGCTAAGGACAATGCAAAAACAAATGTTATGCATAAGATTTGTGTCATTTACATGCACAAATCCCCATGCAAGCTCATAGACGACCCATAATCTCTTTAAAATCATAGGCAAATAATTAAAAAGTTTAATTAAGGTCTCTTGATAGGTAGGTGAGTCATAAAGTCAAGGAATATAAAATTTTCATAAATTGTTTGATTTCATGACTACTCTACTTACCAATCCTAATTTTTAAGTTTTTTAAAGCTTTAAATTTTATTTTATAATCTTATTTTCTTATTTTTAGTATTATAATGTGGGCTCCGAAAATTCGGCCCCGACCTCCGCCCGCTTGTTGTTTTTTCTTTCGGGAGGAGTTTTAACGAATTGTCTACCCAGAGATTTCGCCCTCATTTTGTAAGGACTTTATGATCTGAGTTCTGGTTTCCTATAGGCGCAAGCTGCTATAGTTAATTACCCCTCTCGATTATGAGAGAGAACTTTCGATTAAGGCTAGTCGTCGATCAAATACGTAGAGATATGTGCATCTAGCATATAGTAGCTAGCAGGATAGGCATAAGTTTGAAAATTTGGAATTTGAAGGGTTTAGATGTTGGAGGTTCAAGGTTTGATATTTAAAATAAAAAATTTCACCATCATGCACTTAAAGAGGATGGTGGGGGAATGGATGATGGACCCGATCAAGATCCCATGGTTCTGTCATCCCGGGCCATTGTGATCCCTGGTCTACTTAGTCATAGGAGGTAGTCGACCCAACCTGACAGAAGGATCCTTGTCGGCAGCCATGGGTTGCTTCGTCCAAGGGGACCTTGTAGACCTGGGTTGAATGTTTCTCTAAGGAGATAAATTTTAATCGACCTTAGCTAACAGAGGGCTTTGTGCCCTATCGATCATATCCTATTGATTCATATCTCAAGATTTGATGCCACTAAGGAGTGTATTGGCTCTGGTCACAACCGGTATTTTGTGGTGCCATTTGACGGCAAAACCACTCGATTCAAAGGACCTCGGGTCATAACCATTTATCCTGCAATGTCATTTGGCGGTGAAACCATCGGTTAGAGGACATATACCACGTTCTTACTAGCAAGAGATTATTTGAGAATGGATCCTAGTGATATTTTCGACTAAGCATTAGCTCTATGTGAACTAGAGTAGATTTCATTTTATCCACCCGGCAAACTGTTGCGGAGAGTGGATGAATTTTACTTTAAATGTTTGATGGATTGAATTTTGAATTTAAATATCTGGAATTGGAATTTGTGGGATTTTTGGGAAATTTGGATTATTTTTTGGATTTTTGTAAGTATTTGGGTGGAGCTTAGAAGACATTTGAAAATATTTGTGAACCCCTCCGGTTGAGATAAACATTCAACACGACCATCATATGGGTGTTTGGGGCCATTCATTGACTAAACCTTGTCGACATTATCAACATATCGATAGGAGATTGGGTTTCATAGGCTTTATGCCTTTGTTAGTGAATTTTCATTGTTATAGGCCTTGAAGGCCTAATATGAATGTATTAAAACAAATATACTGGTCCCCTCAATAGTATATTTGTTTGATGATTCGAACCCTGTCGACTCCTATTGATCTGTATAGAAAGATCAGGTTCGAACTTGAATTCACTTATTGACCCGCACAGCATCTCTAGATGTCACGTGTATACTTATAACATGCTCGTCGTGGCCCATGCGGGTGTTTGGGGGCATTTTGTAATTATTTGTTGAACATTGTCGATTCCTATCTACCTGCTTAGGAGGATCGGGTTCAAATTTAACAACCCGCACAGCATCCCTAGACATCACGTGTGTACCAATAACACGCTTGCCGGGGTCCATACGGGTCGTGATTATATTTACTCATTTAGTGTACTTATGTGTATACAAACTACGGTGCATGTAGAGGGGTACTTTGAAATATTTGTAAACGTCTTATGTCCACTTGCATGGATGTTGCGGATCCGGTGGCATGTTGTAGCAGCTTGTATATTGAATTGTTTGCTGCTTTGTACAGATAGACTGTCTTGCACTACTTGTCTCTTTCTGTAGGTGGATTGTAGTGCACTAACGAATCTCCTGCTTTTTGGTATAGGTGAATTATTTTATTGTCACCTGAATCTCATGAGATATTTCATTGTTTTGATACAGACTCCCTTTTCTCATTCGTCGGGAGGTTCCTCTTGAAATTTGTGACTGCTGGCTTGAAAAGAACTCTTTTTAGGATCTTCAGTATAGTAGACCTCCACGAGGTATAATGTTCATAACCACATTGTTGGTATTCGAAATGAACATATGTATCTAGGTGGACTTGTCATTTCTAGTGTTCACGGGTGCCAGAACTGTCTTATTTCCAAGTATAGAATCAAGAAGTAACTTTGGAACACCATGAAGTTTAGTTCGAATTTATTTAAACATTTCTTTCATTCTACAAGGAGGTGTCCTTCTCCATACCTCGAGTTGTCTTCATACTCGACGTACTCGCAGCATCTCAATCATTGTTGTTGTAGGTGATACTTGTACTTATGTCCACAGTGGATTGTTGTGCTTACGATATACCCACTGTTGTTATCCACAAGCGGTTCATGCTTATTTATAAGGACCTGTTGTATTCACTACGACCTTCTAGAAGTGTTCGTAGGAGAGCCATTGTTTCTGCATCCTATCCACCTTTCACCAATTTCAGGTGGATTTGATGATTGCACTTGTTTGCAGGGACAGATCTTTCACTATCAAGTGGTAGTATTGTCATCTCAATCTACAGGCATTTATAGGAATTGCCGTAGGAGTCTATTACAGCATTATGTCCACCTTTGTCATTCACAATTATTTGCGACGATGGGTCCTCCTCTGTTGATCTTCAGTGTCACCTTCTTCAATCAACAGGCGTTGTTACTTGTGTTGGAGGTTTCAATAATGCATTTAGGGGACATGCATTATGCAACCATTTGTTGTCCTTGTGAGCATGTTGCATTTAACCTTGTAGGGACTGTTGTAGGAGTTCATTGCATTCATCATGATCTCCTTGTGTATATTTGTAGGATGCTAATTAATGTTATTACAAGTCATTGATTTTTGCCTTTGAGATGAATATTTGTATTATAGATCTCTCTTTTCTTTCTCATATATTGATTGACTTGAGCACTATGAGTTTCATATTATTCATTTGTTGAGAAATTCGTACAATCATTTATACTCGTATTATTGCATTCCCTTTTGGCTTTCATTGACCCATGCTTGCAAGCAAGTTATGTCACAAGCTCATTTGTTCATCAACGTTCGTTTGAGTACACTGAAGGCTTGATTCCAATCAAGTCTAAGTTCATAAGTCCTTGCGAGTTCTCATATTCAGTTCATGTTTGAGTGTCAAAGTTCTTTGATGTCCTTTGTTGCATGTCCAAGTGTTCAAGTTCATAGGCCCCTATGGTCCAACTCAAGTCTTCGCTTGAGTTCAAATTATGTTCAATTGATATTCAATTATGGTTCAAGTTCGAGCTTATTTTATTTAGGTTTAAGTCTTGCTTAACCATTTGATTTGTGTTCAAATACAAGTCCTTGTAGTTCATGCTCAAGTCCACTAGTTTGTGTTCATTTGAGTCCAAATCATGTCCGAGTATAGTCATATATTCACCCGAAATTTCGGCAACCTTTCGACGTCTTCCCCGTTTAGAGGAAAACTATGAAAAATTGGGCCTCCCGCCACGCTAGAGAAAAGCGTGTACGGTAGGTGCCCTCGTACGAGGGCACCGCATCCGTAAAATCTTTGTTCCCCACCATGCCAAAGAAAGTCGTGCATGGGTCTTCGGTACCTGTTACAAGAAAAGCAGTTGTTTCCCTGCAGGTACAGAGCCGCATACGGGTACTTAGAAGTTGTCTCGGTCACGCTAAGAAAAGCGTGCACCAGGCCCACCTGCCTCGTCGTAGGTGTCGCACCGAGTTCCCTCCCACCACGCTAGAGAAAAGCGTGCATGGGTGGTTTGCTGGCTCAACATGAATGCCGAAGACGGCATTTTGGAACCGAGGGGTCCCTCGCCTACCTCGTCGTAGGTGTCGCACCGGGTTCCCTTCTCACCACGCTAAAGAAAAGCGTGTATGGGCGGTCTGCCGGCTCGACACAGACACCGAGGTAAGAGAGGGATTTTAAGTTCATGAAGTTATACCTCGACGACCCGTGAGTTGGCGGTGGAGGCTTGAAGACCAAGGCAAGAGGAGGCATGCTTTTATTAATTATAATTAACATCAAATAATTATAATTAATTAAATAATTATTTTTAATTAATCATTTATAAATAATTATAATTAATTAGAGTTCATTAAAATTAATTAAAGTGATAAGTTATAGTTAATTTAAAATTATTATAACTTATTACTATTAATTAATTTCAATAAATTATAATTAATTAATAATAACTCTTTCACCATCACCCTATGTAGGCATCAATCAAGTTGATTGGTTCATTATAAAGATCCTATAGATCTTATATCATATTATTATTAGAGTCAAGGGCGCTAAAGAACTCAAGATTTATGAGCTTGAAGGTACTCATCTGTTGTAGAAAAAATCATATATTTTGCGACAAGATCTAATTTTTCCAGATTGACAGAATTTGAGGTACCTTGCTGCAAAGATTTGTTTCTTCAAGAAAGTTTATTATTTTTATCCTAAATTTTTTAATTTTCTGCTAGCTTATTCCAGAAAACTTAAAAAATTACATATTATTTGACAATTTCAGAGTAATTTATTTTTAACTAAATTATTACCACCACCAAAAAAAGATCAAACCTACATTTGTATGAACCTACTATAACCTAAGATTTCCTTAAATAGAAAAAAAAATTCACAACTAAAAGTTTTACCTTGAATTGGAATTAAGACAAGATAGCTAGAAATCATACTTCTGTGATCATTGTTGATACTGCATTTGAAAGGATTGTATGCTTCACAATATTCATGAAGGATAATTTCTTTCCCATTTTGCATTCATAAGAATATATTGTGCTAAACTCTATGCTTGTAAGGCTAAATAGAATTTTATCAAAAAGACCTAATGTAAAACCCGAAAATGCTGTCTAAGACTTCGCACGCTATTCAAAGCGCCACGACGAGTTTTAAGTGAAAATTTTGAGGTTGTCAGATTTCGACAGATATAATTTTAAAAAATAGAGCGTAAAATTCTAATCGTTTTGATGTATAGAACCCATGTCGGATTATGAGTATTTTGAGAATTATGAATTTTGGAAGTTTCTAAATGCCAATTCTACCCCTAAGTGTTTCTTAAGCAAAATCTATTTAAATAAGGGCATTTGAGTCTTTTGGCATATCCCCTTTCTCCCTAAATGAACTAATCGAGCCCTCCCCATTCATTTCGTGCGGCCCGAACCGAACGCGAGAGGGAGAAGGCGGACGGGTAGGCGGACGGGAGAGGAGAACGGGTGGCTTCGGCTGCGGATTCCGGCGGCCAACCTTGGGGGAAATCGTAGGGGAGACAAAGGGAAGACTAAGAGTTTGATTTCATAAGAGGAAAAGGGGCGTGAGGACTTTTGAAGGATTGCCTTGTGGTGCACGGATTGAGGTAGGTGGAATGAAAATTTTTATAAATAATAGCTAACCTTTCTTTCATTGCATTTACATAGAAAGGGTAAATTTCTTCATGCTTATTATGATATCTTTTTATGACTCTTGCTTCTTTGTAAAAGTTCATGGACATTAAAAGCAAAGGCAAAGGTTTTCTTTATGCAAATGTAAAATTCAAGAATGGATCACATGCTCATTTCTCTTTTATGCTATACATGTCTTTCCTCTTACATGCAAAAGCACACATAAGCATATCAAGCATGCATTTCTTTATGGAAACATACAAGTGGTTAGTTTAAGAATGATTTACATCAAACATTTCTTATGATTATATAAATACTAAATGTATGTGCATGTTGACGCGGGAGTATCACATGGAAAAGGAGGCTCTTATGAGCCATGGAAAAGGAGGCTCTTATGAGCCATGGAAAAGGATGATTCCTATGAACCAATGGAAAAGGAAATGACCAATTTATATGTACCTGATCAGTACAAGTGATACTCCTGAGACGGGTGTTATAGTTATATATATATATTAAATTGTTATGAATGTTTCATACACATGTTACATGCAATTGAGGTTATCCCTTGAGGTATGATGTTTTAAAAAGGAAGAAAGGAAAGGTTATGGAAGGTTTAAGCATTTGAAAGTTGAGGTAAAGGTATGCTTTTCTTTGAGCACAACTTGTTATATGATTGATGATTCTTTTGCTAAATTACTCAAAACATGTTATAGTTTTCTCTCTTGATTTTATGTTTATTTGAATTTCCATTCTCACCTATTGAGTATAAGACTCACCCTCGTTGTGGGAATACTTTTCAGGAGGATCTAGGAAGGGATAAATGGCCGACTAACCACCGCACACTTACCGTCGTAGGGAGACGACGGGTGGCAGGTTCTTTTGTGTTTTGATGTTTTGTATAGAAAGATTAGAAATGGAATATAAGAGAGAAATGTTACACTTGTGGATCCTCTTTTGTATCTTTTGTAAACTTAATGCTAAATCCATGTATTGGTGATTCTTTTTTAATGAAAGAAAAGAAAAAGTTTATGTTTGGAGATTGTAGTGGCTCTTTCTTTATGTTGAAGCTTCATTTTAGAGTTATATTAATTGTTTTGTAAAGTTTCTTTTATCTTCTTTATGTCCGATCTCTGTTCCCGCCTCGCACTTGCGAGCTAACCGGGCCGCGTCGTGACAAGAGTGGTATCTGAGCAAAGGAATTGAGGATATTGATTTTCATGAAAGAGCCAATAGGATCTTATAGGTTAGGGTAGGTATAAGGTGCTTGTGTTATTTAATGCTTAGATTGTTTTGTTAATTTATGTCTCAGGGCTGAGGAACCTGAACCTGATGCCACTAATGACAACACTGGAGAGATCAGGAGAGAATTGCCATCAGTAGTAGAGCCTCAAGGCAGTAGCATTAATGCTACTTTGGATTCTTTCACCCAAATGATGGCAGCTATGACACAGATGATAAGGAATGCTCAGACTCAAGCTAGAGGCAGTGGAGGCACTGTTATGGATAAGAACTTAAAATTATTCCAAGATATGAAGCCACCATCATTTGTGGGAGGTGGAGCTATAGAAGCAGAGGATTGGTTAATGAAAGTTGAGAAGATTTTGGAGGGAATGCTATGCCCTCAGGATAGAAGGGTTGCCTTAGCTGCATATGCTTTTAATGAGGAAGCAGAAAGATGGTGGAAAAGTCAGTTGGAAGGAACTTTTGGTGGGAGACCTAGCAACCAAATAACATGGGAGGAGTTTGTCAAAGTGTTTAGAGATTGGTATGTACCAATGACTGCTAGGAGGTCAATGCAAGACAAATTTACTAGACTGGTGCAGGGTGATAGGACCATTACAGAGTATGAGGCTGAATTCACAATGCTTTCTAGGTATGCCTCTCATCTAATCCCTAATGCAGAAGAGAAATGCCACCGCTTCCTTTGTGGCTTGAGGGATAGCATAAGACAGCCATTGGTTCCTTTAGGTATTGAAGATTACCCTACATTAGTTGATAGAGCACGGAAGATTGAGCTGGATTATCAGAGTACTCAGAGGAGGAGAGACTTCCAGAAGAGGAAGAATGAAGATAGATCAAGGCCTGCCCATTCTTTTCATTCTGGAAGGCCTAATTGGAAGAAGCCCAAGCCCAACACTTTAGAGAGCAGCACTCCTTCTGTTCTGTGTAATAAGTGTGGAAGGGCTCATAGGGGAGAGTGTCTTTGCACCAATACCTGTTTTTGGTGCCATCAACCTGGACACATGGCAAAGGCTTGCCCTACCTTGGGACAAAAGTCTACTCCAGAGGCCAGAACAGGTAGTGCTCCTCAGAGGACAGTTAAAAGGCCTAGGATGGTGGAGTCTACTGCATCAACTCCAAATCAAGGTCAAGCTCGTCCACCGGTTCAACCAAGAGTTTATGGAATGTCACAACATGAAGCAAAAGACTCTCCTGATGTTATCACAGGTATGGACTTTATTTAATGTCAAAGAAATTCCTTTATGATTTATGAGTAAGATGAGCTTTATGTTATGTTACATGCATGATATTTAGGAACAATCTTTGTATGTAACAAGCCTATTAAGGTGTTGTTTGATACGGGAGCATCACATTCTTTCATTTAAGAGGAGTTTATTGAGTCTGTTGGTTTGTCTTCCTTATGCATGCTCAAACCCTTATCAGTTTTGATGCCCAATGGGTGTCATGTGGAATTAGTTATTGGTGATAGAAATTTGGGAGCAGATCTTATGGTATTGCCTTTAACGGAATTTGATGTGATTCTAGGTATGGATTGGTTGTCTAGTCACTTTGTGACCATAGACTGTAGTAAGAAAGAACTTAAATTTTGTATGCCCGGGGAGAAAGAATTTAAATTCATAGGGAAGAGAGGCATAACTTCTATGATAATCTCTTCTTTGGTGGCATACAAATTGTTGAGGAAGGGTAATGAAGGTTTTCTAACTTATGTTGAGGAGAAGAAAGAAGATAGGAGATACCTGTTGTGCAAGAGTATCCAGAAGTGTTCGCAGATGATTTACCTGGAATGCCTCCAAGCAGGGAGATTGATTTTACCATTGAACTGGTTAGTGGAGCAGATCCTGTTGCTAAATCCCCTTATAGGATGGCCATAAAAGAGCTGAAG
Source organism: Dendrobium huoshanense (assembly GCA_016618105.1). NCBI lineage: Eukaryota > Viridiplantae > Streptophyta > Magnoliopsida > Asparagales > Orchidaceae > Dendrobium > Dendrobium huoshanense. The sequence goes on along the minus strand of CM028346.1, from coordinate 27,654,958 downwards.
GAACTGAAAGAACAATTGGAAGAGTTGCTTAATAAAGGATTCATTCGGCCTAGCACTTCTCCTTGGGATGCTCCTGTGCTCTTTGTGAAGAAGAAGGATGAAAGTTTAAGGCTTTGTATAGACTACAGAGAATTGAACAAGTTGACTATAAATAATAAATACCATATTCCGAAAATTGATGACTTGTTTGATCAGTTGGAGGGTGCCTCTGTGTTTTCCAAGATAGACTTGAGATCAGAATACTATCAGCTCAAGGTCAGAGAAGAGGACATAGCAAAGACAGCATTCAACACTAGATATGGGCATTTTGAGTTTACAGTGATGCCTTTTGGCTTAACAAATGCCCCTACAGTGTTTATGGATCTCATGAATAGAATCTTTAAGCCTTCTTTAGATCTATTCGTGATTGTATTCATTGATGACATACTTGTTTACTCCCCAGATGAAAGGATGCATGCAAATCATTTAAGGTCAGTATTGTATACCTTAAAAGATAATGATTTGTATGCTAAGTTCTCCAAATGTGAGTTTTGGTTGAAAAGTGTGAACTTCTTGGGTCATGTGATTAGCAATGGAGAGATCTCTGTGGATCAGCACAAGATACAAGCTATAGCAGATTGGCCACGACCCACTACTGTGATGAAGATCAGGAGCTTTTTGGGTTTAGCTGGTTACTATAGAAGATTTGTTGAGGGGTTTTCTCGAATAGCTATGCCGTTATCTAGATTGACCCAAAAGGCAGTGAAATTTGTATGGACAGATCAATGTGAAGAGGCTTTTCAAAGATTGAAACAGTGTTTGATGACTGCTCCAGTGCTTACCATTCCTTCAGGGACGGATGGATTTCAGCTTTATAGTGATGCCTCTCACAAAGGGTTGGGTTGTGTATTGATGCAGAATGGAAGGGTTGTTGCTTATGCTTCAAGGCAACTGAAGAACCATGAAAGAAACTATCCAACCCATGATCCGGAGTTAGCTGCAGTAGTTTTTGCTTTAAAGATATGGAGACATTACTTGTATGGGGTGAAGTGTGAAGTATTTACGGATCATCAAAGTTTGAAATATATCTTCACACAGAAAGAGTTGAATTTGAGGCAGAGGAGGTGGTTAGAGCTTATCAAAGACTATGATTTGGATATCCAATATCATCCAGGCAAGGCAAATGTTGTAGCAGATGCCTTAAGCAGGAAGACTTCTAGTAGTGCCAGTTGGATGATTACACAACAGCAAGAGTTGGTAAGAGATCTAGAGAAGCTACAGATTTCTGTAGTTCAGCCCAATGATGCAGAGTTTGTTGCTTTGAATCGGATGATCATTCAGTCAACATTGAATGATAGGATAAGGGAAGCTTTGCCACAAGATGCAGAATTTGAGAAAGTCCTAAATTGGGTGAAGGTTGGTCATGTGGAGGAGTTTGAGCTTGATGAGGATGAACTACTATGGTATAGAGGCAAAATTTGTATCCCTAATGTTGGAGATTTGAGAAAGGACATTCTTCAAGAAGCTCACTATTCAAGTTATACCATTCACCCAAGTAGTAACAAGATGTACCAAGATTTGAAGGAGTACTTTTGATGGCCAGGGATGAAGAAAAGTGTAGCAGAATTTGTGGCTAAGTGTACAGTTTGCCAGATGGTTAAGGTAGAACATCAAAAGCCAGGAGGGTTATTGCAGCCTTTACCTATACCAGAATGGAAGTGGGAAGACGTAGCCATAGATTTTGTGGTTGGATTGCCTAGATCTAGAACTGGTCATGATGCTTTATGGGTGATCATTGATAGGTTGACCAAGTCAGCGCACTTTTTACCTATCAAACAATCTGATGTTGTTGAGAAGTTGGCAAGTGTTTATGTTAATGAGATTGTTAGACTTCATGGTGTACCAAGATCGATAGTATCAGATAGAGATGGGAGATTTACCTCTAGATTATGGAGGAAGGTTCAAGAGGCAATGGGCACTAGACTTACTTTCAGTACAGCCTTTCACCCTCAAACAGATGGTCAATCAGAGAGGACTATTCAGACATTGGAGGATTTACTCAGATTATGTGTACTAGATTTTGGGGGCAAATGGGAGACACACATTCCATTGATTGAATTTGCCTATAACAATAGCTTCCAAGCAAGTATAGGTATGGCACCCTATGAAGATTTGTATGGAAGGAGGTGTCGAACTCCTTTATGTTAGACTGAGGCAGGAGAAAGAAAGATCATTGGAGCTGATTAGTAGATGATGCTACTGAAAAGATAAGACTGATTCGTGATAGATTGAAGGCTGTGCAAGATAGACAGAAAAAGTACTATGATGCCAAACATAGATTTGTTGAGTTTGAGGTTGGAGAGTTTGTATTCCTCAAGGTTAGTCCTATGAAGGGTGTAAAGAGATTTGGCAAGATTGGGAAATTGAGTCCAAGGTATGTTGGCCCTTTTGAGATTTCAGAGAGAGTTGGTAGTGTGGCTTACAGATTGATTTTGTTATCTCACATGAGTGAAGTACATAATGTATTCCACATTTCTTCCTTGAGGAAATACATTTCAAATGAAGCCCTGAAGATAAGTACTGAAGCAATAGACATCCAACCAGATCTGACATTTGTAGAAGAACCTGAGAAGATCATAGATTATGATGTTAAGCAGCTTCGTAGTAGAGAGATTCCTTATGTCAAAGTTATGTGGAAGCATGGAACGGAGAAAGATGCTACATGGGAGAAGGAATCAGAGATGAGGGAGAGCTACCCACACCTATTTGACTAAGGTATGATTTTCTAAGCTTGTCTTAAATTTCGAGGACGAAAATTTTATAAGGGAGGGAGAATTGTAAAACCCGAAAAATGCCGTCTAAGACTTCACACGCTATTCAAAGCACCGCGACGAGTTTTAAGTGAAAATTTTGAGGTTGTCAGATTTTGACAGATATAATTTTAGAAAATATAGCGTAAAATTCTAATCGTTTTGATGTATAGAAATCATGTCGGATTATGAGTATTTTGAGAATTATGAATTTTGGAAGTTTCTAAATGCCAATTCTACCCATAAGTGTTTCTTAAGCAAAATCTATTTAAATAAGGGCATTTGAGTCTTTTGGCATATCCCCTTTCTCCCTAAATGAACTAATCGAGCCCTCCCCATTCATTTTGTGCGGCCCGAACCGAACGCGAGAGGGAGAAGGCGGACGGGTAGGCGGACAGGAGAGGAGAACGGGTGGCTTCGGCGGCGGATTCCGGCGGCCAACCTTGGGGGAAATCGTAGGGGAGACAAAGGGAAGACTAAGAGTTTGATTTCATAAGAGAAAAAGGGGCGTGAGGACTTTTGAAGGATCGCCTTGTGGTGCACGGATTGAGGTAGGTGGAATGGAAATTTTTATAAATAATAGCTAACCTTTCTTTCATTGCATTTACATAGAAAGGGTAAATTTCTTCATGCTTATTATGATATCTTTTTATGACTCTTGCTTCTTTGTAAAAGTTCATGGACATTAAAAGCAAAGGCAAAGATTTTCTTTATGCAAATGTAAAACTCAAGAATGGATCACATGCTCATTTCTCTTTTTATGATATACATGTCTTTCCTCTTACATGCAAAAGCACACATAAGCATATCAAGCATGCATTTCTTTATGGAAACATACAAGTGGTTAGTTTAAGAATGATTTACATCAAGCATTTCTTATGGTTATATAAATACTAAATGTATGTGCATGTTGACGCGGGAGTATCACATGGAAAAGGAGGCTCTTGTGAGCCATGGAAAAGGAGACTCTTATGAGCCATGGAAAAGGATGGTTCCTATGAACCAATGGAAAAGGAAATGGCCAATTTATATGTACCTGATCAGTACAAGTGATACTCCTGAGACGGGTGTTATAGTTATATATATATATTAAATTGTTATGAATGTTTCATACACATGTTACATGCAATTGAGGTTATCCCTTGAGGTATGATGTTTTAAAAAGGAAGAAAGGAAAGGTTATGGAAGGTTTAAGCATTTGAAAGTTGAGGTAAAGGTATGCTTTTCTTTGAGCACAATGATAGGAAACACTTGAGTTCCCAAGTGTTTCTCACCAAAACTGAAGTTGATCCGATGGAAACTGCTGTCCACAGCAAAAATCTGCTGTTTACAGCAGAAAAATAGCAAAACCACAGAGAAATCTGAGAGAAAACTCAAAGAAAAGCTTGTATTCCACTAGTTGATGAATAAAATAGCAAGATACAATTGATCCTCAATTCGAGAGGAGGATCGATCTCTCCTAAATCTCTAGACGCCGCTAGAGCCCAAAGAAAACCTAAATCTAAGAGATCTCAAATTTCAGCCCAAATTCAAGATACTCAAACCCTAGAAAAAACAACTATTTAATGCATACAATTCAAAAGGAATTCCCTAAACAATCCCTACAATCAATTTCCCTCCTAAAATCCATTCAAAAACCTTCCTATTCGGGTGTGCGGCTGAATTGGCGGCGTACGTGCGTGCGGCTTCCGCCTGTTTCACGACTCGACCGGTCCCGTGCGGACCGGCTGGACCGGTCCACTGGACCGGTCCACTGGACCGGTCTAACAATACTCCCCTCCCAAAGATTCACCTTGTCCGCAAGGTGGAAAGATGACACCCTCCATTCCTTCTTCATCACAAACAGTAAGAACTTGAAGAGTTCAGTCCTTACACCTGTGCCCCGGCGTATACCTCTCGTCACATCTGAAACAAAGCCCTTTTGCCCTCTTCTCCTGTAATTCTGTCTCAGTAAGCTTCTTGAAGTTATCCCCACTCCCTCCTCCTATTGGCTTCTCCCGGGTGATCTCATTATTGTTGACTGATGCAGGCCCTTTTTGTGCTAAAAGAGTGGTCGTAGTCTTGTAAGAGCCTCCTGAGCTGCTGCTCCTAACTCCCTTCTCCAGATTATTCTGATTTTCTACCAGCTGTGCCAACTTCATTGCCTCCTCCAAGTCACTAGGCATCAGAACTTTAACTACCGCTCGGATCTCTGCCTTCAACCCCTTCATGAAGTTCCCCTCCAATACGCTATTTGATAATCGCTCCACCCTACTAGCCAGGTGCTCGAACCGATCACGGTAGTCTTCTACTGATCCCTCTTGCACTAGAGCAAAGAACTGCTCATAGAAATCTCCTCCCCGGTCGGTTTGGAAACGTTCTATTATGCAGTTTTTGAATTCCCTCCAGTTCCTGATAGGCTCCCTCCTGTCACGCCACTGATACCATGCCAAAGCCTTTCCTTCCAGACACAATCCTGCCGCTGTCAGCTTCTCATCCTCTGTCAACCCATTGACCGCAAAGAAATGCTCCACCTTGTAGATCCAGCCATGACCGTCTTCCCCCTCGAAAACAGGCATCTTCAATTTCCTCACCTTGGGATCTCCCTGGTATCCTCCATAGCCTCTCATTCCCCTCAGAGGAAGCGTTCCCCAATTGTCCCGATCGTCCCTCCGACGAATATACTCTAACCCCTCTTCATACTCACCTCTCCTCCCTTCAACCTCATCACCTCGACGCTGAATACCTTCAAATTCAGCACCTCAACGATGACGTTCCTCCCTTCTTCCTTCAAAATCCCCCCCTCGACGCTGAATTCTTTCGAATTCAGCACCTCGGCGATGAGATCCCTCTCTCCTCCCACCAAAATCACCCTCCCTTCTGTCATATCCCATACTCATCTCTTCCCTCGAAAGAGGCTCTAGAGGAGGCATGTCGTTCTCTTCCTCTAGGATCTCCACCTCCGAATTTCTCCTCCTCCGCGAGGGTTCGGATTTTCTCCCATGCCATGGACGTCGGCGGTCTCTCTTACTTCCGATGTCGCCGGATTGGTTTTCATCTCAAGTAATTTCTTCAACATTTCCTCCATTGCGGTGAACTTCCCCTCCAACCTTTCATTGTTGGAGGTGATTTGATTTTGAAGGTTGAAGAATCTTTCCTCCAAATCGGCTTTCAATTGGCCGACTTCGCCTTCCAAGACGTCAACCTTCTTTCCGGCCATCTTTCTTCCCCAATGGATCTTCAAGAAAATCACTTTCGAAAGCCAAAAGCTCGCTGAAAAATCAGAATTTCAGCCGCCTAAGGTCCAAAAAACAACGCTCTGATACCAATTTGATAGGAAACACTTGAGTTCCCAAGTGTTTCTCACCAAAACTGAAGTTGATCCGATGGAAACTGCTGTCCACAGCAGAAATCTGCTGTTTACAGCAGAAAAACAGCAAAACCACAGAAATCTGAGAGAAAACTCAAAGAAAAACTTGTATTCCACTAGTCGATGAATAAAATAGCAAGATACAATTGATCCTCAATTCGAGAGGATGATCGATCTCTCCCAAATCTCTAGACGCCGCTAGAGCCCAAAGAAAACCTAAATCTAAGAGATCTCAAATTTCAGCCCAAATTCAAGATACTCAAACCCTAGAAAAAACAACTATTTAATGCATACAATTCAAAAGGAATTCCCTAAACAATCCCTACAATCAATTTCCCTCCTAAAATCCATTCAAAAACCTTTCTATTCGGGCGTGCGGCTGAATCGGCGGCGTGCGTGCGTGCGGCTTCCGCCTGTTTCGCGACTCGACCGGTCCCGTGCGGACCGGCTGGACCGGTCCACTGGACCGGTCTAACACACAACTTGTTATATGATTGATGATTCTTTTGCTAAATTACTCAAAGCATGTTATAGTTTTCTCTCTTGATTTTATGTTTATTTGAATTTCCATTCCCACCTATTGAGTATAAGACTCACCCTCGTTGTGAGAATACTTTTCAGGAGGATCTAGGAAGGGGTAAATGGCCGACCAACCACCGCACACTTACCGTCGTAGGGAGACGACGGGCGGCAGGTTCTTTTGTGTTTTGATGTTTTGTATAGAAAGATTAGAAATGGAATGTAAGAGAGAAATGTTACACTTGTGGATCCTCTTTTGTATCTTTTTGTAAACTTAATGCTAAATCCATCTATTGGTGATTCTTTTTGAATGAAAGAAAAGAAAAAATTTATGTTTGGAGATTGTAGTGGCTCTTTCTTTATGTTGAAGCTTCATTTTAGAGTTATATTAATTGTTATGTAAAGTTTCTTTTATCTTCTTTATGTCCGATCTCTGTTCCCGCCTCGCACTTGCGAGCTAACCGGGCCGGGTCGTGACACCTAAATGTCTAAGATGAGTTTGGGGCATAAGTGCTCATATATCCCCTCCCCTATTGGAAATTCTCTTTTAATTTGATTACACACATATATCTCACTCATTCATTATTAAAAAATATTTGTTTAAACCTATAACTTATTCACTTGAATTGCATCATGTTATTATTTTATTGAGAGGCACGATTTTTATATCCTACTTCTACTTGATATGATGATGTAATCTTAAGCTTTGATATCATGGTTGACTTAGGATGTCTTAAGGTCTAAAATTTTCTAATGCAACTATAGAATATAATGCACATGCTCCAAGATCTAGAATCTAGAATCTAGAATCAAAATTTGTCAATAGAAATTCAAGTTCAATAAAGTCATATGTCAATTAGAAACTAGACTGTATGAGTTTTGAATAAATCTGATGATGCAGGCAAATTAATAACTAAAATAAAGAAAATGCATGAATAAGAAATAAAGCACAGAAGTATTAATCCTAGTCACACGCTCATATAAGGAGAAAATCTTTCTAAATAATTAGTAGTCACATAGTATTCACATCCATCAAAAACTCAAGCAAAAAGAGTTAAAAGAATTAAAAAATATATTGAAAACTATTTATAGATGCCTCCAGAATCTTATTTATAATTACAAATCTAAAAAAAGTAAAAGAAAAATTGGCCAGTGAAATCCCACAACAAGCTACAAAAAAACCGGGTTAAACATAACAGAACAAGCCTCGAATTCAGAATAGGACAATCCACAATTTATGCAAGCCAGCACAATTCAAGGCATGCGGAAACAGCAGGCGTATGTTCAGCTACCAATAACTATGGACCTCCATAACAGCAAATTCCAACCATAGGAACCAAACAGCAAAGTCCCAAATCAACTCATAGAAGCAAGCTTAAGGCCCAAATATCACAAAAAAGTGAAGGCACAAATTAACTCATAGCAGCCAGCTTTAAGGCAAAAAACAGCAAAGAATAGAGAACTAGTGGCTCAAAGTACCCAAGCAATAGTAAACCAACGGCTAGAGCAGAAGTAACATAGAATCAAACTAGGGAGGAGCACACAACACTTATCTTTATAGGGATCAAAGGCATGTTCATCAGAACAATAATAAACTACAACAGAAAACAACTACTTAAATAGCATAACTAATGTAAAATCACTATTCAACCAGTCAAATTGCTCATTTAAGGCACATTTTCTGCTTTCCTGATAAGTATAACTTTAAGATTTGCATCATTTCATGATCATCATCTAAGCAATGTAGAATTCGCTTATACATGTCATCTCCAGAAAAACCTAAATAATCTCCCTCTACACGGGTTGAAAAGTAATATTTACTGGCATATGTATCCTCTAGTGAGCATGTTTATCAAGGAAACTGCTTTAAACACTTTTAACCATAGTTAAACTAAGACAAATCTGGCATAGTTAGCTATATACAATAGCTCGTATTTGAATATTGTTAAGAAAAGAAAACAACTTAAGAAGAAAGCGCTTATTAGAATGACAAGAAAAGAGAAAACATACCAGAAATACTTGTTTGGAACCATGCGCTAGAGAGATTAGAGTTGCAGGTTCAACCTGTGAAAGAGAAGGAAAATATCAACATGATTAACAATGGCTGCTTAGTAAAAAATTAGACTAATTACTTGTATTAACACATCAGATTGAACAACCCGGTGACAAGAGAATAAAACTGATTAGGTTCTTTTTATGGATGGTGGGAAAAAGGATACATTTACATACATGTATGAGGATGGAGAGAAATAAAAAAAGATGCATATGATTACATCCCTATTCTGCCACCCGCCAACCCACCTTAATCCATCTGAACATACTCTGATGTGATGAAATGGATGGCGCATTTTGTTCAAGGATAGAGAATCCTACAGGCATAGGATAATAAAAAGGAAAATTTTTGTAGCAAAAAATGTTTAGTGCCCATTCAACTTACTAAATATAGTGATCAAAGATGACGTGATATTTTACTTACCAATATTGCACGTATCATTTTAGGTAGTCATGGTTCCATGCTTTGAATGTGGCATATTTTCGTAAGTTCAATACTTATGTGATAAAGATCAATAGGAGAAAGATCATTTTAAAACCTATTAAACAAAAGCACAACCTTTGATGTAAAAAGAATATAATGGTTCTAACAAATTGAAGAAATATTTGCATATTTCGAATCAGCGTGTTTTGAAAGGAGGGTTGGGTTGAGGAAGTGATTTAAGTCTTGGTAGTTGTTTAATTAAAAAATGATGTGACTGAGTAAGTTTGTACCTAAGGATGGAAATTAAGAACAATGTCTTGATGAGTTTTAGATGAATTAACTTTACTTAAGAATGTACAATATGCCATTGATTTGACTCTCAGATCATCATTACCTGACTTGCCATAATATAGAATGAATACTACCAAGTATACTGAAGAGATAATATAGAATGAATACTACCAAGTATACTGAAGAGACAAGTAGTTAAACTACTACATAAAAGATTTATTCGAAAGCGTACACATCCTAGCATTTCTTATAGCAAATTGGTAAAGAATGTGTGTAGATAGACAATGATTAATAAGATCACCATTATATCAAATTTTAATGCTAGGATGGATGATATGTTGGATTTGATGATTAGAGTTCTCAAAGATTGGTATAATCAAGTGAGAATAAGAGGGTGATGTATGGAAAGACTAGTTTAATACTAAGGATAGTCTGTATGAATGATTAGTAATACTTTTCAAACAAACTAATGCACTAAAAACTTTTACAAGAATCATAAATCATATCCTTCGACCTTTCAATGAAAAATTTTTAGTTGTGTACTTCTATTATATTCTGATTTATAACAACACTAGAGAGAATCATTTCCTGCACCTTAAAAAACTTTTAAAAACTTTATAAGCCGAGAAATGACGCTTTTGTTACATCATTTGTCATAATGTTGGGGTTTTGTCTCATGAATTATTTATTGATCTTGATAAAGTTAAAGCAACTCAAAACTACCCGACAACTTCAAAATGTCATAAAATTAAGATTTTTCATGATTTGGCTACTTTTTTTTCTTTTCTTTTTTTTTTTAATTTGGCTACTTTCTGTAAATAATTCATCTGTGTCTAGTATTCTCATGGCAAAATTACAAATTAACTTAAGGCATAATTTAAATGGACAAAATATGTGAGTGTGCTTTCAAAAATATTAAGGAAAAGCTTACTAATGCATTTGTGTTTAGATTGCCTTATTTTAATAAAGTATTTGATGTTTCTTATGATGCATCCGTTGTAGGGATTATGAGGATTCTAGAGTCCACATGGGCGTCCAATTATTTATTTCAATAAATAGTAGAATGAGTAAAAGTATTTAAATTACTTAAATTATGATAAGAAACTTTTTTAATTGTTCACTTCAAAAAGAAGCATAGAACTAAGTTAAATGTTGCAAAGATGAGGATGCTCTAGTGGATGAGTGGCTTCACCCTTAGAGATAGAATGTGAAACGATTATATATGTGAAAAGGTTGAAATAGCTCTAGTGGTAGATAAGATTAGATAGGGTCGCCTTAGATGGTTTGGGCACATAAAACTTTGGCCTTCCGATGACTCAATTAAGAGAGCAGATGTTTTAGATTTGGCCTATGTTAAGAAAGTTAGAGATATACCTAAAAAGTATAGGTTAAAATATTAGAAATGATCTTTTTTTATTTGATTTAAAAGAGAATTTGGGTCTTAACAAGACACAAGAGAGAAAATATATTCATGTAGCCAACCCCAAGTAGTGGGATAAAGACTTGATGTTATTGTTGTTGTATTTTTAACCAAGTCTTTTTAGGTCTACCTCTACCTTTCTTGACATAAGTCAAATCTAATACCACTACTTTCCTAACCGGGTCATCGGAAAGCCGCCGTTTTATGTGACCAAATCATCAAAGGCGACTCTCTCTAATCTTATCTTCCACTAGAGTTTCCAACCTTTTCACGTATAAGCTCATTTTGTATCATATCTCTAAGCGTAAACCCACTCATCCACCTGAGCATCCTCATCTCTGCAACACTTAACTTAGCATTATGCTTCTCTTTTAATGGCCAACATTCGACACCATAAAGCATTGCAAGTCTCACCACTATCTTATAGAATTTTCACTTAAGTTTGAGGGGTACTTTTCTATCACATAACAAGCCCGATGCATTCCTCCACTTAAACCATCCAACTTGAATTCTGCTGGTAATATCCCCATCTATTTCACCATCACTCTAAATAATAAATCCAATATATCTAAAACGTGTACTCTTATTAATGACTTGATCGCCCAAAGTCACAACCCCCTCACTAGGTCTGTTACTACTAAAATTTACACTCCATATATTCAGTTTTAGATCTACCCAAGCAAAAACCATTACACTCTAAGGTTGACCTCCATAATTCAAGTTTACCTTCAACTCCCTCTCTAGTCTTATCAACAAGAAGAATATCATCAGCAAAAAGCATACACCAAGGTACATCCTTTTAAGGATGATCCTTGATGCAATCCAACCAACAACAACATCAAGCTTTTATCCCACTACGTGGGGTCGGCAACATGAATCCAACCGAAATAGGAAAACACTTGGACAAACCACCTTGTATTTGAACACAAGTAATAGCTCCTGCATACCCATCTTTAATGATATGAACATAAGCATTATTAACTCCTTTCTTTTCAAGAACTCTCCAAACACTTCTCTTGAAACTTTATCATATGCTTTCTCAAAACCAATAAATATCATATGTAGAACCTCCTTATTCACTATATTTCTCCATCAAACCTCTCAATAAATGTATAGCTTCCATAGTAGACCTACCCGGCGTGAATCCAAAATGATTTTGAGAAACATTAGTATCACGCCGCAACCTACGCTCAATAACTCGCTCTCATAGTTTTAAAGTATGACACATTAATTTAATTCCTTTATAATTCGCACACTCCTGTGCATCACAACTATTCATAAAAATAGAAATTAACACACTCATTCTCCACTCATCGGACATTTTTTTAGTATTCAAAACAATATTAAAAAGTTTAGCAAGACAAGAAATTCATTTATCTCCTAAGCATTTTCATACCTCTATTGGAATATCATCAGGTCCAACAGCTTTTTCACACTTCATTTTCTTTAAAGCCTCTCTAACTTCGGTTTTACTAATACACCAAAAAAAATATAAATCTTTATTTTCATTTAGGATGCTAACGTCACTAAAGTCAATCATATTTTTACATTCTTGATTAAAAAGTTTAGCAAAATATCTCATCCAGCTTCATTGAATATCATCTTCTAAGAAAAATACTTTTTGATCTTCATCCTTAATACACTTTACTTGAACTAAATCCTTACTACTCCTATCTTTTTGTTTGGCTAACCTATAAATATATCTTTCTCCCTCTTTAGTATCTAATCTATTATATAAATCATTAAAAGCTAAGATATTTGCATCGCATATTAGATTTCTTACATTCCTCTTTACATATTTCCCAATTATCAGAATTTTTACATCCAAACTAATGTTTATAACAAATGTTCTTATTTTTTATCTTTTTTTGCACATTTGCATTCCACCACCAACTACTTTTACTATTAAGAGTTTTTCCATTTGATACTTCACGTACATCTTTTGCAATATTCTTAATATCACTAGCCAATTTTTCCCATATAACATTAGCATCTTCATGCACATAGAAAATCTTAAGATCTAAAATCTTACTCTCAAAAATATTTTTATTAATATTATTTAAATGTCACCATCTAATCCTAGAATATCATTTTACTTCATTTTTTTATTTTCTGTCTCTTTATCTTAAAGTCCAAAACTAATAATTGATGTTGGGTACATAAATTTTCACCTAAAAATTTTTACAATCTAAACTATTTAATTTTTTATAAGAAAATAATCAATCTGAGTTTTACTATATCCATTTTTATAAGTGATGAGATGCTCATCTCTTTTCTTAAATAAGGTATTAGCAATTAAAAAATTATAAGCTAAAGAAAAATCTAATATGATCTTACCACCTTCATTTGTCATTCCAAACTCATGGTCACCATGAATGCTTTTAAAACCATCTACCTCTCTACCAACATGTCCATTTAAATCTCATTCAATAAAAATTTTCTTCGAGAGGTATCTTTTGTATTAATTATTCTAAGCCATTCCAAAATTTTAATTTTGAACCCATATTTAAACTAACTTAAGGAGCATAAGTACTTATAATATTAATAATCTCAACATCAATAATAATCTTTAAAGCAATAATTCTATCTCCAATTTTATTAATTTTTATTATATTATCCTTCAAACTATTATCTATAATCACACATACACCATTTATAGTACGACTCCTACTCGAATACCATACTTTAAATCCTAAACTATCAATCTCCTTAGTCTTCTCTCCAACACATTTAGTTTCTTGAATTCACATAATATTTATCTTCATATGAATCATAATATCCCTTAATACCATTAATTTTCCTGTAAGGGAACCTATATCTCAAGTTTTTATCCTAATTTTAGTTTCATAGACTAGCTCTTTGCTCATATCCATCCTCGATGTAGGAACCCTTGCCTATTTAACACTACATTCATGCTCCGGTGCAGTGACCCTTGCACACTTGTCATTGTATTCGAGTCATACAATGCATTGCTTTCAGGGGACGCCCTAGCATTAACACAATTTTTTAAAGGATTCATGTCATGATTATTCGACAAGTTTTACGTTGGTTGTCGACTACCTAACAAAACCCTCCACTTTTCTATCCAGAACTTGAGACCTGGCAACGACAGTGTTTATTATGAAAAAATAACATAACTAAAATTTCAATAGCTTATCATTGAAGGATAAATTGAGGTGGTTAATTAAAATTGAGTGGTTTCTTATGATATATTCTTAAAGAACATGCATCTAATTGGAATTCAATATTGCATATAACTAAGTTTGCATACAATTCATTTGTTAATAAAGCTATAAGCATGAGTTTATTTGGAATTACAAGGTATCAACTTAGAAACCACTAGATATTGTTTTAAACTTGTTATTGAGTCTAGACATATTTAATTTACATATTAATTTGCATAACATATTCATGATTTGCATGAAACTAAATGTTAATTATGGAAAATATAAGTACATAGCTTCCTATTGAAATAGTTAAGAAATAGTAAATTTGAAATATAAGCCTATTTGAAACTCTTATATGGTATCGACTTAGAAACCAATAGATCTTACTTTAAGCTTCTTATTAAGTCTAGAAATAGTAAATTTGCATAATCATTTGCATACCATAGATATTGTGTTACTTATGATGATTCATGGATTACCTTGCAAGAAGCACAATAGTTATGCCCACATCTACGTGAAAATAAAAAATACTCAATTTATTGGAGTCAAGTTTTTCCAAGTTGGACAACTCTGATGTAAATGAAAATTTTCATACTCATTGAAAGTGCAAGATGTGAATGTTGGGGACAAAAAAATGACATTGAGTAGTGTTGTTGTTCTAACGATCTTATTTTTATTTTAGTTTATTTTAAATGTAACATGTCTACTGGTGCCTCTGAAAATAGATCTTCTTTAGTGTTTTGATTTTCTTATCAGGTTTGGCTTAATATTGCAAGTTATTTCAATTCAACTCTCACCGAGTCTAATACATGTTTCAATCCCCTCGCCAACTCATCATCCTCAATGTTTTGTTCTTCTATTATTGAATTAGGTGCCTCCAATTAACGTCTTTAAATTGATGAGTAAGTTGTCTTCAGTCGAAGATAATCTTATTTCTATTGTAGCTTAAACCACAAACTGGCATTTTTTCCACGTGCGCTGACTACAAGTTTTTCAGGTGATCTATCATCGCCTTGTGTGACTCTTTCCATCTGCAGCATTGTTAGTTTCCTAGCATCTGCAATCTTTTATAACAGTTGGATCCCCAGGCAAGTAGCTGGTGACCTGGGCTACTAAGGAAATGTTGTATTTTGTTTTTTGATGATGGGTGAATTTAAACTTGTAATTTTATGACACATCTTGGAGGATATTAAGAAATTACAAATATTATGTCTATTGGAGACATGTATTATGATATGAATTATTGAATAAAAGTATTGTTTCTATCTCAAAGTTGTGTGTTAGTTGGATGCTAATGCTTCAAGTGTGGTGGAAGTTTTGATGATAACCTCCAAGAGATGATTCGCCTTATATCAATATGAGGCCTGCATTATCAATTTCATAACTTTTATCAGTATTATTTTCATCTAATATTTTGTGTTTGTGATTGAAACTTGGTCGAGTTTATTGCATGTTAGTTTTCCTTTTCACGGGTTGTGAATCCTAATTCATTGCATGATTTTCATTTGTTTGCAAATTTCTTGTGAAATTTTAGAATTTGACAATTTCAAAATCTCTTTTAGAGTGAATTGTATGTCTTAGCAGGTTTTGAATCTAAAAAGTCAAATCTTTGCATAAATTAAGAGTTTAAAAACAACAGATAAGCACATTTTGTAAGTCTCTAAGTCTTCCTATGTTTGAGAGGGGTGTCAATATTTGACATGACCTAAAAACCCAAGCTGTAGCCGACCCGAAAACCCAACCTGCACCCGACCTAATTTCAAGTTCGGGTCGACCTGGTTAGCACACAGGTCGGATTCGGGTTTGAATATCTGATCAAATTTTAGTTTCAGGTTTGTGTTTGGGTCAACCCGAAAATCTGCTATTGACCGGAATTTAGCCCGATTTCTTCATTAATATTACGGACTTAGGACGAGCGTGTTTCGTCTTGAGGCTATTGGCTTCAAGTTTCTCTGTTTAGTTCCTGTCTACATTCAGCGTTTTTCAAGTTTGAGCAACCATTAAAAAAACAGACGAGGCGTCCGCATTGAGTCGCGCCTCAAGTCGAGGCGGAAGTCATGCGTATCGGGGCTTACGCCTCGAACCATTCAGCGAAGTGTACGATTTTTCGCACGAGGCGTACGCATCAGAGCGTAACGCCTCGAGGCAGTACGAGGCACCGTTTCGAATTTTTTTATTTGGTATATATGTAAATACGATGCAACCGATTCGTGTTCGCGTATAAGATTAGGGATTCCTGTGAGAATTGAAAGGCGAACTGGAGGCGAAGCTGTGAGGGAAAGAGACGAAGCCGTGAGGGAAGGAAACGAAGCCGTGAGTGTAGGAGACGAAACCGTGAGGAGACGACGCAGGAAACGAAGCCGAAAGCAAAAAAGTCAAGCCTTGATTAGGTCAGAAGAGCAGGTGAGCGGTGTTGTGCGCCTTGACTTTGATTTGCATTAACGAAAGCTTGAATAACTCCTAATTCGGCTTTCTTTTATTCGTCTGCTCAATACATGCTCGGTACTGCTATGTATCACTAGGTACATGCTGGGTACCTAGCAGTATATGCTCGGTACCGAGCATGCAGTATATGCTCGGTACTGAGCATATACCTAGCGATGTCTAGCAGTACCGAGCATGTACCTAGCGATACCTAGCAGTACCTAGCGATACATAGCAGTATATGCTCGGTACCGAGCATGTACCTAGCGATACATGCTCGGTACCGAGCAGTACATGCTCGGTACCGCTCGGTATCTTTCCATGCAAATAACTTACATACTTAAAACAAGCAAATTTTCAAAATTACTCTTACAATAAAATTTTGTTCTGGGCAAGTCGAACCCTGCAAGGGGGCAGCGCCCCCTTGGACCCCCGACAGATTGGTATATTATTGTATTCATGTTATTTTATTATTGGTAGTACAAATAATTATTAAAATATGTCATATTATTGATTTTATGTTGTGATTCTTTGCCTGTGAATACATAAAAATCTTGTATATATCAATAATTTGATATTGATTATTTACTTCTATAAATTATTAGCATGACTAGTGGCACAAGAAGGAAAGATCATGCATGGAAATATGGAACAAAATACGCAGTACTGAGCGGTACATGCTCGGTACGCACGGTATTGAGCATATACAACAAGCATAATTTCAAAATTACTCTTATAATATAATATACGCAGGTCGAACCCCGCCAGGGGGAAACGCCCCCATGGACCCCCGGCAGACTGGTATATTTTTGTATTCATGTTGTTTTATTATTGGTAGTATTAATAATTGTTAAAATATGTCATATTGTTAGCATGACTAGTGGCACAAGAAGGAAAGATCCTGCATGGAAATATGGAACTCAAGTTGAAGTGTTAGGCGAAGGTGCAAAGGGATATGTTTACATAAAATGTAATTTCTGTGAGAAATGCATAACTGGTGGCGTCAAGAGGTTGAAGGATCATCTAGCTTGCACTCATGTCAATGTGGGACCATGTGCAAAAGTACCTGATAAGATGAAAAAGGAATGTACATATTATTTAAAGAAGTTTGCCACCACAAAGGAGGTCACACAAAGAAATATGAAAGAGATGATAAGAAACTCTTCTTACTATGGATCACAGAATGAAAGTTCCAGTAGTGGAAGCCATCTAGTTTCTTCTAACCGAGGCACTCAGGGTCCCATGGATAGATTTCTGATAAATATTGATGACGAGGATAAGATAAACACTCAGGATCTTCAGCCTCCTACTGCTATAAAAGAACTCAGAAACAAAGTTTGTTTGGATATCGCCAGATTCATCTATGAAAATGGGATTCCATTTAATGTTGTTAGGAGTCCGTCATGGATCAATATGTTACGATCTGTTGGAAGTTATGGAAGAGTACTACAACTTCCAAGCATGTATGAACTGAGGACTTGGATGCTGAATGAGGAGGTCAAGACAACTTCAAAAATAATGGATGATGTTAAGAAGACTTGGATTGAGACAAGAGTCACAATAATGTCAGATGGTTGGTCAGATATTCGACATAGAAGTATTATTAATTTCTTGGTCAACAATCCATATGGAACAGTTTTTCTAAAATCAGTGGATGCTTCAAGTTTTGTAAAGGATGCACAATTATTGTTTGAAATGTTGGATGAAATTGTTGAGGAAGTGGGTGATGCTTTAGTAGTACAAGTTGTTATTGATAATGCAAGTGTATATAAAGCTGCAGGGAGAATGTTAATGAAGAAGAGGCTTCACCTACTGGACTCCTTGTGCTGCACATTGCATTAATTTAATGCTTGAGATATTGGGACAGTTGCTTCAGCATAAATCAGCCCTATTGAAGGCCAAATTCGTTAGTAAGTTCATATACAATAATTCTTTAGTACTCAATTTGATGAGAAAATTCACTGACAAGGAAATTATTAGACCTGCTGTTACGAGATTTACTACTGCATATTTAATATTGCAGAGCTTCAAAAAGTTAAGGCAACCTTTGGAAGCTATATTTGCTTCTGAAGAATGGGATAAAAGTTCATGGGCAAACAAGAAGGAAAATAGGTAAAAAAAATTGTTATAAAAGATGATTCATTTTGGCGCAGTACAAAGTATGCTTCGAAGACAACAGCATCATTAATTAAGGTGCTTATAATGGTTGATAGTGAGAGGGCCCCGGCTATGAGATTTATTTATAAAGCAATGAATATGGCTAAAGAAGACATTACAAAAGATTTGAGAGGTCAAGAAAGTACCTACAAAGAAATATATGATATTATAGATGAAAAGTGGGATCGTCAATTACACCAACACTTACATACTGCTGCATACTATTTAAACCCTCAATTTCATTATAATAAAGACTTTCATGTTGATAAAGAGGTGAAAATTGGTTTGTATGCATGTATGGACAGACTCATTTCTGAAGAAGACTACCTCAAAGTGAGTGATCAACTTGAGGAATTTCATTGAAGAATGAAATGTTTAGATTTAGAGCAACACAAGCATGCTACAAAACACGATCTTCTGGTATGTTTATAATTTTAATTTTAATATTTATGTTCAAGTCTTCTGCTTCAATCAATATTCATAAAATACTATTTATTTTCATGTAAAACGTTGGTGGAGCCAGTTTGGAGATGATGTTCCTGAATTGAAAGCTTTTGCAGTTAAAGTTCTTAGCCTAACATGTTCGGCTTCTGCATGCGAGGGTAATTGGAGCATCTTCAATCAAATTCATACTAAGAGAAGAAATCGATTGGCGATAGATCGAATGAACAAACTAGTTTATGTTATGTTTAACAAAAAATTGAAAAAATAGACATCTCAAATTACAAAAGCAAGGAAGCATTGATAATGAAATTAACCATTTACTTATTGATGATTTACAATCTGATGATGAATGGGTTACTCCTAAGAATGTTGATATTTCTGAAGTTGAAGCAGAAAGAGAAACTCATATCAATGAAGACAATGAAGTAACTACTCATGTATATAAGAGAAAGAAACAAAATGAGATTAAAGCTTTAAAAAAATTCAAAGGTATTCTTAAATATAATGAATTACTTTTTATACTAGCTAATGAAATATTAATTAATATAGAGGATAAAGGAAAAAATATTATAGATGAAGAAGAGTTTGAGAATGACTTTGACATTAATTATGAAGATTCTTCTGAAGACAATCAAAGTAATGATGAGCCTGCATTGGGTCTTGATCCTAAAAGAATGTTTTATTTTTTAAAATCTTCTTTTCTAGTAATATACTAATATTATCTTAGAACAAATCATCAAATTCATAATTGACATAATATTTTATTATTTTTTATCATTAATCATAATTTTAAATTACTTTATTTTTATCATTTTTTAGGCTTACGCCTTGATCCGCCTCGAGGCTCATTTTTTAGGCTTACGCCTAGATCCGCCTCAAGGCTTACGCCTTGCCTCGCTTATCCAAAACGCCTCAATTCCTGATTTCGCCTTTTAAAACGTTGTGTTTGAGTGCTAGTTGTTGGCTCGATTCCTCAAGAAATTAAGCTTCGATCGCAGGAGACGAATTCAGGCCTCCTTTTCTCCCCTCGTACTTAGGTATCCCATTCAAAATTCAGATTTTGCCTGCATATATCGACAACGGGTAACTTTTTTCATTTCGAGATAACAAGATGATAGGATTATTTCTTAGCAAGATTTTTAGTCTCTATCATGAGTTTCCTCAAAAAAAATTCATATTTGAGCTTCTCAAACGAAAACCCTAGATTGTGTAGCTTGTGTTTGCATGATTAACAAACCCTAGGTGATGTCAATCCTAAATATTACTACATATCCTTTAGTTCTTTATGATTTTTATTCAAATATGATTACACCCTACCGAGTACCGAACTCTTTTACCTTGACGTTCTGTCAGTTTGGGCCGTCTAGCTGAGGGATAATCAGATAAGCTTGTAGGCTTTTAGCCTTTTATTTTATTTTCTGTAGAGAATTTTCATTTATTAGATGTCTTTTTTTTTAATCAGTGATCCAACTTACTTATAACTAAACTTCTCCAATTCTTGTCTTCGTGGTTTGGTGAGTGAAATGATTAGTAAGAATAAATTTGTATCAAGCTATCAGTTAAATCTGATTGTGAAGAAAAGCAGTCATATGCTTGTTGACTGATTCATCCTCTTGATGAAAGTTTATTGTGACTGATTGAGTTTTTCAATATTGTTGAACTCATCCTTCTCTAGTGTTGCTCCATATTTAGTTTTGTAAATTAACTTTAATAAATGTTTTCATATGGCCTTTGTTAGATAGAGGATTCTAACGCAATTATTGAAAGTACTCCTTTTGATGATAATGTGTAAGCAAGCAGTTCTCCTAATGAAGTTGACATAGATAATGATGATGATGATTTGTGTAATATTAATGGAAAAGATTTAGATGGCCCGGCTACCCTCAAGAAAAGAAGAATGATGAGTTCAACAGTTTGGGTTATTATGAGATGTTACCCCTCCCTAGTGATGGCAAGCAGATATATAAATGTAGGAAATGTAGGGGCAATATATTAGTGTGATAGCAAGTATGGCACTGGTAACTTAAGTCGTCATTTACAAAATTGTAAAAAAAAAAAAAAAAAAAGATACTCGTGACATATGGCAACTTATTTTGTAGTCAAATATTAGCTCGTCCATCTCCATGTCTGAATCTAGGTTTAACATACATGAGTTTCGTGAGTTATTTACTCCCTGCATTGTTATGCATGATCTTCCTTTTCAGTGTGTTAAATGGGTTGGTCTTCGTGCATTGTTGCATTATCTCCATCCTGATCTACAAATAGTTTCTAGAAACACTACTAGAAGTGACTACAAGAAGTTGTTTATGAAAGAGAAAGGGCTTATTCAAAAGGAGATTTTAAAATGTACCAGTAGAGTTTCTAATGTTGCTAATATTAGAGATAATATCAAATATGTAAAAAGTTCACAAAAAAAAAAAAAAAATTGGAATGTGTCAAGCAAAACTATCTTGACTCTAAAAGAGGATTAAAACAAGATGTTCCTATGTGGTGAAAGTCACATGCATGATTCTACAATTTACTACAAACGTGCTTTTCAGCATTTGGAACTACTTGAGTCTAATTTCAAATCTTGTCCCAATAACAAGGAATGGGAGAGGTTGGAGAGCATTTGCAAGTTCCTAGATCCTTTTTATGAGATTACTTGTTCTTTTTCAGGCACAAAATATCCCACTGCAAATCTCTTCTTCCCTTGTATTTCTACGGCTTATGCCGCACTTAAGCATGAAATGTCTTATGGTGTTGATTATATTAGAAATATTGTAACATGGATGATAGTAAAATTTAAGTACTGATTTGATTTCTGTGATATCTTGGTAATAGTTGTTATCTTGGATCCTAAGTACAAGTTTACATTTGTTGAGTGGTGTTATAGAAAGTTATATGGAGGTAATTACATTAATGAAACTAAAAAGATTAGGGATAAACTATTTGCTTTATTTGCAAATTATGAAAAAGTTGAACAACACACTTCCAATGGGCAGTCATCAGTGCCCATAGAAAGCTCTCAAGTTTATAGCTCTCTGAGTTTTCCTCCAACAATTTTGAATCAAATTTTCTTTAGGTAAGATTCACTGTCATTCATTTGAACTATATTTCTATTCACTAACTTATACATTGTACTGTCTGCGAAGTCACAACTTGAAATGTACCTTGAAAACAAAAAATTGATAGGAAGGTTAAGTTAGACATATTACATTTCTAAAAAGGTTAACCAGTACAAGTTTCCTGAAGTGACCGCTATGGATTGAGATATTTTATGCATTCTCATTTCCACAATGGCTTCAAAAAGTGCGTTCAGTAACAGTAGTAGAGTATTGGATCAATATAGAAGTGCTTTAAAACATGACATTGTTGAAGCCTTAGTTTGCAGTAAAGTTTGGTTATATAGAGATAATAGTAATTGTTCAATTTATTTGAGATTCCATTTTAACTGATTTTCTCTCATAAGTTTGTAGAAATACATATTTTCTTTGTAGTTGTGAATGATCCAGAACTTGAGAGTGTAACTAAGGACATCATTAACTTAATTTTTTTAGAAATTGGCTGCGAAGATGGCAATGGTTCATTAAACAGGGTAGCATAGTTGGTGTTGGGGAGGAAGTAGTAAGAACTGCCATTTATTATTTTCAAAATTCTGCTGATCCGCACTTCTTTTGTTGAGATTTCTTATGTTCCTGTTGTGGTGAATCTGTTATTTTTATGCTTCTTAATTCTGAAACTTACTCATCTCACAATTCTGATCCCAACTTAACTCATTTTCTTTTGTTGACATTTCTTATGTTCCTGAACTTTTCTTATGCTTAAGGGCTTAATTGTTGCAGCAGTTACGGTAGTTCTGAAAATTTAAATGCTTATATGTAGTTTATTATACCTGTTGTGTTGTTGTGAGTTCTCTGTACGTGTTTTTTATGACAGTTTTTCGTGTCTGTTTTGTTTTCTTTTCCCGAATCTTGTTATAGCTGTTGTAATGTTGTTGGCCTGTGGCTGTGAGTTGTGGCCTTGTGGGTTGCTGCTAAATCTGAACTTCTAATGCTTCATCAATTCATCTGTTTGATGAATTAAGGTAAAGGGTAAAGCTATGAAAGCACAAGCAATAATGAGAAACCTTCTAAATTGAAAGTGAGAGCCATAGGGGGTAAATACTATTGCAATCAGGTGGCATTTGTGTTAGCTTAGATCAAGAGAAGATACTATATTATTTAAGAGATACAAAATTAAGTTTAATGCAAACTATCGCCTTGGATGGTAATAGAGAATTAGAAATATCAAATATTCATTATTTACTTACTTTTCATTGGTTGTTGAATGAGTTGAAGGGTTTACCTTAGCTATTTGTTAAAATTTTCTAGTTACACTAACAAGGTGTCAGATATCCCTCGGCATAATATGGGACGTTCAATACAATCAAGATACTCATTGGGCTTTTTGGAATGACATAGTAACAATAAATTTTATTGAAGTAAATAAACTGAATGTAAACTTACTTCAGAGGATTTAGTGTGCTATAAAGTGTAAGAAACAAATTTACGCTCGACAACTTTATGCCTTGTTTGTTCCTTCTTTACTTCAGTATAAGTAAGAAAAAAAGAATGCAGAAAATATGTAAATTATTCATAATATTCTGATTACAGGCAACCAAACAGCCCCATAATTAATGGTGCCAATATAATCCATGCCAGCAGGTAATTAAAGTAAAACACTTACAGCCTGAGCAGCTTCATCGATTATAACAACATCAAATATACGTCTACTTCGGCTGAAAATTGCTGACCCGCTAAAACTAAGAGTGGAGAACACCTACAAGTTTGAATGAAGTTTTAAAAAAAATTGTGACAATAAAATATTGGGAGGTTTACATACATAACATTTTATTTTATGCTATTTACATATCTAACATCTAAAATTTTAATATTACATGTCTACCACCCGTAGAATAAATATGAGTTTATAAAATGAAATATTAAAGTTTATAAAGTGGTAGGGGTGGTTAGAATAAAATATAGGAGTGGTATATTTAATGTTAAAGTTTTATATGAGTGGCAGCTATGAAAGATTAAAATTTTGAGTGTAAGATATGTAAATATTATGAAATAAAGTGGCATGTATGTTAATCCCCCTAAAATATTTATAACAAGAAAAGAACAGACAATGGCTGATTCATCAATAATTGTATCACGAATCTTATCCCGATTCACATATTCCCCAGACTTTCCACCGGGAGATGCTGAACGATCCATACTGGCAAGCTTTTGCTCTACCTGTTAAGAGTAAATTTATGCTCAATAACAATATGTATTAGCACTCTAACTTCAGAAATTAAAAATACACACAAGGTAATCCATGGACACTGCTTGCACTGAATGATGCGGCTTCAGACCAACTCGCACAATTTTGGGAGTGTAGACATGGTTATTTTCATCATGAATACCTGTACAAAAAACTTAGTTCAAGTTTTATCCTAAGATACAGCAAAGCTTTTCTGACAGTATAATAGGTAGAAATCCATTTAACCTTGCTAAAATGTAAATCTAACAATGAGACAAATAGAAGAAAAAAAAATGGAGAACAAATTAGATGAAGAAGAAATATGTACTCTATAAATTATCTAACCGGGAAACTTTGCATAAAAAATGATGACCTAATCAGAATGGATAACATATGGATAAGAAGGTAGATTCAGACCTGTGCGTAAAACTCGTAGTACTATCTCATCAAGTGCAGAGTTAGACGGAGCACAAACCAGAACATGTCTCCGATACTTGCGGTCAGACTTGACAATTTCAGGTTTCTACGAGGTAAAACATCAATGTAAGGTTAAGATGTAAAACTCACTGAAACAACAAAATATGATTAGTTGAAAGGTACCAGTTCATTCCCAACGGGGTAAAATCCATCATCACCATCAATAGGTCTAATCAGATCCCTTGGACTAAGACCGGTTAACCAAGAAGATGCTTTTCTCCAGTGAGTATGTCTACCAAATCTCAAATGTCAGTTCAAGTAAGGCTCATAACTTCTTGAAAAGAAATAGAAAATTGAGAAAACAAAGCATTTTCAATGACAAGGTGTTACCTTGGCTAACCATCGCAAATATTCAAAGTGAAATGAGCATCCAATATCATGTATGCTAAACGTATGCAATAAGCAGACTAAATAGTAAAAGGTGTACAGGCATAGTTTGGTGTGTTTAGTTCAAAAGCTCAAGAAATGCTAAGAGAAATGTGTAGAAGCATAGTTTTGTGTTTTTAGTTCAATAGCTTTAGATATGTGATGCGTCAAGCCCTATGGGGCCCACTAATGGGACGGCACACAAGGAGAGATGGGGTCAAAGGGAACCATAGAAGACCAAAATTAGGAGGAATTACGAATGCTTATTTAAAGAAAGATGGATGATTTGATTGGGATGGAGTTGGGGAGATTTATTTAGGGAAAGATGGCTGATTTGAATTTAGATTTTGGAGGGAATTAACAGAGCTTATTTAGGGTTAATTATGTAGTTTTATTTTTGTTATGTGAATTGTGTTTGAGTGTAGTTTTCTTTGGAGTTTTCCTAGAGGCGCCTAGGGTATGTGAAGAGTAGATCTACCTCTCGAATAGTAGATCAACTTGTATCTTAGTTTGTTGTGCCGATAAAAAAATATTTCTTGTTGATTTTTGTTGTATTTCCTCTTCATTGTTTCTATTTTAGCTGTGGAAACCAGATTCCTATCGAATTGGTATCAAAGCACGATTCGGTACCTATGGCGGCAAAGAAAGAGGATGCTTTGAAAGAGAAACTAGAATGAGAAGTTGGCCAACTCAAATCTAAAATCAAGGAACATATGTCATCTATGGAAGGAAGGTTTTCTAACCTAAAGGACATGATAAAGAAAATATTGAAGCTTCATACACAACCACCAACATTGGAGGCGAGAGCACTGTTGACCGAACAAGGAAGTGGGGACACCCTAATATAGGGTTAATGAGGGAGGATCAGGAGGTGAAAAGTTTGGAGGAAAAAGAGGAGATGCCACATTTAGATCCATTTCCAAGGAAGGGGAGCAGGTGAAGGGCATGACAAGTGAAGAAATTGGGATGACTAAGATTGGAGAACTGATTTGGGGCAGAGAAAAACATGAAGGGATCACAACAACCACAACACTAGAGAGAAAGAAGTTATTAGGGTGGTGAAAATCCTAGGGTGAGAAAGTTGAAAATGCAAGTTTTTAGGTATAAGATGCTCATGTGTTGATTTATAGGGTGTAGCAATATTTTGTTGTAAATGGGTTAACAGAAGATGAAAAACTCACCGCAACCACTCTATGTTTGGAAGGGAAGGCTCTGTCCTGGTATCAGTAGAGAGACTAGCGAGATCCGAGCCGATCATGGAGGGATTTCAAAGACTGTCTACTAGAATGTTTCCAAACCAGTCAGGAATGAGACTTCTATGAAAAGTTCTTTGCTCTGGCACAGGAGAGGATAGTGATAGATTATCGGGATAAGTTCGAGTACTTCTCAAGCCGGATGGGAAGGTTGTCAGAGACTATGCTAGAGGGGAACTTTATAAATGGGCTCAAGCCTGACATTCGAGTACTAAGACCACATGGCTTAGGAGAGACTATGGAGTTAGCCCAACTGGTAGAGGATATGAACTCCTTGGAGAGGAGTAGCCGTAGTAGCAGCTCAGGAGTCTCCTACCGTGCGACCACTATATTTCTGACACCAAAGGTGCAGACGGTGTTCAAAAGGAAGCCCCGAGGGATAGAGGTCAGGGAGTACGACCAGGGGAAACTTCAAGAGGTTGAATGTTTTCAGTAGAAGAGGGCTAAAGGTATATGTGATGAGAAGTTCGCTCCCCAACCATCGTTGTAAGGATCGTTCGTTAAAAGTCCTGACAGTCTGCAATGAAGAGGAAGATGCTACAAAGCAGGAAGTAGAGGAGAAAGAATGATCACCCTCACTTAGATGTTGCAGAGATATCCCTTAACTCAATGGTTGGGTTCACCCCGAACTACACCAAGAAGGTTAAAGGGAAGATCAGGCATCAGGAGGTGATAGTACTGGTGGATAGTGGAACTACCCACGACTTCATTTCCATCATGAAGGTGGATCAGTTGGGACTGAAATTAGTAGACATGGGTCTTTGAGGTTATGCTGGGAACAGGAAAAGTAGAGAGGAGTAGAGAAATTTGCAAATGGGTAATCCAAATCCTTCCAGAAGTTTAGGTATTGAAAGACTTTCTGTCATTGGATTTGAGGAGCACATATGTGATAATGGGATGAAGTGGATGCAGAAGTTGGGAAAACCAAGATTGATTGGAAGGTGCTAATGATGCAGTTCAAGGTTGAGGGGAGGAAAGTGGTTATTAGAGGGGATCCTAGCCTATCTAAAACTATGGTTTCACTCAAAACCATTGTGAGAACCATTCAGGGTAAAGGGGTGGGATTTTTGATGAAGCGTGCACAGGAGGAAAATCAGTTAAACAAATTTAGGCTTCTAATTAAAGAAATCAAAAGCACAAGAACAAATTCAAGCATTGTTGACTCGTATTCAAATTTATGTTTATATGCTGATCAGATTATGACAATTCAGAGCACTTTCATACTGAGGAAGTTGAGGTTCTTCTTCTTGCTAGGAGGCATTTCTCTCCAGATAAACAGCAAAAATTGTTGTACAAAACTTTGTGTGTAATGCCTCTAAGATTATTAGAGCGTGTTCTACCTTGGTTGGTTTCAGAGTTTACTGAGTTAGAGGCAAGGGCCTTTCTCCATAACATGTGTTTTACAGCAGCAGCATCGGATTCTGCTTTGATGACTCTCTTCTATGGTGGGGCATGCAAGGGTCGGACCGTAGATATCTCTGATTGTTACAATTTTCAATGTTTATCTCCGGAGGTGACCATTGGTTGCTATCTGTTAGAGGATAAGAACGAGAGTTGCAGGTTTTAGTTCGGGAATTTTTACATGTGCCTGTGTGCCCAGCGACAAAGTTGAAGCACATTCACAGATCAAACAAAAGAAGCATAGAGGCAATCTATCAATATTATGCTTGCATGTTAGGGATGGTGATGAATCAGGAAGAGTAGAGACTCAAAGTTTGTCGTGAGTTACAGCTTTTGGCATCCCTAAATTAGGGGGGGTTGATGGCAGCAACAATTTTGGAATTAGTTTAAAAAAAATAAAAAATACAAAAATAAAAAATAATAAAAAGAAAAAAACAAAACAAAAAATAAAAAATATATACATTGGAATTAGTTCCCTTGCTTCAGGGAAAGTGCTCAGGTTATTTTCTTACAACTCAACAGCTACTCTAAATTCCAGTCACTTTCTCCGGGAAACAGATACATTATCATCCAATATGGAGAATGCTGTGAGACCAATTGATAATATAAGTTTCATAAAGCAATCCATAAAGATTTAGAGTATCTAGATGCCGAGTCGAAAAAACTTATAAATTGCGGTGAAGCTTTTCTGCTGCAATTCAGTGGAATATTTTGTTTACAGTGGGACTTATATCGAGCTCACAGCATTGTGAAGATGACATTGTTTACCCTGCTTTCGAATCTCGGGAGTCACTTCAAAATGTCAGCCATTCATATACTCTTGATCACAAGCAGGCACAAGCAGGAGGAGAAGCTGTTTAACGATATATTTGAAGTTCTTTCAGAACTTTCACAATTTTATGATGGCCTGACAAGGACAGACGCCAATACGGAGGCATTAACTAACACAAGTTGGAAAAAGGAGCATAATGAACTTGTTACAAAGCTTCAAAACATGTGTAAATCAATACGAGTTTCACTGGACAAACATATTTTTAGAGAAGATCTTGAGTTGTGACATTTATTTGATAAACATTTTTCTATTGAGTGGGATAAGATTGTTGGCCGTATAATTGGAACAACTGGAGCAGAGATTAATATGGATGGATATGTAGAGGCAAGCAATAAGAAATACTATGTTCAATGAGTGGCTAAATGTGTAGAAGGATTTGCCCAACTATGAAGCAACATGAGAACCATAGCAGTAGTTTTTTTCGTTCCACCTTGAGGATAAGATGGCTCTTCGGGAAAGGAGCATTGATGTGTTGGGCTCTGTGGACCCCACTAATGGGACGGCAGACAAGGAAAGAGGGGGGCCAAAGAGGATTAATTATTTACCATAAAAGACCAAAATTGAGAGGGGGAATTAGGAATGATTATTTAGGGAAAGATGGTTAATTTGATTATGAGGGAATTAGGAAGGTTTATTTAAGGAAAGGTGGTTGATTTGATTTGGAAGGAATTAGGAAGATTTATTTAGGGAAAGAGGACTAATTTGAATTTAGATTTTGGAGGGAATTAGAAGAACTTATTTAGGGTTAATTATGTTGTTTTATTTTTATTATGTGAATTATGTTTGGTTGTAGTTTTCTTTGGACTTGTTCCTAGCGGTGCCTATGGTTTGTGAAGAGTCAATCTACCTCTCGAATAGTAGATCAACTTGTATCTTGGTTTATTGTGCCGATATTAAAACCTCTCGCTAACTTCTGATGTGTTTTCTCTTCGTTGTTACAGTTTGCTGCGTTGAAATAAGATTTTTATCAATATGTTCATATTGTGTTTTCAAACACAATAAAGAAAACAAAAGAATAACATATTAGCCAGCAACGACAAAAACAAACGAAAGTAAAATGAACAACCTGAAGGTCACATTCATAGTTACAATGACATTAAAACAAGTTGCTGAGTGTTCTCTACGAAACCTCTTTGCATTTGATGATAAAAATGGTTTAAATTCCGGAAGAAAGAAAAGCAATGCATAACATAAATCTTCTAAGTGTCAAATTATTATGGGCAGATTTGCAAGCCTTATGCCATCCTTTTCATGGTTAAAATAGAGAGGTGACTCAACAGAATTGTCTTAAGAAGATATGACAAGAACCAATAAAATTTATCAAACACCAATTATATTGCATATGCTACATGATTCCCAGTGTTGGGAACCCATGAAGCCCTAATGACTAAATTGAGTGTGGCATAAATGAGAATATTAAGATGGTGTATTGTAAAAACTATTAAGAGTAAAAAATGAAAATGCTGAAGGATGGTAAGAGTAGCACATAATGAAAAATAGAATTAATTTATTTGGGCATCTAGAAAAGATAAAAAGACAAATAAGGCAAGTAGATAAAATTAATATAAAGTAATAAGAAAAAAGTGGGGTAGACATTGGTTTTTACACCACTCCACACTGTTGTTTCACTATTGCTTTCTTGTTGCATTTTATAGAAAAGCAACCTTTACAACCAAATCTACTAAAATATGGTAGTCATAAGAAAGTTGTTATCCAATTTGAAAAAAAAATTATAATATCTAAAACAGCTTTTAAAAAATTTATTTTCCCCAAAACAAATCTACAACTGCTTATCTAGTTATCTATTTTTACAAACTAAAGCAATCATCTCAAATGGATCCTAAAGGTTGCATGGCAAGAAATTGAACAAAAATACTTAAGACAAAATAAAGTGAACATATCATACCACATTCAACAAGAACATTAATTAAGGATGCATAAATGGAACCCAAATAGTTGAGACAACATTGATTACTATCATCATAACACCATTTTTTTTTTTTTTGTGAGTTTCAAAAAAAGAAAAAAATATCAAGCTTCTGAAACATATCCATCTATACAATAGAGGAGAAATATTAATGGGTTCAACCAGAAATTGACAAACCGAGCCTGCTTACTTAGTATGATCAGAGTAAAGTTTTAATAATGTTTGGAACATGTTTAAATTTTCAATCTAACCATATGATGGATCGACAAAGGATTGAATATTGACACTCCCAAACAACCAGATATTTCCCAAAGAGTACATAAACTTCTAAAAAAAATTAACGAACATGAAGAAGAACGTCCCAAAAAAAAAGTACATGCTAGAATTTCACATAACATAGTGGTAAAAGTGTCACAACCAAGTTAATTCAACCCATCATGATGTAAAATGCAATGCTCCAACATGAAATCAACTTAATCAACTCGGATTTAAACTCCTAACAAAGGAACCACCTTTGCAAGTTGCAAGGCTTGAACCGCCCATCAAAAGAATTTTAATAAAAAAGATAAAATATCACATCTTTACCATACCTCTCTTCGATAGACATTACTGGCCTCGGCTTGATACGAGAAGTTCCACCGCTGCATTGAAAAATGGTTCCATAATAAAAAATAAGCTAGAAAAACAAACAGATGTCCGAGTGTATTCTTAAAATAGGAGAATTTTAAATAAGACCATCTAACTCTTGTTCTTCTTTATTTATATATATAAATATATATATATATATATATATATATATATATATATATATATATATATATATATATATATATATATATATATATATATATATAAATATATATATATATATATATATGCATGTAGATACATACATATATATATGGGTATGTATATATACTTGCAACAAATGAAAATCTCTTCTTAGAAATTTAGAGTATATAGAAATTGGACAAACACACTTACTTCGAGTGTATGCTTGTAGGAGATGAATGGAGAATGGTGCTAAGAAGTCCAATAATTGTATGGGTTTTTCCCGTTCCTGGAGGACCCTACACAAAAAGAAACTTTAAAACATAGCAGTACTACTGAAATATGATAAATATTTTAACATTAACAATGACGGGAACTTCCAATAGAAAACGAACAAAAAAGATAGATATACTTCATTCAGACATCTATGTCCAATAATAACAATCTATGTTAACCTATAGTCTCAAATATACTTATTGAAGTATGAAAATAGACTAACTTAATCTTGTTGATTTTGTAGGTATCTAATACTTAGTTGATGATGAGTTGAGGGTCGTCATATATATGTAGTAGCTAAATTTGAAATTCTCCAACTAATTCTAGGATAGCCACAAGAGTTTTGCATTCCTGATCATTATTTGCTCAAGGCACAGATAGACTATAATAGTAGTGGAGTATGCCACATTACAATGTAATGAAGAGGAGGTTGATTCTCATTGTTGACCTCGGCAACCGCTCCGTGGTTAACCTGACTAACTACAGTGAAAGATGTGACATTGCATAAATGGTATCCAAAATGTATTGATCAAAAGTTGAAATTGCCAAAACAGTGTTCGTTCACAAATACGATGAGGACAGTAGAAATAGTATAAATATACACCCATATTGCCCAAGGTCTCGGAGTGACGAAAATCAAAAAATTTGCTCACACGTGAGGTGACGACATGGCATTGATTTGAGCAAGCGGTGAAAATTTTGCAAAAAAAGCCAAAAATAATATAATGATATTGTTGTTGTTATTATTATTATTATTATTATTATAAAATAAATCTTCTAAAAATCCCTTACATCTCCAGTCCACATTGCCCCCTCTTCCAAGGCCATACCATCGCACGTTGCCCTAGTACCTCCAAACGATCTTGCTCGAACCTTTTTCCCTTCTCTTGCAACCTTCCTCACTCTCTCTTGTCACTCTCATTCTTTCCTTCCCTCAAGAACAGACACACCAAAATTTTGACCATTCAAGAAGGAAAAAGAACTGGTTGGCAGAACGGCCATCAAAGGAGCAAGTACTGCTTGCCGCAATAGCCTTCCAAAACTGCTTGCGGATGCAGCCATCCAAGGAGCCACCGATTGGATGTCTCCCAGTCATCATCTACCCAACCAAAACAGAATGCCTTAGCCAAAAAGAAAAATGCATCCACGAACAGGACAGAGGAGCACAAGCAGCAGATAACCAAAGAACAGTACAGCTGACTAGAGAAAAATGCTTCAGCTTATCAATCTCAGCAAAACTGAGGCAGCAAAAACAGTCAAAGCAAACCAAGTGCATAATCTCAATCATTCCCAGCCAGATAATAAAGATCTTACTCATACATAACTCACAAGCAGTGGCCAAATCTCCACAGAATTCTTCCAAGAAGAAGCTTTAAGTCTTAAAGCTTCTCTAATTATGTGACAAACAGTAGAGGAGCAATGAGAGATGTTACTAAATTTATGATTGTTGTGTTCTCTCCAAATAAAGTTAGGACTACATACAGTAAGAAAGAAAAAGCTCCTGGAAACACTCTAAATCTGCTGCAACTCATCCATATAATCCAACAATTGCCTCAAATTCAATATAAAGAGAAAAGAAGCAAAAGCAAGGGAGAAGAGTAGTAATGATAGAATATGAAAAATCACATTCAAAGAACAAGTGACCATGAGATTCAACCGCAGAATTACAAAGAGCACAGATAGGATTTATTTGAATATTCCTTATTGCCAAAACATCAGCAGTTTTAAGTACTTCAAGCATAGCAACTTGCAAGCCAAGTAAAACAGGAATATGTCATAGCATACCTCTTATGACAAACAAACTTGAACCAATTAACTTCCTGTAAGCCTGTATAGTAGTGAGACATGAAAACTCTAAATTTGGGTTTATCCAACTTCTCCCAGAAGATCACAGAAGTTTCATTAAGATGTATATCAGTCTTAATGATGCAACTTTTAACCGTATTAGGAATATTCAGTGGAACATTGCAAGCAGAAAGGTGAATAAAGCTCTTAACAGTATGAGAGAGATATGTATTAATAAGACCAGGTTCCGGCAATCGAGAAATTGGGAAACCTTTGCACCAAGGGTCCGAGAAATTGCTGTCAGGAGTAACTTTGAGGAATATTTTGACTCTAATCTTCACGACAGTGGCACATATAAGTTTCCAATATTTACTAGATTTAGATCAAGGGTTTTTCCAAAGAGAAACATGCTTTTGAATAAGCCAGCCAGCAAGTAAACATTCCTTATTAATAATACGCCAAATCAAGGAACCACAAAAACCATGATTTAAAGCAGGGATGGAAGGAATGCCAAGATCGCCAAAATGTTTAGGTTTACAAGTGTTATTCCAAGAGATGGTATTCAGCTTTTTGGCTGCAGTGGAGTCGCCATGAAATAGAAATCTCGAGCAAACTTTATCCAAAAACTTACAGCAGATTTTGGGAATAATGGAACCCCTAATCCAATAGGACAAAATGTTACAAACGTTGAACTTGATGTATTGAATTCGCCCAACAAAAGAAAGGAACTTGGCTTCAACCTTCAAAAGATGCAGATATTTTCTGCAAGAAGGGAGAGAAATATGCAATATGAAGTTTTTTAGGAGAAATGGGCAGACCAAAGTAGATCAGTGGATTATGGGAAAAAGAGAGGTTAAGAAGATTTGCAATGAGAACAACATTGTGGCAGCTATTAGAGAAAATGATAGTGCTGGTAGACTGATTGATATGCGATCCAGAGCAATTAGCAAAACAATCCAATATAAACTTTAGTTGTTCTGCGTTAGAAAGAGAACCTTTTCCAAAGATAAGGAGATCATCAGCATATAGAAGATGAGGCATGTTAGTGTTACCAGTTTTAATGCCAGAAAAAGTGTAAGTAGTGATATTCCATCCATCATATGATAGAGCATCCATGATGATACAAAAAGGTAGGGGGATAGGGGACACCCCTGCCTTAAACCAAAAGATGAGCTAAAGTAACCTTTTTTAGGGAGCCATTGAAACAAATAGAGAAACAAACATCTTTCACACAACCTTAATCCAGGAAATGAAAACTTCAAGAAAGCCTTTCTATATCAACCTATTGAAAGGAAATTCTCTGGAGACTATATCAAATGCTTCGAAAATATTAAGTTTAGCATAAAAAAGCTTCATATTGCAGTTCTAGTTAAACTCCCCAAATAATTCAGAGACGAGGAGAATGTTGTCAGAGGAGATATTGATGTTAATAAATCCAGCCTGGCTGGAGTGAATGATGTGAGGCATAACATCCTTAATAGATTAGCCAAAATTTTAGCAATAATTTTATAAAAAACATTACTAGGGAAATAGGCCTATAATCTGACGTAGAGGAAGCATACCTCTGTTTAGAAATAAGAGTAATAGCCATGGCCTTAGCGCCCCTAGGCATAGAACTAGTAAAAGAAATGTTTAACAGCCAAACAAAGCCTTGGCCCAATAATATTCCAACCATGTTTGTAGAATTCAAAAGTGAAGCCATAAGGGCCTGGGTCAGAAGAGGAAGGAGCAGAAAAAATAATACCTTTAATTTCCTCATAAGTAACTGGGGCAATCAGAAAAGGTAATAGGTTGGAAGGAATCTTATCGCCGGCAGGGATATGAGAAGAACCAGAAACCATAGGCTTAGGAGTGATAAAGAGGTTCCATAAATACTCAATAAAGCATCAAAAATCAAGGAGGGAGAGAGTTGTAAAACCCGCAAAATGTCATTTTAGACCTCGCATGCTTTTCAATGCGTCGCGGCGAGTTTTAAGTGAAAATTTCAAAGTTGTCGTATTTCGACAAAATTAATTTTATAAAATTTTACGCAAAATTCTAAAAAATTCGATATATAGAACTTATATTTAATTTTGCTTAATTTTGAATTTAAAATTAGTATAAATCTCATAATAACCTTAGAAATTATTAAGGCTTGGATAATTTAAGTGAGGGCAAATAGGTCTTTTTGGCATCCCATTTTCCTCATTTTAAGAAGACCGAACCCTCCCCTCCCCATTTCATTCTCATGTTTTGTTCGGCCGAACCGAAGGGGCACGCGGAGACGAGAGGGAGGCGATGGATTGGTGAGGGGCGACGGGCGGCGCCATCAGCGACTTCTCCGGCGAGGTTCTTGGAAGGAAATTGTAGGGGAAAGCCTAAGGAGCACTAAGGTGCATTTCCAAACCTAGAAATCCCTATCTTTCCCTTGGTTTTTTTGAGATGAAAAAGTTAGGGTTTGGTAGAAACTTCTCATTTTCTTTAGGAGATGTGTAGGGAAGGTTTAGGAGATATTTTTATACATAGAAATGTGATTTTTCTTTAGAAGTATTGAGTTGGAAAAATTAAGGTTTTTTTCTCAAATGTTGATTTTTATGAAATTTCTTAACAAAGTTTATTCCTAAGGGTTGTAGGAGTACTTTAATGATGAAATTTTGATATTTTTCTCAAAATGCTATTTTTTTAATTTTAATTTATTTAAATCCGAAAATAGAAGTTACTTTAAATTAATTTTATGTTATGAAAAAACGGTTGTTTTGGTTAAAATATGTAATTATACAAAATTATAAATTTTTAGAATATATTTTATTTTATGTGATCATTGGAGAGAGGGAGAGGGAGAGAAATAACTTAGAATGGTTTAGGAAGAGAAAAAGAACCTTTAGAAGTTTTATAGAAGTAGTTTCATTAAATTTGAGAAGATTAGTTTTAGCCGTTGAATATTAAAATTTATTCTTATAGATGTTATTTGTGGTGGCCTCGAAGGAAGGAAGATTAGCAAAGAGAAATCAAATTCCTAATTTCTGGTAAGTATACATGCTTCTTTATTTCAGCAATACTTTTATTTTCTCTCCAGTTTTATGTTCTGAAAGTTCAAGTATGTTTATGGAATCTTTATGATTAATTTAGAACATGATTTTGTTATTCTTGTCAAAAGGTTGATCATGCAAATTACATGTTACATTTTATAGCATCATATGATAAAGTTTATATGTTATATAAAATAAGATGAAATGAGATGATATGATTATGAAATGTTTGTTATATTAAATGCTTGTATGTGCATGCTGAATTCCCTTATAATACTAGCTGGGAACGCTGTACTCGTGCACGTTAAAATGGTAAATGATATAGAAAAGAAAATGGTAAATGAGTATCTTTATGGTACTAGACGGTGGCTATTGTGATGGTTGTAATATATACGAAATGAAAAAACTAAGTATACTGATATGAATATGGAAATGAAAATGAAGGATATGATTTTATGTATTGATATGTTTAAATGACATATTTATAAGAAATCAATTTATGTTATGTTTTAAACGAAATTAGCTTTTAGCATATTGTTCATTTTGTCTTGATTACTATAATTTATAATCGTGTTCTGCTTACTGACCTCTGGCTTAATATTAGTTGTTAACATTTTTCAGGTGTAGTTAATTTAAATCAAAAATGAGTAGAAGGGATGACAATGTATACCGTAGAAGAGGAGCGCCTGAGGAAAGGTAATTTTATGATTATGCTTGAGGTTATGATTGTGTGTTTTAAATTTTAATATTTTAGTGGCTCTTTCAATTATTATAGAGATAGATTTAGAGAGTTGATAGTTTAGTCTACCGTCCGACCTCCGTCCCGCCTCGCCTATGCGAGCTCACTGGGCCGGGTTGTGACAAAAGTGGTATCACAGTAAAGGTTTAAGAATATTGATTAATATGAAAGAGCCAATGGGATGATTCTCTAGGTTAGTTAAGGTATAGGGTATGTGTGTTATAGACTGCTAATTTTATTTCATTGGTTATATCTAAGAGCCATAGATCCTGAAAATGATGCCACTAATGGCACTACGAGAGAGGTTAGGAGGGAGATTCCAATTGTAGTAGAACATTCGAGTAGTAGCATCAATGCTACTATGGAATCTTTTGCGCAGATGATGGCGGCTATGACCCAAATGATAAAGAGTACTCAAACCCAGGTTGGAGGCAGTGTAAGTACTCCAATGGACAAAAACTTGAAATTATTCCAAGACATAAAGCCTTTAACATTCATAGGAGGTAGACCCACAGAGGCGGAGGACTGGTTAATGAGAATAGAGAAGATATTTGAAGGAATGTTATGTCCTCAAAATAAAAGGGTTACCTTAGCTATCTATGCCTTCAATGGGGAAGCAGAGAGATGGTGGAGAAGTCAATTACAATAAACCTTTGGAGGAAGACTGGTATGTACCAATGTCTGCTAGGAGGTTGATGCAAGAAAAATTCAATAGATTGGTACAGTGCAATAGAACCATTACACAATATGAGACTGAGTTCACAATGCTCTCTAGGTATGCCTCTCATTTAATCCCTAATGCTGAAGAATATTGTCATCACTTTCTGAGTGGCTTAAAAGATACCATTAGAAAGCCATTAATCCCTTTTGACATTGAGGATTATGCTACCTTGGTTGAGAGGGCAAGAAGAATTGAGAGTGACTTGCAGAGTACACAGAGGAGAAGGGACCAACATAAAAGGAAGAGTTTTGAAGAGGATATTCAAAGCAATCGGACTGAGGGATCAAATGGGAAGCCCAAGTTTAGTCCTAGTGGAGTCAGTGGTGCAACTGTAAGTAAAGTCACGGAACCTTGTGCTAAGTGTGGCAGATTACATAAGGGTGAATGTTTGATTGGTTCCAACACTTGCTATTGGTGTCATCAGCCTGGATACAGCAAAATATTGTCCTGCATTAGTTCAGAAGACTTCAAGAGAAATGAGATCAAATGAAACACCTTCATAGAGGAATTATGGAAAACCCAAGATGATAGAACCATCAGCTGCAGGTTTAGTGCAAAATCAATCCATGCAGAATGTTAGACCGCAAGTTTACACTTTAACTCAACAAGAGCCCAATGAATCTGTAGATGCTGACAATGACAATTGAGATGGCTTTATAATTTATTTTTAGTGACTTGTAATGTTAAATCTGATGTTTTGGTGTTTTGGGATTGATTAAATTATTTTGCTAAGATATTTCAGATGTTTAGTTGGTTTTGTTCCAATGTTGAAGTTTATATTAATGAAATGTCAGATGTTGGTTGTTTTGTAACTAGATGTATGTAAATTTCGATGACGAAATTTTTATTAGAATGGGAGAATTATAAAACCCACAAAATGTCATTTTAGACCTTGCACGCTTTTTGATGCGTCGCGACGAGTTTTAAGTGAAAATTTCAAAGTTGTCGGATTTCGACGAAATTAATTTTATAAAATTTGACGCAAACTTCTAAGAAATTCGATATATATAAATTATATTTAATTTTGCTTAATTTGAATTTAAAATTAGTATAAATCTCATAATACCCATAATACCCTAAGAAGTTATTAAGGCATAAATAGTTTAAGTGAGGGCAAATAGGTCTTTTTGGCATCCCATTTTCCTCATGTTAAGAAGATTGAACCCTCCCCTCCCCATTTCATTCGCATGTTTTGTTCGGCCGAACCGAAGGGGCACGCGGAGACGAGAGGGAGGCGACGAATTGGTGAGGGGCGACGGGCGACGGCTCTGGCAACTTCTCCGGCGAGGTTCATGGAAGGAAATTGTATGGTAAAGCCTAAGGAGCACTAAGGTACATTTCTAAACCTAGAAATCCCTATCTTTTCCTTGGTTTTTTTTAGATGAAAAAATTAGGGTTTGGTAGAAACTTCTCATTTTCTTTAGGAGATGTGTAGGGAAGGTTTAGGATATATTTTTATATATAGAAATGTGATTTTTCTTTAGAAGTCTTGAGTTGAAAAAATTATAGTTTTTTTTTCCAAATGTTGATTTTTATGAAATCTCTTAACAAAGTTTATTTCTAAGGGTTGTAGGAGTATTCTAATGATGAAATTTTGAGAATTTTCTCAAAAAGTTATTTTTATAATTTTAATTTAATTTCAATCCGAAAATAGAAGTTACTTTAAATTAATTTTAGGTTATGGAAAAAGAGTTATTTTGGTTAAAATATGTAATTATACAAAATTATAAATTTTTAGAATATATCTTGCTTTATGTGATCATTTGAAGAGAGGGAGAGAGAGAGAGAGAGAGAGAGAACTTAGGGTAGTTTAGGAAGAGAAAGAGAACCTTTAGAAGTTTATATGAGTAGTTTCATTAAATTTGAGAAAATTAGTTTTAGCCGTTGAATATTAAAATTTATTCTTATAGGTTTTATTTGTAGTGGCCTCGAATGAAGGAGGATTAGCAAAGAAAAATCAAATTCCAAATTTCTGGTAAGTATACATGCTTCTTTATTTCAGTAATACTTTTATTTTCTCTCCAATTTTATGTTTTGAAAGTTCAAGCATGTTTATGAAATCTTTATGATTAATTTAGAACATGATTTTATTATTTTTGTCAAAGGGTTGATCATGCAAATTACATGTTACATTTTATGGCATCATATGATAAAGTTTATATGTTATATGAAATAAGATGAAATGAGATAATATGATTATGAAATGTTTGTTATATTGAATGCTTGTATGTGCATGCTGAATTGATGGAGCTCACCCCCTTACAGTACTAGCTGGGGACGTTTTACTTGTGCACGTTAAAATGGTAAAGGATATAAAAAAGAAAATGGTGAAAGAGTACCTTTATGGTACTAGACGGTGTCTCCTATGACGGTTGTAATATATATGAAATGAGAAAACTAAGTATACTAATATGAATATGAATATGAAAATGAAAGATATGATTTTATGTATTGATATGTTTAAATAACATGTTTGTAAGAAATCAATTTATGTTATGTTTTAAACGAAATTGGTTTTTAGCATATTATTCATTTTGTCATGATTACTGTAGTTTAGAATCGTGTTTTACTTACTAAGCTATGGCTTAATGTTAGTTGTTAACATTTTTCAGGTGTAGTTACTTTAAATCAAAAATGAATAGAAGGGATGGCAATGTATACCGTAGAAGAGGAGCGTCTGAGGAAAGGTAATTTTATGATTATGCTTGAGGTTATGTTTGTGTGTTTTAAATTTTAATGTTTTAGTGGATCTTTCAATTACTATAGAGATAGATTTAGAGAGTTGATAATTTAGTCTACCGTTCGACCTCCATTCCCGCCTCGCCTATGCGAGCTCACCGGGCCGGATCATGATAAGAGTCCTAGAAGAAGAGACAATTCCATTGATCCTGTTAGCATTATTTTTAGATTTTAATTTGGCATACAAAAACCCCAAGCAATCCTGACCATTTGAGGGTCATGTAGCTTCAGACTTTGAATGATCCAAGATGCCCACGAGGAATAGCTAAAAGCTAGCTGTTGGGTAATATTTTTCAGAGAAGTATTTAGAGTACTCCATAGG
This sequence comes from Dendrobium huoshanense, assembly GCA_016618105.1. Lineage (NCBI taxonomy): Eukaryota > Viridiplantae > Streptophyta > Magnoliopsida > Asparagales > Orchidaceae > Dendrobium > Dendrobium huoshanense. The sequence continues at coordinate 27,614,037 of CM028346.1, read as the reverse complement.
ATAATTCTGAACATCTAATAGACATTGATTCTGCTTTGATTTAAGCTCCACAATAGAATCAGAAAAATATTTAGAAGATTCCATTTCTTAGATTTGATAATCCCCTTGAGAACCTTCAGCATCGAATAGAAAGCATAGATAGGAGTGCCAAAAGGTCTAGATGCAAAAATATTAATCACTTCATCCCAAAATTCAAGCAATTCCAGCCAATAGTTTTTGAATAGAAATATGTGGTTGTTGCAGATTGGAGGATTTCCAAACAAAAGAAGAGGGCAATGGTCCAAACATCTAGGGTCCTCAATTTTATAATAGGAATCAGGGAAGTTTTCCAACCATAAATCATTAACAAGAACTCTGTCCAACTTAATGTGTCTGGGGTTGTCACTCATTTGATTAAATCAAGTGTAAAGATGACCAACAGATGCCAGATAATGAACCGCAATAGTAAAAAACATGTTAGTGAAGTCCCAAAGTTCACTATTGTTAATTATATTTCCACTAAATTTCTGAGAGCTAAATCTACAGCAATTAAAATCTCCAATAATAACCCAGGGAAGGGAGATGCTTGAAGCCAGTGAAGAAACATCATTCCATAAAACAATCCTTTCAGAATATGACTTGGCAGCATAAACCACAGAAAGAGCATAAATAATATAACCAGAGAATAGAATACTATGAATAAGCTGGTTAGAAGTAAAAGACGGATTAAAGGAAATTTTAGAAGCATTCCATTTTATCCAAATTTCAAAATGAATTACTTCAAGCCCATATTCTGATAAAATATGAAAACTCAATATATCACAATATTCAAATTATTCAAGTGAAATCTTCTAAAAACATAAAGCAAAAAAAAAAAAATTCACCAACCCTCCACAAACATTTCTCTAGGAAGATAAGTTCAAGAACAACATCAGCTTACTAAAACAAATGCCTTGTTGAGCATACAATTCATTCTCAAATGGTCTCCCTAGTAACGACTTTGCACATGTCTCCAACTAGTGGTCTCACCATCAAATGATACCGCAGGTTAACAATTATGATGGAGACTCTATAACAAAGTGCTTTAACCGTAAAATGGCTAGCAAGCACCATAATGCACGAGCACAAGAAGCGAGCATGGGGACGATCGGGGTGAATACACGAGCAAGAGCAGAAATTGTGGATGTTGTAGCTACAAGCAACAAGCTCAAGAAGGGAGAAAGAGATGAATGAGAGGGAAAGAGGGAAGAGTGGTGACTATGGCAAGAGCTCACTTTGCTTTGATATCATGTTAAAAATATATAAATTTGTTGTTGTATATTGTTGACTGAATACAAATGTCTGTACATAAACTAATAAAGAAAACATAAAGGAGTTGATAAATAAGACAATATCCTCAATTATGGGGATATATCCAGTAACAAACCATCTTTCCAGTTTGGCATTTTCCTATAATAACACCATCTTTTTTATGCAGCATGTACATAAGTGTTGTTAACATATTAATAGTGATGCATGTGCATGCAACAATCAAATTTTCTCATATGAAGATCACAACAAAAGAGTCACATGAAAGATGAAGAACCATAACCTTAAAGAAAATAAGTATAAAATCAAGCACAAACCTGTATCAGAACAAATGGTTTACGTGAAAGACCTGCCTGCAATAGTGGATAAGGTTATTTCAACTATATAGATGTGCAAAAAGCACAAAATATTAAGTGCTCTATGCTGATATAACTGAGTTTTTTTTATATATAATTTATTTTCTTGGAACCACTACACGTTCTAGGACAAACTTACATTTATGGCATCTAATTGTGAACTGTTGAGGCAATCTTCAAGGTGATCCATGAGAGGTTTAGGAACATTCCAGGCCTGACCTTCAGAAATACTACAATATGACTTGTGGGAAGCAGACAAAATTAAATCCTTAAACGGAAGATGTGAAATAGAATGCATGGCTGCATATTCGCGCATGATAGTTGATAAACTGCAAATCTGAAATATGAAATCAACCATGAGGAGTCTCCATCATCCAGATAAAACCAAAGGTATCAAAACGAAAATAAAATAAACTTCCAGGTTGGATTGTTCGCGTGCATGGGTGCTTATTGCAGTTACCTTTAGAATCCAGACAAAACTTTCACCTGGTTTAGAACTCAAAAGCATCTTCAAAAGCCGTGGACTAGAGTCAGTTTTCATGCTATCCAATTGCTTTACACCCCCACAGAAATAGGTTAGAACCGTAAGAGTTTCCTTACCACCTCGATGATCTACCAATGCAAAAGCATAAGGCTTTGGCGCTTCCCCCTCTTGAAACTAGAGAAAAGCAACCGAATGAACATTAAGTAATAAATGATTCATAAAACCATATGACACAAATTTTCTACCAGACACTGTCGCTTAACTAATCAATTTCTATTAAAAAGACGACTTACAAAAAAGATATGGCTCTAGTTAGACGCTTACTGCGGAATCATTAAATAACTAGATAAAATATGTCTCAATTCAAATAAAACCAAAAAATCAACCTTTTCCATTGAAAGAAGCAAAAGATCATTCTCAGACACGTCCTCTCGGAAATCATCTAGAACAGCCAGGGACAGTTTATGAAATTCATCAGCTTCCTGGCAAGTAGCAACAGCACCTCTCTGCCAATCCGTAGCTGCCAAAAGCAATAAACCCTGATCATAAAAAAAAATTTAAAAACAAACAAAACAAAAAAAAGAGTGGACAATCTCCTCCCCAAACCCTGAAACTCGAAGAAAGTAGCAGCGAACCTTCTTCCTCATCCTTCCCTTGGACGATTTGGGCCTTCAGCTCTTCTAAAATTAGAGGCTCGAACACCCCAATGTATTCTTCCACACTGTCAAAAGTGCTCTTCACGTGCTTCAACCCCTCTCCGACATGCTTCTTCTGCAATAAAACAGAATGAATAGTACTAAACCAGTAAAAATAATCGAATGGAAGAACTATAAATTACCCCAGATTCTCTGAGGAGGCGGAGGTAGTCCCACCCGAGGACGATCTTCTGGAAGCGGGAGAGCTTCGAAATAGAAGAGGCGGAGGCCGTCGCAGACCTTTCCACAGCCATTCAGTCTCTGTACTTCGTCGGCTCGTAGAGAGGCAAGCGTGCGGATGAAACAGCGGGAGATAATGCACCGCTAAATTGCCGGGCAAATTTTCGCAGACGGAGAGAAAGTAGTTGTGTGGTCAGTATTAAAGTCAAAGTAGGTGATCTCTCTTCTTCTCTCTTTGTAAGCGGGTTGCCTTGCACGTCTATCTCCCTGTTAGCTCTCTTTGCCGCTCCTCCGGCGGGCTTTGAGGACGATGAGACGTTGCAGATGGCAGGGGCTAGAGCACGGCGACGGTTGGGAGGAAGCCGGGAAGCTGCATTCCTTTTTTTTTTTTTTAAGTAATAAATGAGAAAAAAATGCCCTCTGTTTTATTTTTGAGAATTCTTGGTACATGTCACTTTATATTATTTTATTTATATATTTAATATTTATAGCATTTATAAATAACTTAAATATAAAATATATAATTCATATATTTCATTACAATCATTAATATCATCCTATAAATTTTAATATTTTATTTTTTTACATAAAATATTAAAGCTTAAATGTTAGATATATAAATAACATTATATAAAATGATATATATAAATCCCCTTTTTTAAATATGTGTGAGACCCGATTAACCCAAATAATTTCATTTATTTTCAAGTATTTATTTTAATCCTAAAATATATGAATGAGTGGGATTGTGTAAAGCCAAATATGTTTAATCTCATAATTTAACTTATTTTGAACACAATTTCTAATATAGTTCTTCAAATTTTTTTTATAATCTTATTTGAACAATATTTGAATTGAGTTTGAATTTTATTCAAATTGAGTTTGAACCTATTTCAAACATTTCTTCCCTCTTATTATTTATATGTCAAGCTCCCATTAATGGATTTTACCAATGAGCTCCTATTGTGAACCATTTTTTCTCCTTCACATATTGTAAGGATTGTTGACGTCTTACCCCCTTGTCTCCAATATCTCTTGACATTTACATACCATTGGTCATGTTAGCACTATCTCCAACCGAACTCATGTCCCAAAAACATACCATCTTAATAAGAGGTTTGTGCCACCAACTGCATCTGATGTAAATCCAGGATTTGAATCTAGAGATTTAACAAAAGATTATTCAAGTGATAACAATTACAAATTAAATCTTATACTCAATTCAAGCTTGTCGGAAATCTCCGTTATTAACTATGATTAGGCAAGCACTTGCACCTAAATTAGCAAGACCAAGAAAATAACAACTTTAACAAACGTAAAACCAATGAAATTATCAACTAGAATCCCAAGGTTAACAAAGCGATTGTCTCACCTTGAAGCCGCTCTCATTTACCTACCCCTAGGCTTGTTGGGAGAAGAAGAACTACATGATGGAAGAGATCACTCCTAGGGCGAAGGTGCCGTAGATCCGTAGGGAGGAAGAGGTTGGCGCGGGTCGTGGAGGTGTTGCAATGCGTCTTCCTTCAACAATCCAAGTGTAGACTGAAAAGTGATCGTCGACGGTCTCTATGAGAGTGGGTACGATCCGAGCTAAATACTCCTCGACGGTGTCGTCGAAGTCGAATCCGACGTCAAAGAAAGGAGATCGGAGGATATCCACTCGGCCGTGGTCGTCGTATTCAAATCCGAAATTCCATTCGGAAACCTCCATGCATCCTTGAAGGAGTAGGAAGGTGGTCGCCGCAAGCACGTCTCCAAGGAGGAGAGGAGGGGGGCGGCGGGTAGGAGTTAGGGTGAAGAGGCCGGCGGGTGGTATGGGGTGGAGGAGGAGTGGGTGCAGGAAATAAGTCCAAAACTGAAAGAAATTTCAGATTTGGAGAAGTTTAGGAGGGAAAATTCGAATTCTTAAGTGGGCGCAATTAATTCCTTAATGGGAATTAATGGGGGAGAGAGGGGGAAGGGGTTAAACTGAAATTATTTCAGTTTTAATCCAATTAGGAGGGAAAATCAATCACTCCTAATTTGAATCTCAAATTAGAATCATGAGATTTAATGGGGCAATCAAGGGGGAGCTTGATTGGGGGGAGGCCGGTGGCATGCTCAAGGAGAAAGGGAAATTATGAGGAGAGAGGGGGCGGTTTCTAAACTTGGGTGATGACGTGGATAAGTATTTGAAAACTCCACTATTAGAATAAATTGAAATTGATTCAATCATGCAAACTTTCCTAATTTGGAATTCCAAATTTGGAAAGAATTCAAAATTTGAATCTTCAATTTCAAATTCTCATGCGATGATGGAGTGGAGTTGGCCGGAAGAAGGGAGGGGCGGCGGGAGGTGGTCGGGTGGGCCGGTTGGGATGGCCGGCGGTTGGGGAAGATCTTGGGGCCGGCGACAAGGGCAAAACCAAAGGAAAATTTGAGGAGCTCTAGAGGAGGAGGAAGATTTAAGCAAACAAAACAAATAATAAACAAGAACGGTAACTAGAGAACTCACTAAGAGATCTCAAGGGAAGCACTCACCAAGAGAACCTCATGCACTCACAAAGAGAACAAAGCTTGGAAAATTTTCATTCAATCAATAATCCCATTACAATGACAAAAAGCCTTATATATAGGTTTGACAAGAAATAAAAGCATAAAGACAATAATGCCCTTGGGCTACAACAAGTACTACATCCCTCATAGGGGTACAAACGGAAAACATGAAATAATACTAATGAAAAGAAAACTAAAACATCAAAAATAAAGGCTCTGAATCAAGGCCGTCGATCGTCGTCCCCGGCGATGGTACACATGTCGAAATCTGATGCCCTCATCATTCTCCCCGGGTGGGAGAAAGCTCGACCCTGTCGAGTAAGGGTCCTGAGAACTCTCGTACAGCTCCAGAATGTCGGGGTCCAGTCTCTGTATCTCATCCCGCTCTAGCCAAGTATCCTCCGTCTCCGGCTTTCCTCTCCAATGCACTAAGTATCTGTGGCGCCCGCCGTCCCTGGTGGAAATGATCTCATCACTTAGTATAGTTTGAATCTTCTCCCTATTAGGTAGTGTGGGAATTTTGGGGAGTGGAGGTAAGGCTGGGATCTCACTAGGTATGGACTCACAAGGCTCAATATTCAAAGGATTGTCTGGGTTAAAGTCAGGTCCATCAAAGGCTACTTGATCCTCAATGTTAAACATGGGATTCATGTTGAAACCTTCAGGAAGATCCAAAACATAAACATTAATGTTTATTTTAGAAGTTATTTTAAAGGGACCCGCACTTTTAGCATGCAGTTTCTTAACGGCCCCAGGTGGGAACCGCTCCGGACGAATCCGAACCATGACATAGTCTCCAACTTTGAACTCCTTGAAGCGTCGTTTGAGATCAGCATTTAATTTGTAATTTTCATTACTTTGTGTAATTCTTTTGTTAATTTCTCGATGCAATTCCTGGATATGGGATGCAAATGCAGATGCAGACTCTGACACTCTAATCTTAGGACTCATGGGGACTAAATATATGGGTTGATTAGGTTGGTAGCCATAAACAATCTCAGCGGGGCTCATACCGGTGGTTCGGTTGACAGAATTATTGTATGCAAACTCGGCAACGGGTAGTTTGGAGTCCCAATCCCTAATGTGCTCACCCACTAAGGTCCTAAGGAGGTTACCAAGGCTCCTATTAACAACTTCAGTTTGGCCATCCGTTTGTGGGTGGAAGGCGGTGGAGAATTGCAGCTTAGTACCCATCCTAGCCCATAAAGTTTTCCAGAAATAGCTCGTAAATTTCACGTCTCTATCCGACACAATTGTTTTTGGGAGTCCATGGAGTCGGACAATCTCGTTAAAATATAACTTGGCAATTCTAGAGGCGTCGAAGGTTTTAGCACACGGGAGGAAATGGGCCATCTTGGAGAAACGATCTACTACGACAAAGATAGAGTCATGCTTTCTAATGGTTTTGGGGAGCCCTAAAACAAAATCCATGCTGATGTCCTCCCAAGGACGGTTTGGGACGGGAAGCGGGGTGTATAGGCCCGTGTTCTGTTTCCTTTGTTTTGCCAGCTGACAGGTATGGCAACGTTTGATCAATCTCGTGACATCACGCTTAAGGCTGGGCCAGAAAAACCTATACTCAACGGCTGCAATGGTCTTAGCCTGCCCAAAATGTCCAGCTAATCCTCCGGCGTGTAGCTCCCACACAAGAAATTCACGAAGAGAAGTGTTGGGAATACACAACTTCTGGGATTTGAATAAGTAACCATCCTCTAATAAGAAGTCATTTACGGATGGCTTGTCTCCCGCCATAAGTAACGCATATATTTCCTTAAAGTCAGTACACTCCGGGTAGTCATCCTTGATGCGTTCAAATCCGACAACTTCTGTCCTCATTTCTCTCGTGACCATTATCCTACGACTTAAAGCATCGGCCACTTTATTTTCAGTCCCGGCCTTATGTCTGATAGTGTACGAATACTCCTATAAGAACTCAACCCAACGACCATGACGAGCGTTTAACTTCTTTTGGGAGTTGATGTATCTCAACACCTCATGGTCTGAAAAGATCACAAACTCCTGAGGTAGTAAATAGTGTCTCCAATACCTAAGGGACTGAATGATAGCATAAAACTCTTTATCGTAGGTGGAGTACCTTTGTAGTATGTCATTAAGCTTCTCGCTAAAGTAGGCCACGGGGTGTCCTTCTTGTGACAATACTCCTTCTATACCGATTCCTGATGCGTCGTAGGTTACTTCGAACACTTTAGAAAAATCTGGGAGACGCGTAACAGGAGCTTCTACCATTCTCTTCTTAATATCCTCAAATGCTCTGGTAGCGGCAGTCGTCCAATGAAATTCCCCTTTCTTAAGACAATCAGTTATGGGGGCTACAATGGTGCTGAAGTTTCGAATAAACCTCCAATAGAAAGTAGCCAATCCATGAAAATTTCTAACATCCCGGATATTCTTAGGTTCTGGCCTCTCATTTATAGCTCACACCTTCTCGAGATCTGCAGATATCCCTTGAGTTGAAATAATAAATCCAAGAAAGGTCACACTATCGGTGAGGAATTTACACTTAGCAGGATTGGCGAACAGCTGTTCTTTCCTCAAAACTTCACAGACTTGAGTAATATGATTAAGATGTCAATCCACTGAGGTGCTGTAAATTAATATGTCATCAAAATAAACTACTACGAACTTTCCTAAGAAAGGCCTAAGAACTTGAGTCATAACTCTCATAAAGGTACTAGGGGCGTTGCTTAGTCCAAACGGCATAACAGTCCACTCATAAAGTCCATCTTTAGTTTTGAATGACGTCTTCCATTCATCCCCGGGACGGATCCTAATTTGATGATACCCACTCTTAAGATCTATCTTGGAAAACAGTGTGGCTCCAGTCATCATGTCCAGCATGTCATCTAGCCGAGGAATGGGAAATCTATACTTGACAGTAATCTTGTTGATAGCGCGGCTATCAACACACATCCGCCACGAGCCGTCCTTTTTGGGAGTTAAAAGAGCAGGAACAGCGCAGGGACTAAGACTCTCATTAATGAATCCTCGTTGTAGAAGTTCGTCGACTTGTTTCTTAAGCTCAGAGTGTTCAGTTGGGTTCATACGGTAGTGAGGAAGGTTGGGTAGGGATGCTCCAGGTACCAAGTCTATCGCATGCTCTATGTCCCGCAGGGGTGGCAGTTGGTCAGGCAAATCTTCTGGGAAAACATCCGCAAAGTTTTCAATAAGTGGTTTAACGGCATCGGGATAGGTTCTTTCTGGTCCTCATCTACTTCTCTAGCCACTAGGGCGTACATGGGTGCTCCTTGGGTGATCTCAGTTTCCATCTCCTTCGCAGTCAATAAGTGGAGGCCTTTACTTTGCTTGGCTGAGACAGGCTTAGCTTCAGTTTTGGGAGGTTTAGGTTGCGAGGGCATTAACTTAATCTTCTTTCCATTATGTTTGAACACGCAGGTGTTCGTCCTCCCATAAATATGGACGTCGTTGTCAAATAAATAAGGGAGACCAAGGATAATTTGACCTACATCCATGGTCAGAACATCACACCAAATCTTATCTTGATATCCCACAAATTCTATCGGAATAAGGCTTCGATCCTTAATTTTTATGGTAGTCGAATTGATCCAAGAAACCTTATACGGATTTGGGTGCGGGGTCACCTTGAGATTGAGCTTGGAGACCATGGCTGACGAGACTGCGTTGATACAACTACCACTATCTATGATAACCTTGCAGCTCTTTTCTTCGATCTTAATGAAGGTATGAAAAATTGAAGTTCTACGCCAATCATCACTTAACTTAGGTTGGGCTAACGCGCACCTAATAACTTGTAAGGTAACGGGTTCTTCTTCAGTAAAAGAGTCTTCTTCCTCATCCACTTGATGAACCAAATCAGTCTCGGGTTCTTCTTCCTCTTCGTCCACCTCTTCAATTATGGTGACTTTGTATGGACTAGAACATTGTGAAGCAATGTGTCCGTACCCATGACACCTATAGCACTTGGTTCCTGAGTTGGGTTTGGGAGCGTCTCGCTTTGGAGCTTTACCTTTGAGGTCCGTACGAGGTGGGGCCGAACTAGCAGGGGTTCGGTTTGCAGTCGATCCCGAGGGTCGGGTTTGAGACTGTCTATACGAGGTTCTATACGAGTTCGAGCGGGAGTCGAAGTGCCTAGTTTGGGAGTGGGTCCTAGAATCTTCGAGGTCGAGAACTAGGCTACAGGCTGCCTCTAAAGAGTCTACACCTCGAGCAAAGAGTTCCGTACGCAGGTCTTCCCTAAGGCCAGCTCTAAACATAGAAAGGATTTGAGTTGGGGTGGCGGACTCTTCGCCATTGCAACGGATCAGGAAGTCATCAAAAGCCGAAATATAGTCTTTAACGGGCTTGCTCCCCTGGGTTATTCTATTCCATTTATCAAGGAGCTTCGGGTAGTACGAAGGAGGGAGATATTTCCTCTTAAGTTCCTGTTTCATCGTCCTCCAGTCCGTGATCGGGTGTTCGCCTCGAGCCTCACGCATATTTTCTAAATTAGTCCAATACAAGTTGGCTCTACCAATGAGCTTCATTTCCGCGAACCTAACTTTCCTTGCCTCAGAGATGTTGTACCACTTGAAATAACTATCCATTGATTTTATCCAATCTAGGAAAACTTGAGGGTCAAGGGTTCCGTCATAGGTCGGAGCGTCGATCCTAATGTTCTTCAGTAATTGAGTGTCGTTGTCTCTCCAAGTGTTGTCTTCCCCTATGGGCTCCTGAGGTGGCCTAGGGTTGCGTTTGTAATGGTCGTGAAAACGTCTGGGATCTCGATGGGGTTCATGATCGGGTCGGTTGTCTTCACCATAAGGTGAGTGAGGTCTTGATGGCGTATAAATTGCAGGATTCTCGTTACGCTCGATGTTATCTAGTCGGTCACTCGTGTGGCGCCTAAAGTCAGCTAGATCGGTTTGGGTGTTGCGAATTTGTTGCGTAACGGTCCCTAATTGGCCCAAGATGAGGTCTAGGGTGGCTTGGAGGTGCTGCGGATCCATGGGATTATCTGAGGGTTGAAAAGGGTAGGTTTGGGATGGGGGACAGCAATGTATAGCTGCTGGAAACAGCTCTTACAGCCACCAAACAGCCGCTGGAATGTCAATGGCAGCAACCTACAACACAAGCCTAAGTTGTCTAAGTGTTTAGGTGGTGTTGGGTGAGTGGACAGCAGCAGGTTAAAGGTTTAGGGTCACCTAAACAGCCACTAAACAGTGCAGGAAAACTCTGGACAGCAAGGATTTTAAGTGTAGCAAGTGACTTAGGTGAAGCGGTGGGTGGTAAGTGACCAAACTAACACTTGGGTAACTTAAGCATGCAAGTTAACTATGAAAATATGATGCTGGAATTTACTGGACAGCAAATGAAAGCAGTAAATAAAATGTTTTGGCAATGTTATGCATGTAAACGAATAATGGCAATCTAAAACGGACTTCCTAGGATGCATCTAACATGAGCAAAGCATGCTAGCCATGCTCTGATACCAAATATGATGTAAATCCAGGATTTGAATTTAGAGATTTAACAAAAGATTATTCAAGTGATAACAATTACAAATTAAATCTTATACTCAATTCAAACTTGTCGGAAATCTCCGTTATTAACTATGATTAGGCAAGCACTTGCACCTAAATTAGCAAGACCAAAAAAATAACAACTTTAACAAACGTAAAACCAATGAAATGATCAACTAGAATCCAAAGGTTAACAAAGCGATTGTCTCACCTTGAGGCCGCTCTCATTTACCTACCCCTAGGCTTGTTGGGAGAAGAAGAACCACACGATGGAAGAGATCACTCCTAGGGCGAAGGTGCCGTAGATCCGTAGGGAGGAAGAGGTTGGCGCGGGTCGTGGAGGTGTTGCAATGCGTCTTCCTTCAACGATCCAAGTGTAGACTGAAAAGTGATCGTCGACGGTCTCTATGAGAGTGGGTACGATCCGAGCTAAATACTCCTCGACGGTGTCGTCGAAGTCAAATCCGACGTCAAAGAAAGGAGATCGGAGGATATCCACTCGACCGTGGTCGTCGTATTCAAATCCGAAATTTCATTCGGGAACCTCCATGCATCCTTGAAGGAATAGGAAGGTGGTCGTCGCAAGCACGTCTCCAAGGAGGAGAGGAGGGGGGCGGCGGGTAGGAGTTAGGGTGAAGAGGCCGGCGGGTGGTATGGGGTGGAGGAGGAGTGGGTGCAGGAAATAAGTCCAAAACTGAAAGAAATTTCAGATTTTGAGAAGTTTAGGAGGGAAAATTCGAATTCTTAAGTGGGCGCAATTAATTCCTTAATGGGAATTAATGGGGGAGAGAGGGGGAAGGGGCCGGCGGTGGGAAGAGAGAGGGGGAAGGGGTTAAATTGAAATTATTTCAGTTTTAATCCAATTAGGAGGGAAAATCAATCACTCCTAATTTGAATCTCAAATTAGAATCATGAGATTTAATGGGGCAATCAAGGGGGAGCTTGATTGGGGGGAGGCCGGCGGCATGCTCAAGGAGAAAGGGAAATTATGAGGAGAGAGGGGGCGGTTTCTAAACTTGGGTGATGACGTGGATAAGTATTTGAAAACTCCACTATTAGAATAAATTGAAATTGATTCAATCATGCAAACTTTCCTAATTTGGAATTCCAAATTTGGAAAGAATTCAAAATTTGAATCTTCAATTTCAAATTCTCATGCGATGATGGAGTGGAGTTGGCCGGAAGAAGGGAGGGGCGGCGGGAGGTGGTCGGGTGGGCCGGTTGGGATGGCCGGCGGTTGGGGAAGATCTTGGGGCCGGCGGCAAGGGAAAAACCAAAGGAAAATTTGAGGAGCTCTAGAGGAGGAGGAAGATTTAAGCAAACAAAACAAATAATAAACAAGAACGATAACTAGAGAACTCACTAAGAGATCTCAAGGGAAGCACTCACCAAGAGAACCTCATGCACTCACAAAGAGAACAAAGCTTGGAAAATTTTCATTCAATCAATAATCCCATTACAATGACAAAAAGCCTTATATATAGGCTTGACAAGAAATAAAAGCATAAAGACAATAATGCCCTTGGGCTACAACAAGTACTACATCCCTCATAGGGGTACAAACGGAAAACATGAAATAATACTAATGAAAAGAAAACTAAAACATCATAAATAAAGGCTCTGAATCAAGACCGTCGATCGTCGTCCCCGGCGATGGTACACATGTCGAAATCTGATGCCCTCATCAGCATCCCTAAGTGAGATTTTGTAGTGAACACCTATATCATGCCCTATAATCTAGTATGAGTAAATTCTTTCTTTTATCTTTACTAAACAACAATTAGAGCAATCTAAGTTTATTTTTTAGCAATAAAATCATAAATCACCTGAAATAAATTATATTGATCAAAACATCTATATGCATTTATATTCATTAGCCTAAAAATTATATATAATAATCATGAATCATATAATTACAACTTATCATCATCATCCCTGAGTATAAAAAAATGTTGCAAATATGGACCCAAGTCTTATGATTTTGATTATGACAAATATTATTAGATTTCTCATTATGTTATCTCCTGATAATTGAATTTATTGCATATCTATCTTTTCCCTGCTCACTAATATTTCAAACCCACTTTTCATTTGCAATCTCGATCAGCTTAAGATTAGGTAAACTATGATTAAAGTGTGTATTTTTTGTCTTTTTCTACTTTTTATCTTTCTTAAATTAATTTTGTATTTTGGCGGATCCTAAAGCTAATAAATCTTGCACAAACACACTCAACGAGTTGAGTTAGTGAGTTAGGAAGAAATTGAGTTTTTTGAACCAATCATACAGTATAATTTATATCATACTAGACAATCAGTTAACCATAAAATTCTTAATTAGGGCACCTATGATAATTAGGATTAATTAAACTAATCGTACTGGACGATTCATATCGTACATGATGATTAGTTATAATCATCAAAACAGTCATCAATCATAATTTAGATATTATTTTATAATTCAAAATTCTATTCTGATCGTATTGTATGATATGCATCGTACAGTACAATATATGACAATCATGCTTAATTAATCATGTGATTATGAAAATAATTATGATTAATTTATTCAATCAAATTGTACAGGATGATTGGTGACGATCATATTGTATGACCCGAGCGATGCATGGGACGATAATTTATCGTCGCATATCATCCAAGATAAAATGTCAGAGTTTGTGAACTAATCATATAAGACATCCCCCCCCCCCAAAAAAAAAAAAAAAAAACATATTGTACGAGTCGAGCTTTGCATGAAGCGCTAATTTATCACCGCCTATCATATTAAACGATCAGTACAAAACTCTTAAATTGATCGTACATGACAATACATTTCGTACTGTCTAAAAGGGTTATTTTGTACTAATCATACTTGATGATTATCTCAATCATCCTAGATGATCAATCCATCTATTTAAACTGATTGTACAGGGTATATCTCTTTGTACAACACTGGAGTACTTTGAACTAATCGTACGTGACGATCTTGGATCGTACTAGACGATCAGAGTTGACATATTAAAATTTAGGGCTTTTTTAGAGGCTCTCTATTTAAACTCTAACTTGGTCTTATGTCATAAGACTTTTGCTGTTAAGTGTCTTAAGAGAGAGCATAAAGAGGGAGTTAAGAAGTGCTTTGGGAGAGAATAGATAGAGAGTTATTTGTGAGAGAGAGTTTTAAGGGATTCACAAGGTTACTTTAAGTAAGGTTCTTTCCTATATTCTTCAAGCTTTGGCATTGATCCTTTGGTGGCTCTGGTAGTGGCGGAACCATAAACTTTTCATGGAGGGGCCTCTTTTTTTTAAAAAATTCCTTCAAGTTTTTTTATTCGGGGTTGGGACCGGCAATGGTAGTTTTAAAAATTTTTATTTAAAAAATAAACAACTAAATATAAAATGAAGTGCACTTACAATTTATACCTTATGTTCTTCATATTTTGAAAAAACTAAATAATAATATCTTAGTAAATACAATCTAAATTTTTTTTTTCGATAAGCGATTAAAGTATCGTTCATCCATTGATCTCTAATTCAATTGCATAGTCAATTTTTTATGATGATTATTGCATAAAATGTTCTTTCAACTCCTACTATTGTAATGGGTAGTACTAATGCCAGCTCTAATAACTTAAAAATAAGGAGATATAATATTTTCTTCTTACTCTGAACCTTTTTTTCAGCAAGACTTCCTATATTTTTTAACAAAGAAAATTGTACATCAAACTGCATATCAATAATATAAGTTTCCAGTTGATTGTTAAGAATCATCAAATCAGAAGAAGTGAAATTGCTTAGATATAAATTCGTCATTTTAATTAACTTCTCCTTGTTAAATACATATAACAAATTTGATTGATTTAAACAAGCAATACATAAAAGTAATTCAGTATTAGCTTATGTGAAATGATTATTTAGCTCTTGTAATTGCATATCAAGTATTGTGTAGAATATATCAACTTGGTAATGATGTAAATTTGTCATTTTTTGAAGTCTACGTCATGATAGCCCACGGGCAACCCATTTATCATTTAGATTCAGAGTGATTTTTTTGTATTCAATACAAAATAAAGCCACTTTTTAATGAACTCGTCCAAGTTGTTATCTCTTATGTCTTGTAATCTTATTTTTGATATTTGACCTAAAGACATAATATTACGATGTCCTAATCTTTTCTTTGCAAAACATCTGATATTTCATCAGTGATTCTAAGTATGTCTTTCATTAAGTGCATATAACAAGATAAGTCAAAGTATTGCATTGAATATAATAATGCAAATGCTTCTCCTCTCTATTCAGAGCTTATGTCATACTCTAAAACTATTTTAAACACATTAACATCTTATAATAATATTGTAAATATTCTAATTAGTGATTCATAATGAGAATCCATCTTGTTTCACCAGGACGACGTAAAGATATTTCTTGATTTAATCCTCTTCCAGTTAACACCTCACCATTTTATAATGCACTTAATATCATATCACATTATTTATCTCTTAGTTGATCACGACATTTGTATGAAACACCGACAATATTCAATATATTTAAAATTATAGTGAACAATAGTGAAACCTGAACATTATTTTTCATAACTGCTAAAAGCTAACTAAAGCTGGTGTGAGAAATAGTGAATATAATGTGTAGAACTATTGACATGTACAAAAAGTGCTTTTAGGCTATTAAATTCTCCACTCATATTGTTTGCACCATCATAATCTTGAACACAAATTTTAGAGTGAGACAAATAATAATTTAAGAGGACTTTTTCAACTTATTTTTTGAGACATCGAGCTAACGTTTCAAGAACATGTACAATACCCAAAAAATGTTTAATAATTTGGCCTTTCTCAGTCTCATATTGTATAATGACAACCATTTATTCTTTTCCTGATACATCACAAGATTCATCAATGAGAATTGAAAAGAAACTGTCACCAACCTCTTCTATTATATTATCTATAATTGCAATGGAAATGACTATACAAATATCTTTCTAAATATCATGGGCAGTTAGTTTTAAATTCTTAGGAGCATTCTTTAATACAACATTACTTATATCTTCATTATATTCAACTAAAAATTGGAGTACCTCAAGAAAATTTCTTTAATTTTTTTAGTTGAAACTCTCGTTATGCCCTTGAAAAACTAATCATTGTCTTAGAAGGAATTTTACACAATCAACAGAAGAATTGATGCGTACACGAAATGCAGTTGTAGCTCGACCAGTCTACATCTGGAAGGCAAAGTTAATATGTTGATCTTATTTCATTAAATCCTCGTAAATTTATCTTGTATTATTATGAGCACTATTAGGTCATCCGATATGAAGATTAAATCTATCAGGGTTTTTTAAATTCAAGAATCCATTTCTGCTAAATACCTCATTATCTTTTTTTTTTTCCTTTCTTCAACTCCAAAAAGAAAACAATACACAAATATGCTTTATCCTTCTGATTATTATACTTTAACTAACTAGAGTATCTATCAAACTACCTTGGATTAAAACGTCTAGCTTTCATCCAAAACTTACTTTTAGGGAATTCATGATTGCAAGATTGACATTGCCCTTTTTGTAAATACGATCTTCAAATTTGATCACAAATGTTAAAACTAAATTCAAAAATAGGTATACGTAATCAAGGATCTGATTGAAGATTCTATATATCTGTTATAGTGTTTTTTGATGAATCACAATCTATTTGAATTTTTTTAATTTTTGTCATTATTCTTATTTTCTGAATCCTCTATTGGTGTTGATACGCAAGATTGTGAGGACTTTTTAAAATATTTATCTATAATCTTTGTGTAAGTTAAGATTTGTGAACTACATAAAATATAAAAACAATAAACTAAATATAAAATCAAAATGATGTAGCAAACACAATTTTATTTTGTTATCCTAAACAAGAAAATAATACATTACATTGGGTATTGAAATATGAAAGTAGTAAATAGTAAACTACTCAATTTTTACATAATATTGAAATAAGATTAAACAAGTTCAAATTCTTTTATTTTATTTTTTTTGTTATCCTAAACATTAAACAATAAATAGTATAATAATTACTAAAGTAAATGAAATTTTTTGTTTAGGGAAAAAGAAAGCTATAATCAAAACTATAGAAAAGAAATGCAAATTTTTAGATTTTTATTGTTTTACCTGTGTTGTCGGTTGGATCCAAGACGAATAATAAGAAGCCCAATATTGTCGGTTGGATCCATGACGAAATAACAAGAAGCCAAGAAGGCAGAGCTTCCGCCTACCACTGTGTGCAAAATCTGAAAGCAAGGGATGTTGCGTGTTGCCTGCTGGTGTCGAATGAGAGCTTCCTATGCTGGAAGAGAGGCGACGTCGAGGCAAAGCAAAGCGAGGCAAACTAGGGGATGAGATATTTGCGCGACAACTTTCCTTTCTTTTCAAATATGAATCAGTGAAAGAAGTCAATTAGCAAAATATGGGTTATGCTTTCCCATTTCACACAGCCCAAATGCTCCAATCCGTGAACAAGTGTTTTTTTTTTTTTTTTTTTTTTTTTTGAAGGGTGCACATGCCCCCTCGAGACCTCCTCTCTCTGTTGTTGGGCTATGGGGAGATATTCTACAGCACTAGGTCTTAATTCTTCGCCATCTCTAGCAGGGGAAAAAATTTTAGGTTCTTGTTGGTTGGAGTTGAAAGGGGATTTTGAAATGTTAATCTTCTTTAGAAAATCTAAAATTGAATTTGAATTTCAATTCCAAAATCGAACAACCCATCAAAAAAGATATACTACCTCGGGAGGTAGAAATAAAATTTCAAAATGGGATCCATATTTAGAATTGCAATTCTCATCTTGAATGTCGTAACCAGATTTAGGAACGAACCACATATGGTCCTAGAGGGTCCAAAGTGTGGTTCAATTGAATATCTAGCTACAATAATCTAGATGTGTAATCGTTAATCTCATATTCGAAGGTTTGTCAACAAACAATATATCTTCTCGAAGGGAGAAAATATTACTCATCAATGATTATTTGAACATGACGATAATGGTCAATTTTCCCAAAACAGATTAATTGAGTTTTGAAAACTGGTTTTTGAAACGATAAGTGTTGGTTCAAAATCTTCTACGAGCGTAAACCCTCATAATTAATCACATCATAGGAGACTAATGTTTCCTGCAAATACTTTTGATTAAAATAATAGCATAAATTATTTTTAGAGAATTTTATGAGTGATATCAAATGAGGTGAGTTCGAAGTTTCAATAGGGATTGAATCAGGTTTTGAACACTTATTTTCAGAGTTACAGAAAGAGGAGTATGAGACACTTAGAGATTTTTAAAGAATTCAGAAGTGCCTAACCTAATCTAAGGTTTGAGTTTTAAATTTTATATTTAGAGACATTTTAATTTGAGTTGATTGATTTATTAGAAATTTGAGATTATATTCCCGGAAATTAAGGTCATATGATTCAAAATTTGCTCTGAATCCTAAATCTAAATTGAGCACTGATCCACAGTAGCCCAAACCTAACTATTTGTAGTGCAAAATTTGGACTTAACCCGGTCTGGATTAAGGAGCCAGTTAATCACCTAATCGATTTAAAATTCATAAGTTTGATCATTATTATGAAAGATTGGTAAGACCGTTATAATTAAAGTTTTTGATAATTGGGGCCGACGTCTAGAGCAAATCCTAATTCGTCCCTTAACTTATGTTGGGTGAGAATTTTTGAAACAAATGTAATTAAAATTTTATACTCTTTTAAATTAGTTTCTAATACAATACATATTGGTCGACTTGATTAAATACATAATATGAATATATAACAATTTAAAAAAAAATCTTAAAAATAAATTTCTTAGAAATTGCATAATATTCCCTTGACAGATCTGCACCCTCAAATGCAAGGTGGTATGTCAGAACCCACAGACGGGGAAGTGTCTAACTTGAAAGAGAAGATAAGATATATTATATGCAGACTCCTAGTGATTTTGGGCTTACTTCTTAGATCATTAGATTTTATATGTGAGCTAAAAATTTTAATTAATTTTGAGTAGAAAAAAAAATTAACGTAGCCTCACGAGCCTCTGATCGAATTCAGGGTAGAACAAAAATGACATGTAAATAATTAAAAAAAATGCAACCCTATACGCAATCAAATCAACTCAAGCACATTAGTCGATTTAATTAATTCCTTAAAGTAGTGTCCGTAGGCAAATGTCTGTTTATTACAACCGAGAATTACATAAATTAAAATGGTCAGGCACCACTAACTATAAACCTGTATTCTAATCCTAGGACAGACACAAGTGATTTTGAGTGAGATACTCCTTGCATTCTCACCCTTCGAACTCATTGGATTCGTTGTACCTAGATATCCAAATGAAAAAGAAAACTCTTCCCCCATAGGGGGTTATTATTTTCCCCTTTGGGTATTGAAATGATAAAAAATTGAGCTTCTAAATAAAAAATGACCATCTCTATGAGAGGTATGTTTTCCTCTTTGGAATTCAATTTTGGATACCAATATTTCAACTCAAATACTAACTTTTATAACTCTTAACTTTAAATAAATTATATTAATGTAAAATTAAAAATTTAGACTCTCTAGTAGGGTTATCCAAAGCATTAAATAATCAAATAAATCTTAAGCAGTTATATATAAGTGCAGTGAAGTAAATCACACTTAGCCATTGTCTTATTTATCTGGGGGCTAAGCAACTGAAAGACATGTAGCATTAATAATAATTATTAATTTAGCCTCTTTTTTATTACCCTACAAGAGTGTCGCCATCTACAAAAAATTATGTAAGCAACCGGATCGGTCCAAACCTATGGGTAAACTATCACTCACCACATTATTTCACAGATTGTTGTTAAAGTAAATAAGCACTCACATCAATAATTTCAATCACATCATGCAATAAAATCTCAAAAAACTCGACATAAAGTTGTAAAAGTAAATATCGACTAGCTTAGACTAGAGTTAGTTGTTATAGTAAATTATCTAAAGTGTGTGAGAATACTATGTGGCTAGGATATGTCCTAAAATGGGTTATTTATTAAAGTTGTCTAATATTCAAGTTTGTTAGATGTTGAAAGATAAATTTGAGTTTGAGTGTAAATGGTAATATATTAAGGTCTATTTTAAGATAGATTTTAAAGATTAATTGATCAAATGACTTTAATTAGTAAAAGATTAATAGATCAATGAATTTTAACTAGTTTGATTAGTTGCTGATTTTAAGAATTAAATTAACCGGTTCATGGCGTTGTGTCATCAAGCCTCCTTATGACACTTAATCTCGTAACCCAAAATAATCTATCCTAAAAATTTGGTTGATGAAGTTAAATTAATGATTTTAATTTTATTAAATTATTAAAAATCAATTAATTCTAGAGTTCTACACTTTTTTTGAATTCATTTGTGACATTGTGCCATCAGGCTCAAGGAACTAAACCTCCTTAGAATATTTAGCCCCGCATTCCAAAATAATACCAGGGGCGAAACCCCCTTGTAGTCAGGGGGCAATTGCCCCCATCAAAATGTTTTTTAGAAAAAAAATTTTATATGATTTTTTAGGTAATTTATTAATTTTTTAGTCTTTATTACAAGGTTTTTAGGCAATTGCCCCCCACCCCCTAAAAATTTTAAAATACTATGGTCTTTAGGTAATTGCCCCCAAAAAATATCAAAGAAAATTCATCATTGAATTCCAAAAATATCCCTCAAAACAGGTCGAATCCCGCCAGGGGGCGCTGTCCCCTTGGACCCCCGACATATATACCTTATAAGTTTGTCACCCCTGAAAATTAGGGTTAGTTTCGCTCATAAGTAGAACATCCTTAAAACTTCACATTTGAGTGCTTGTTATGTATTAGCATGTTGATTAAATGATTTTATTAATCAATTTAGAGTTTCTGGAATTTTAAACAATTATTGAATATTGGAATTATCGTAATTATTTAAATGTGTTAATTAATGGGTTAAAAATTGACTTTTAAAATTAAGGTATTTTTAAAATTTTACTATTTTTGTTAAATATTAGACTTTAAGATAAATAATTAGACATTCAGTTTGCTCAATTTGAAATTTTCTACATTAAGTTATGTTTTTCCGAAGTTTTGACCTTATTCTTAACTATGATTGACAGGGGAGTTGACTTTTTTATTTTGACTTAATTTTTGGATTTTAATATTTTTAAAAAATACTAGATTTTAATTAGAGTTGAATGAAAATAATTTTGATTAAATTGAATTTTTCTAGAATTATGGGTGATTTTTCTAAGATTGAGTATTTTTGAAAATTTTAAAATAACCTTAATTAAGGGAATTTTTAGATTTTGGTTCAAATCAATCCCAAATCTTTTGGAATCACCCACAAAGATCAAAGATGACCTAAGGAGATATTTTCAAGTATTTTTGAAGAATTTTAAAATTTGTTTAAAATTTTTTATTAATTATTTGAATTAATTATCAATTTTACTTAAAAAATAAATTAAGGTTAAATTGAAGATGATTTGATGATACTTTTATTTTTCATGTATTAAGGGTCCAGTTAGGGTCAATTAGAGGCCTTATGTAATCTTTTTAGATTTAATATGAATTTTTAGTGAATTAATTAAGGTTCTAGGCCAAAAATACAAAGAGGGATTTTGGGGTTCCAATGTTGTAATGCTTTGTCATTGTGACATATTCTTTATAATAACTACCATTTTATAATTTATTGTGTCATGCTTAATGTGGTAGTTTTATTTCGTGTTATAGACTATGGATTATTTTATTATGTATACCTTAATATGTATTTTGCTATGATTGTCTTGTAACAATATCTATTATAGTTTCCAAAACTTAGCCTGTCATATCTATGATTTTCAAATCATATTTGAATCATGTCTGAATACTATTCAAACTTGCTTCAAATATCATTGGAATGCTAATCGAATTATATTTGAATAAGATACAAATAATATTCATATTATTTTCAAATAATGTTCGAAAGATGTTTGAATCTTTTTTAAGTCAATATTTATAGTAATGAATAAAAGTTGAGAAATTTGTAGTTGGAACTTTCAAATATATTCATCTGAGAAAATAAATATTGAATCAACTTGGGTCAAGAGTTAGGTTAACCCAAAATAGCCAAAACCACTTGGGATTGAGCCAAGTCCTACACCAGACACAATTGAAGAATTGAAGACAAAGAGTATCCCACTCAAAGTCACTTGTGTCTTTATTATGATTAGAATCCGGGTTATTGTCAGTGGTGCTCGCCCACTTTACTTTTTGTAAACTCTGGGTTGTAATCAGTATGTAGTTTGTCTATAAACATTTTTTAATTAATTTAATTATATTTGATGTGTTAATGTGATTGCCTATAGAATCGCTTATTTTTTCTAGTTTTTTGGCGTTTGTGTGTCGCTATTTATTTTAGCCTGGAAACGTGAGGCTTGTGAGGGTGTGAAAAATTTTCTACTCAAAATTAAAAAGTATAAAATTTAAAGAGTTAAATAACATTAAAAATATAACAAATTTAGGGAATTATCCTGGGATCGCCCCCATGGTCGCATGCATATTTCTGTATTTCTTCTCTCCTTGGTTTAAACACTTCCCCGCCTGCGAGTAGAGTCCGGATAATCTGGTCTATGAGGATGAGGTGCCGAACTTGGGGAAGCCCAGTCTTTTAAAAAATTATTTTTAAGCATTTTTTTTTAATTTTAAGCATACACGATTTGGGATTGTCGACTAGCATGCATTGCATTATAAATACATTTAAAAGAGTCAAAATTTTAATTGCATCAATATTTAATATTTTCACCCAGCATAAGTCTAAGGGATTGATTAAGAAAATCTCTAGATGTCGGTTCCAACTCTCCAAAACTAAAAAAAAACGTCCCTATCACTATATCATAAAATAATCATATTCTTGTATTTAAAATTGACTAAGTGGTTAGCTGACTCCCCAATCCAGGTCAGGGTAAGTCCAGATTCTGCACTGCATTAGTTAGGTTCGGACTACTGTGGTATAGTGTTCAAATTTAG
The DNA here is from genome assembly GCA_016618105.1 of Dendrobium huoshanense. NCBI lineage: Eukaryota > Viridiplantae > Streptophyta > Magnoliopsida > Asparagales > Orchidaceae > Dendrobium > Dendrobium huoshanense. The sequence goes on along the minus strand of CM028346.1, from coordinate 27,590,981 downwards.
ATTTAGGATCCGGGATAAATCTTGGATCATATGACCCCAACCTCTGAGAATATAATCCTATATTTTTAATAAAATGCTTAACTTTAATTAAATCATCTTTCAATTCAAAATGTAAAGCTCAACACTTAGATTAAGTTGGGACACTTCTAGATGATTCCTGAATCTCAAAGTGTCCCCTACTTTTTTTTTTCTTGACTCCATTAATAAGTGCTCAATCTTGATCCATTCCCTTTTGAATTTCAAAAAATTCACCTCCTTTCGTATCACTCTTAGGAAATCCTTAACAAAATTTTGTCACTATTTTAATTGAGAGTTTTCGTTGGGGACTTTGTATCCATACGATGTAATTAACTACGAGGGCTTGCGCTCGTAGGAGATTTAGAACCCGCATTAATTTTCAAAATTGATTGTTTAAAATTCATTTAATATTTCTTTTGGGAAATCCGCTTTGAAATGATCATCACTGTCATATTCATATAATGGCTAACGAATAATATTCTCTTTCTTTAAAGAGATTTATCGTGTGTTAGCATCAATTTGAATATGATGGCTAATGGGTTCAGATCTAGAATGATATTCTTTTTCTCTTAATTATTGTGGTTCGATTTTAAATTAAACCCCATTTTGACCCTCTCGGGGTCATACATTGTTTTTCTTTGAACCATATACGATAGCTAAGAGAAAATCTATAATTCTAGATCTGAACCCATTAGAAAATTTTATCTCTACCTTTCGAGACAGTATATTATTCATAATGGTCTGTTTGACTACATAATTAGAGTTCAAACTTAATTTCTCAAAAGAAATATTCAGAAGTTAAAACCAGTATTCTTTGGAAAGATTCAACTAACGACAATCGTTATCGTCATACCCAAATAATTACCAAATAATGGTATCTTCTCCCTTAGGGGAGATACATCACTTGTTCATCTGGGCATGAGATTAACGATGGCCTACTTAGAATATCGTGGATAGAAATTAGATCGAACTCCGTTATGATCTTATGAGGTCATATGCCGTTCTCTCTCGAATCTAATCATGATATTCAAGGTAGGATTTGTAATCTTAAATTTAAACCCCATTATGAAGGTTTATTTCCACTTCATGAAGTGGTATGACTCTCTTAATGAGATGTTTGATCTCAAGATTCAAATCCAAAGTCGATTTTAAAAATCTCCAAAGAAAACTGATGTTTTCAAAACCTGTCTTCAAAATTCCACCAACATTCTCCTGCAAGGTAATCCTAAGCATTAAATAATCAAATAAATCTCAAGCATTTATATATAAGTGTAGTGAAGTAAATCACGCTTGGCCATGCTCTAATTTATTTGGAGGCTAAATAGCTGAAGCACCTATAATATTTATAATAATTATTAATTTAGCCTCTTTTTTATTTCCCTATACGAGCGTGACCACCTATAGAAAATCTTGTGAGTAATCATATCGGTCCTAACCTAAGGGTAAACTATTACCTATCACATCAATTCATAGATTACAGTTAAAGTAATAAACACTCACATCAATCAATTTAAAACAACAAATGCAATAAAATCTCAAAAAATCTGGCATATAGTAAAAGTAAGTATCGACTAGAGTTGATTGTTCTAGAAAGCCATCTAAAGTGTGTGAGAAGGATGTGTGGCTGGGATATGTCTAGAAAGGGTGATTTATTAAAGTTGTCTAATATTCGGGTTTGTTGAAGGTTGAAGAGTAAATTTGAGTTTGAGTGCAAATATTAATGTATTAAGGTCTATTTTAGGATATATTTTAAAGATTGATTGATCAAATAACTTTAATTAGTTAAAGATTAAGAGATCGATGAATTTTAACTAGTTTGATTAGTTGCAAATTTTAAGGATTAAATTAATTTAACTTTTTCATCAACTGGTTTGTGGCATTGTGCCATCAAACTCGAGAAATCAAGCATCCTTAGGAAATTTAGCCCCGTAACTCAAAGTAATCCATCCAAAAAACCTGGTTGATGTAGTTGAATTGAGGAATTTAATTTGATTAAATCATTAAATATCAATTAATTCTAAAGTTTTATACTCTATTGAATTTGTTCGTGGCGTTGAGTAATCAAGCTCGAGAAACCAAGCCTCCTTAGGATATTTAGCCCCCCGTAGCCCGAAGTGGTTCATTTTAAAAACTTTACATTTGGAGTACTTGTCGTGTATTAGAATGTTGGTTAAATGGTTTTATTAATCAAGTTAGAGTTTGTAGAATTTTAACTAACTATTGAATATTGGAATTATCAGAATTATTTAAACATGTTAATTAATGGGTTAAAAGTTGACTTTTAAAATTAAAGTGATTTTTGAAATTTTAGTATTTTTATTAAATATTAGATCTTAGAATAAGTAATTAGATATTTAGTTTGCTCAATTTGAATTTTTTTAAATTAGGTTATGATTTTCTGAAGCTTCTACCTTATTTTGAACGGCATTTGACAAGGGAGTTGACTTTTTGACTTTGATTTAATTTTGGAGTTTTGATATTTTTAGAAAATAATAGATTTTAATTAGAGTTGAATGACATTGATTTTGGTTAAATTGATTTTTTCTAGAATCATGGGTGTTTTTTCTAAGATTGGGTATTTTTGGAATTTTAAATTTGTCTTAATTAAGGGAATTTTTAGATTTTGATCAAATCAACCCAAAACCTCTTGGAATTACCCCCAAAGGTCAAAGATGACCTAAGTAGATATTTCCAAGTATTTGGAGAATTTTTAAAATATTTTTAATTAATTATTTTAATTAATTGTCAATTTTACTTAAAAATTAAATTAAGGTTAAATTGAAGATGATTTGATGGAGCTTTTATTTTTTATGGATTAAGGGTCTAGTTAGGGTCAATTGGAGTCATTATGTAAACTTTTTAAATTTAATATGAATTTTTAGTTAATTAATTAAACTTATAGGCCAAATCTAGAGAGGGATTTTGGGATTCCAATGTTGTAATGCTTTGTCATTGTGACATATTCTTTATAATGACTATCATTTCATAATTTATTGTGTCATGCACTCATGCCTAATGTGGTAGTTTTATTCCGTGTTACGGATTATGGATTATTTTATTATGTATACCTTAGTATGTATTTTTCTATTATAGCATTGTATTATAAGAAGAACTATTATAGTTGCCAAAACTTAGTCTGCCACATCTATGATATTCAAATCATGTTCGAATACTATTCAAACATGTTTCAAATATCATTGGAATGCTGATCGTATTATATTTGAATAAGATACATAAACTGTTCGTATTATTTTCAAATAATGTTCGAAAGATATTTGAATCTTTTTTAAATCAATATTTATAGTTGTTGCGTGTTAGAGAATACGCGGCGGTAGAGTTTGTGAATTCGCGTCCGAGCGTTGCACGTAAGTTTAACACACAAACAAAAAAAGGGAGTGAACACCAAGAGTTTTTACGTGGAAAACCTAAAAATGGGAAAAACCACGGGGCCTCGCCCAGTTGCAAATTTCCACTAGTGTTTTCGTAGATTACAAATGGCGGATTTCGTCCCACAAGTCGGGATAATCCAAATACAACTTGTTTCTTCCACGAAATTCACAAAATCCTGCGAATTCCCTGCGTTTCCTGAAAATCTGGCAGAGCTCCGGCGTCTTCAGGCGGCAGGAAAAACTCCGGCGGCAGTGGACGAGGAGGTGAGGAATCTCCTATTCCCCTTTCTCCTTCTCCTTCTCCTCTTCTTCTCTCTCTTCACTTGAGTCCCCTTGGTGTAGAATGAAGGCTCTATTTATAGTTTTTATGGAGTGGCATAGCCCGTAAATAGGCGTGAGATCAAGGGCAAACAGGGAGTGGTTTGAATGGACGGCCGATATCGAATCCTTTGATCATGCATCATTCGTTGGACATTTGAAGGTTTTAATGATGTCGGAATTCGATGATCTTGGTCTCGTTGGATTCGTCTCGTCAAGCCGTTCGATTTGAGTATAAGCTCGTCAAAATCGGAGACCGTTTGGTAACTCAAATTGCGGTTTGAACCTTCCAACAGCGCTTCGAACCTTTGATTCGGACTCATTTGGGCTCGGATTGGGTTGATCTTGGTGTCGTTGAGTTCGTATTTCCGAGACGCTCAGTTTGACTATAAGATCGCTGGAATTGGAGTTCATATGCTCCCGGAATTAATTTTTGAAGTTTCCGGATTGATTTTGCCTCGAGATTCGTGCTCAATCAAGATTATTTTGTGATGACGTGTCAATAGTAATGAATAAAAATCAATAAATTTTGATCTGAAACTTTCAAATATATTCATTTGAGAAAATAAATATTAGAATATCAATCCAAATTTCATGATATATGCCAACATATAAAGATGTAAGTTAATTTTTATATTTTTTGCTAAATTTATAATTTATTTTTATGATATGATCATGATTTTAGATTTAAAAAAACTTTAGTCATTGGTACATTTTTCATTTTTGTGTCCTTCAGGAAACCTTCCTGGGCTTGACGGCACCCACAAGCCATTTTGCGCCCAAACCGTCTAATAAGATGCGACATTAGTTATAAATCTTCATCAGACGGCTACATATAGAGATCAGCCTAAGACGGCGCATTATATCCTTTTCTGTACGTCGCGGACTGAAGAAGGGGGACTCTGCCGGTCCGCCTTATTTCTTCTTGGCTTTAGCTAAGCCCTAAACCTCAATTGGAAATTGGCAAATCCGCTCGCGCTCTTCTTCTTCTTCTCGATCCTTCTTTCGCTGTCCGGCGATGGATTTCGACGAGTACGACTACTTGGAGAAATCAGTTGAGGTTCCTCGGATCCATAAAGATACGGGGCACCGCAACTCCCGACACCATCCCGAGGGCGAGAAGGATGGCGGTGAACGCAAGAGCCGCGAGTCGAAGAGATCAAGGACGGACGATAACGGAGGGACGGTGGATCGCGATGAACGGAACCGATCTGACCGAAGGGAGAAGGATTACCGTAGGAGCGGCGACAAGGAGCACGAAAGGGATAGGGATCATCGCGAGAGGGATAGGGAGAGAGAGAAAGATAGACACCGGGAAAGAGAGAAGGAGAAAGATAGACACCGGGAAAGCGAGAAGGAGAAGGAGAGGAGCAGGGATAGGGATAGTGAAAAAGAGATGGATTTGGACAGGGAGAGGGAAAGATCTAGGAGAAGCCGCAGCAGCTCTAGGAGGCATGATATTGACAACTTAAAAGAAATGGAGAGGGCTAGGAGCAGGGAAATGAGGGAGCGAGATGAAAGGGACTCTAGGGAAATCAGGTAGGTGTGGTTGTTATTATGGCATATGAGTTTTTTCTTCTGTAATTTGTTGACCATATGTAATTTTTTTATTTCAATTGGCACGAAACAAGTTAGTATCCATATCCCTTCCATGTCTTTATTTACTTCAATGTTTCGAGATTATTGTTTCTTCAGAATTCATATCTTGCATCTTAACTTCAATTCTTCATTTCCAAACAGTTTGCATCTTGATTTTCTGTATGGTGAGATGCTTGGAAAATAATTTGTTAGCTATAAGGAGGGACATGAAGTATGGGCAACTGCAATTTAATTGTCGCATGGGGTACTTATTTGTTCTGTTCGTTCTTGTACTTGTCATGCGAAATTGGAAATTGACCAGCATAAGCTGAATTTTTAGTTTTATTAATTGAAGAATTTGGGCACTAGGAGACAAAGTGTTGTTATTAAATTTTAAATGCCTAAACTTTTCAAGTGCTAGCAATGCGATGTTGATAGATATTGGAATATGGTACAAGAAGCAAGTTTTTTATTCATGAATTCATAGGATATAAGTTGAAATTGGCCTTTTGCCTGCAAAAGATGCCAGATTATTTGTTGAACCCTCATATTTCCTATTATTTTTATGATTTTCTTGTAAACCTTTCTACTCTTTTGATCACTTATTTTTTTTAGGCACAAATTGTGTTGCGTGATGATGAATGGATACAAATGTAGAAAATAACACTTAACTTCTTAAAAATTTTATGCCCTTGAAATATAGTCGTCACTTATCTGTGTAGCTTCATGAATTGCATATGTTTTTTAATGGGTCATTCAATAGAATTTTGGATGAATTACTAAATTGAACATTGAATATTACAAGTCTTTGTGGAGGAATGAACATTAAATCTGTGCGAAAAAATATCCTTAAAACATGCAAAAATCTAGCCTAAGAATGAGATATAGTGAGATTGTGTGGGTTGTCCCAAAGGGCCCCAAGCACTACCCATACTTTGGGGGTGGTTAGGCATGTGTGGGCTGGATGAACCATGCGGTCTAGTGATGTTCATGACCAGTTGGGTTGAGCATTGCCTAAAAAAACCCGAATACAAGGAGGCATGTGATACCTCACTTTGGTTTTGATGGCTAATGCTCCAACCACTAGCCACGACAACCTTGAGATCATGATGGCTATTTGATCTCATTTATGGCTGCTTATCTTCTCCCATCCCCAAATTTAACCTTCTATGGTGACCTCCTCCAAGCATAAATTGGGGATAGTCCTTGTGTCTTCCATGCTTGAGCAAGATTTTGGAGTGTTACCGGTGGAAGAAAGAAAGAGCTAAACGAGTGATTTTAGAACTTGGTTAGGTTTTGGAGGAGGAAGAAGGGGGTGGGGTGGGGAGTCCATAAAATGTTTTGAAAAAAATCACATTACTATGCAAAATCCAATTAGCTCAAATATGACATCCATTTTGAAAGATTCTCTTTGATCGTCAATTCTTGGTGGGAGTTTCTAGTGGTCTATTTAAATATTAGCATTCCTTTTTTATTCATTTAAGGTTAAATATGATGCTTGTGATACCCATATGATTTATATTATTCCATGATTCTAAGAAGAGGATTTTCAAGATATATTCAATTTATTTTTAGAGGATAATAAGTATGCTAAATTAATAGTTCAAATTATTAGAAAATGACATTTTGTTATCAAGAAAAAAATCATTTATGAGAATAACTTATGCGAAATGATAAAAAAAATAGAAGTTATTAATATGCGGTTAATTAGCACCTTGCATGTATATTTTTTAGTTTTGGGGACATTTTTATTCTTTGTAAGAACCTATTGTTGCAAGGGTTTTTGTGGCCAAAGCACGATATCATTTTAGGGGTTGTAGAATCCATTGCATGATAAGAGGTGTAAGGGTTCGTTTAAGGCAATTTTTTCATAACTTCTTTTATGTATAATGCTACTACATTTATGCTTGGCTATAATTTTCTTAATACTTTTAGAAATTTTTGTGGTGAAAAATAACTTTTTACAACTACTTATGTTTGAGTGTAGTTATTATAAGAAAGTTGTCCAACTTTTTCTGCAATAACATCAAAACTTTATCCCACTAAATGGGTCAGCTATGTTAGTTTTATTTTTATTTTTTCATTGTGTCATATTAAAAGTCAAATTCTCATTTAAATCTAATAAAAAAGTTCATTTCTAATACTTTCTAACCAAGTATTTTTAGGTTTACCTCTATCATTCTTAACATATGCCTGATCTAATACATCTACTCTCCTAATCGGCTCATTGTAAGACTGACAGTTTATGTGACCAAACCATATAAGGTGACTCTCTCTGATCTTATCTGCCACTAGAGCTACTCCAACATTGTCATGTACATATTTGTTTCACATTTTGTATCTATGCATCAAGGTTTAAAATTGTGTAAATAAGCCTCGAGGCGATGTGAGGCATAAGCTTCATGGATGAAGAATTGCTGATGCAGGACTAATTAGATGACGTGCTTATGACTTCATTTTAAGCATTGCACAAGTCTTTGATTGGAATAATTTTAGAATAAAATTATTTGCAGTTCTCAACGTCAATTAAAACAATCAAAGAGGCGCTTTGCGTGGGCTAAATCACATGCTCCGAGCTTCGTAAATTTCAAGATAAATAAGACAAATAAAACAATGCAAAGTAGTAGTTTTCAATGTAATCCCTAATCTAACAACGAGATTTAGGATGCATAGAAAGCACACTCAATAACCTACGGTTTACTAGGCTTAGCAGGAGCACGTGGATGAATCTGTGTGATTACAATCAAGCCAAAGAGAATTTAGATTTCAAAGAAATAAGATACAAGTGAGAGAAGAAACCTTTGCCAAAGAGACATGGAGACCCGTTACTCGATGCTTTCACTTCTTCATCCCACGTTATGTCGTGGTCAATCTTCGGATCCGCCATTCATGGATGATTGAAAGCATAATCTCCTTAGCACTTGATAGGACTCTTGAATGCTAGCAAGGAGAAAGAAGTCTCTCTTGCAAGGAGAGAGGATTCAAACTCTAAGGTTCTTGATCAAAATCTGAAATTCGTTCCAGATTTTATCTCCAAAATCTGAAGGAAAGTTTCAGATTTTACAATAACAAGGTGGAATTAGAGGGAGAAGTATTGAGGCTTTAATTCCCTTGAAGTATTCCAGCGGGAGAGAGAGAAGCAAACCAAGGCGGGGTCTTGGGGAAAGTTCGGTCAACAGCAGGTGGCAAATCCCAAATCTCTCCAATGATAACAATATAACCTGGACAGATTTTAGGAGAAATTCAGCAAAGAGGGGCGGCGGGATGTAGAGGAGAATTGGGAATTATTTCCTTATTCCACTTCTCAGCTTTAGGAAATAATTAAAGGTTTAAACTTTGGAATTTTCGGCTGGTGAGGGAAGGGAAATATTTCCAAAGAGAGGGGATGGAATTTAGGAAAGAATTCCTAATCCCATCATCAAGGGGCCGGCGGCAATGATGGTCCAATGGACCTCAGTGAAGAGAGTTTAAGAGCTTCCTAATTTTGGATTTAGAAATAAGGAAAGAACTGAATAAATCCAATTTGAATTAAAATTCAAATAGGCTTAATTTAGGTAACTTTCCAAAAATAGATTTTGGGTAGATTTGGAAAGATTTCAAAATCAAACTAGAGGAATTTGAATTTTAAAATCTGTCCCAAAATAGGTTCATCCAAATTAGGCAATGGAACTCAATAGGGGAGGGAGTGGAGAGGGGGAACGGCGGCTAGGTGGTGGTAGCCGGCGGCAATGGGGTTCGGGATAGGATTTCAGCCGTGGGGTGAAGGGGAAGGGAAGGGGATTTTGATGGGCTAGAATCCGGCGGCTAAGCGAGGATGGGGAGGAGGAGATGGAAACAAAGGACGATGAGAAACACGATAAACGAAAGAAACCACGAACCCGACTTATCTAGGTTGGTGGGTATTGCGCAAATCTCCTTCCTCTCCTAGGAAGCTCTCTCCATTAGAACCCTCAAGATCTCAATGCTCATGCAAGAAGAAATTTTTAATACTCAATCATTCATTAGCTTGAAAATAAAACAAAGGGGCTTTAAATAGCCTCATACAAAAGACTCTAACCGACATGACACAATTGCCCTTAGGCTTACACATGACCAATCCCATACAAAGGGGTACAAAGGGAAATAAAATAAACACTCATAAGCAAATAATAAAATGCATGAAAATAAAATACATCGACTCAAAAATATAACGACTCGATCGTGGCCGTAGATCGGCGGCCACGTCGCTGGTAAACTCTCCATGATGATCTGATGTCCCCATCAATTGCGTAAATGTGAATTTAAGTATTACAGCAGGTAAATAGCTATAAGAGTCTATGATACAATCAAAATATCTAAATGAGAAGTGAACTTAGTAAAATTGATGCAATATATGCATCTCATAGCATAATTCAAAGTACAAAACTACAAATTGAAGTCTATCAGAACTCCCAAAGTACAAATAAGAAAGAACATCTAAAATTCAATCATGTCCCAGCACTAAAGGTGTCTTCAGTGGAGACATCTTCATCTCCAATTGTATCTATGAATGCCAAATCTTCATCATTTTCAATCGTACCCACTTTTCTCTTCTCTGTTTAATAAGAATGATTACTGTGCTGTTAATTATATATATTTTAAATGTAATAGCACATAAAAATTATGAGATATCTTTGTTTGCTTGTTGTGCTTCAGTACTAGTGGATGTGTGTGGTGTGGTACTAGTGGATGTGTCTGCTTGATCTGCTTCGTCCCTTAAGACATTCACACTTAGATCCTCTAGTTGCATGTCTGATAATGGAAAATCTATTTCATCATCTATGAATCACTCATTATCAAACACCACATCATCACACACCAAATGGTCTTCATCATCCTTCAACCTCTTATTCCTCAACCTCTTATTGTGCATAATATACACAAGGAAGTTCATTCTGAGTGTTGAAAGTCGATTTTTTCTCTTTGTTTGCACTTGATTATAGTCACTATATGTGCTTCAGTTTCGCTCACACCTAGAGGAAGAACAAGTGAGACCCAAAACTCTTAACTGCAAAACTCTGTAACTTAGGAGTGGAATCACCAAATTGGATCCACCATTCAACTATTTTTAAAAATACAAACGATAATCAGAACATATTAAAATGTTATGCATGTGCGATTACTTTGCAAAAATAAGATAACATGGAGAGCATTTGACAATAGTAGATCTTGTTGCTTGTACACCAAAAAATCCCTCCCTATTTCAAAATAGAACAAGTTGTAAATCTGCACGCTTTGTATGTGATCAATACAGCGTGCGGCATAGGGAGTCCAATAGAGGTGTTTCCTCTTCTCCATCAACATCTGGCCAGCTGCTTTATATGCACTAGCATTATCAGTCACCAATTGAACAACCAATTGCTCCCCGATCTCCTCGACAACCATCTAATAAATTGAAAATGAAATCAGCTTTTTTTTCCTCATATGAAGCTTCAACTGATCGTAAAAACATCGTGCCATAGGGATTATTTACAAATATATTAATCATGCTCCTGCTCTTGATGTCATACCATCCATCTGATATAATGGTAACACCTGTTTCACTCCATGTCCTTTTAATCTCATAAATACTCCGCTATGTTTTCTGCAGCTCCTTCAAAATCCATGTCCGCAACTCGTACATGGAAGGTGCCTTCAACCCTCGCCCATACAACCCTACAGATTGCAACATATTGATGTAGGCCGACGACGTCGCTACATTAAATGGAATGTCATTCTAAAAAAAATGCCAATATCCATACACGCATGTTGTCGACCCTCTCTGGTACCAGCCGCAAGCTTCATATGTGCTTTTCCTCTATCCTCTTCTGGATTAATCATATACTGGTCCATAGAACCCTGAGCACCTCTAGTGTATATAGTGGAATAAAAGTCATTTCCACTCTCGCTCTCGTAGTAAGCACCATGTTCGACCCTGTCATCAAATTGCTCATGTTGTAAATGTTTGGCCGTGGTACTCTTCTTCATGTAAGCAGTAATTTCCTCCTTCACCTTATCCTGCACATTCACACAAGATGCCATGTTTTTATGTGAGTCGAATAAGTGTTTCTTCATGCGGGTAACTCATCCCTTCACCACTTTATCACAAAAAATGCATTTCAAATACACGTATGTCTTCTCACTGCCGCCTATGTCATCCTGTACACTGTACTTCCAAGAAGAATCCCTCTGTAATGACGTATTTGACTTTTCCTTGCCCCTAACTATATTTCCTAATGCACAACTGCAAAATCAAACAAAAAATATCAAAAAATTTTAAACCCTAGATTTTCTATAAGCTGAAAAATCAAACCTTGAATTAAAAAAGAAAACCTAAAATCGATAGTAGAGGTGTCGTAGAGGGCGACCGGACATGTGCTGCTCACCGGTGTGAGGCTGCGCTGACAGGAGTGGGGGTGGGAAGGTCGGCCGAGGGATGCTAGGGCGGGGTCGTGCGGTTTGCGGCTTTGTGCGGTTCGGGTCGGCTGAGGGACGGGAGGATGAATGGGGCATTTCATTAGGCACTTAAGTGAGTGAGACTCATTTTCTTGAGGCGTACGCCTCAACTATTATTGCACAATTGCTCCTCTGAGGCGCGCCTCAGGTTATATAAGGCGTACACCTCTCCCAGTCCCAAAATTGCTTAAGCAATAAGGTGCCTGTGGGTGAAATTGCGCAGAGGCGCGCATCTAATTGCGCAATTTTAAACTATGCTATGCATAAAACCACTAATCCACCCGAGCATCCTTATCTCCACAACATTTAACTTAATTTTATGCCTCTCTTTCAAGAATTTTTATTGCGTCCTCCCACCTGACGTAGAGATACGTCCTCCCACCCCTAAAAAACTCGGTTTTTGCTAGCTATTATTTGGTATTAACGAAGAATATCATCATGTGAAGACAAATACCAAGTTATACCGAGCTATACCGAGCAATACCAAGTTTTTTCAAGGAAAAACTAGGTATTTTTTTGTATTGCTCGGTATAGCTCGGTATTGCTCGGTATAGCTCGGTATAACTTGGTATTTGTCTTCACATGATGATATTCTTCGTTAATACCAAATAATAGCTAGCAATACCGAGCAAAAATCGAGTTTTTTAAGGGTTGGAGGACGTATCTCTACGTCAGGTGGGAGGACGCAATAAAAATTCCTCTTTCAATGGACAACATTTTTCAACTTTTCCTAATGGGAAAAAGATTATTATATCAACAATTTCTTTCAGAAAATATATTTTATCCACAACAATTCTACAAGTATTTTATAAATAGCTGCAGTTGCTCCAAAGGAGCCCTCAATGACCTGTTGCTTGCTTTTTTGATAGGTCTATGTCGAGGTTTTTTGGAACTCTATCTCGAAATTCTGATAAATTTATATATTTGCAACAATTTCGATAGCTAGATGCACTTTTAGTTACAATAGATGGATCTTTCAATAATACAATAGATAGATCTTTCAACAATAGTTTATGTTAAGGACTTTTTTAATTTTTTTATTTTTTGTGTGACACACCCTATTTTAATACTGATATTTTCAGATTATTCTGTAGGACCCATTGAATAGAGGAAAAAATCATGATCTTTAAACATACTTATTTGCATGTTAGTTTTAGTTGTTTCTCATTTGCACCTTATTGCAACTATTAAGATGTAGAACTCTTTTTCATGTTTTGATAGATAAAGTATGCCGATTCTTTCAGTCTGAACTTGAATTATGCAGAACAGTGAAATGTTGATATGACCTAAATTGTGTGAAAAAAGATTTTGTGTTTAGGAGGGGCAAATAATCCCTATTTATTAGGCTGTGACGGTGCTAATCCAAGCTCTTGTAGGATGAGATGAGGCATGGATTGAGGTATTCCAAGGTAGCCCTTGTAGGATGACATCAAGACACATGGGGGAGGGAGGAAGGCTTTTAAGGATAATTGTTCAACACTAGGTTGACTGAACATGACGGAGGCAAGGAGGAAGGCTGTTGCAAAAGGGTTCAACACAAGGTTTTAAATGCAAGGGTGGCCGATAGACATTTCTTGTTACTTTGTAGCATGCAAGTTATTATTTTTTTAAATTATGATATAATTGGTTTGATTTCTTAAGGGCCTGTTTGGCAAGTAGCATATTTAACTATTTAGGATTTAGTAAATCTTTTAAATTCGATTTAGTAAATCCTGGAGGTGTTAAATTATGAAAACTATTTGGCAATATAAGTGATAAAGTTGTGGAACTGTTTGACAATGTAATCCATGATTTAAGATGGTTATTTGAAATATGAGTTGTAGGCAATATTTTAAGTTCCTTTCTTGCTATACTTTTTAAATCAATAGCTCCAAAGGGTGCATGTAGGGTAAGGACAAAAAGCAAATTCAACATGTTATAAATGCACAATAACATTACTGTAATACATAATTTTGAATAGAAACAATGAACGCAACAAATCTACATGTGTTGTGATTTTTTTTCTTCTGTGAAATTTTCTTCAACATGAGATAATTAGGTGCGCAAAAATATTACCAATCTAAATGCATATGACTAAAGTGGATCTGAAAAGGGTTTTAAAATGAGATTTGTATATCATATGCATAGTGGACACTAGATGGAGAAAATTGGAGCTTCAACTGGTGAACACTAGGAGATGAATTGTAAGTGAGGAGGTAGAGGACATGAGACGCTAGGGAAAAAATACATCTTTTTAGGCGACAACGACCTGTCGGGATGGAGTGTTTACTACATCGAGCGATGGGGAGCCGAGGCCATGGTTTCAAATGGGGTGAATTGCCGCAAGAAGACAATATTTGAAAAATTGTATACCTTCTGCCCGCGGTAAGAAGTCAAGTTTGCCGAACGCACGCAGTAAATTGCAGTTCCTTCTTCCTCACGCCCTTCTTTGTCCAAATACCGTAAATCTGCTGAACTCCTGGATTTACTAAATCCGGGGTTTGAGTTAATCCGAGATTTACCGCAAAAAAGTGGCAATGGCGGATTTATTCTGTCGTGAGATTTACGTCGAGTGTAAATCTCGTTTGGCAGGATTTACTCAGTGAGATTTCCTAAATCCTGCTCAAATCTGATGTAAATCTTGTTGCCAAACAGCCTCAAATGTATTTTGTTGCATTTTGTACGATTTGGTAGAGATAACAATGCTCACCATTGTTTTGAAAACCGGACCGGACCGGCCGGTTCGACCTGTTCAACCGTGAACCGGTCTTACGGCCGGTTCGGTCCTCCCTAAGAACCGGTCTAACAACGAACCGGCCAAAACTGGTTTGAACCGCCGGTTGAACCGGCCGACCGTTGAACCGGTCCGTTTTTAAAGAACCGGCCGGTTCAACTAATAATATATTTAATTTTTTTATTTTTATATAAAATGTTTAATTAAATTATAAATTTGTTTAAATATCATATATTTTATTTAAAAATATGATTAAAAAACTTTATTATAATATGTATTAAATTTAATATAAATAATTTAGCTCACATGATGCCATAATACCATGAAAGCTCTTAAGCCATGGGTACAAGGAAAGGTATATAAACAACACAACTTAAAATTCCTAAGTGATGTGGGACTAAACAACTAGTTGTTTTTTGTTTCAACATTCAACAATGTGTGCATTAGGCTTGTTTGAATGAGAACTTGTTGAAATTTTTTTTTGTAGAATATTCAAATAAAAAATTAGCATAATAATTTTTAAACTTCTTAAATTTATTATTAATTATATTTTTATAATTATTTTAAAAAAATAATTATTTATCATTTTTAAAGTTCTAAAACATTTTCTAAATGCAAAATTAAATGATAGAAAAATAAAAATCTTAAAAAATAATATTGTATGACTTTATAAATATAGTTTTATAATGTAAAATTTATATATAATTTATATATGTAAATTATGCTTAAATATATAACATAAAGCAATTATTTATATCAAATACATATATTTATATATAAACTAAATTTTTATTAAATATAAATTAAATAGAAAATTGATGTTTATATTTAAATTTAAAATTTGTAATTATTTATATTTAAATATATAACATAAATATAATAATTATTTATATTTAATTTTAAAATTATGTAATATATTATATATGTATGAATTTTATTTATTTTTTAGTCTAAAAATTCTTAGAATTATAAAATTTTAATGAATAAATTGTCATTATTATTATGTTAATTTTATTACTTTTAATTATATTATTATTTATTACGTCATCCGGTTCGACCCCGGTTCGACCGGTCGAACCGGTCGAACCATGAACCTCTCATTCTTCCGGTTCGATGTCCGGTCCGGTTTTCACAACCTTGATGCTCACAACTCACAGAGCTCTTATTTTGATCCATTTAAAGGCCTCAAATAGGACAAATTATTCGGTGTGGAGTCCGAACGTCGTCCAGAGGTCAATAAAAATGCGCCACATCACCCCAAAAGTGTACCGCGCTCGGTACCAAGCTGTATCGGACGGTTCTCCCGCCCGGTGTCCACACAGAATAATCTCTCCTTGAATAGAGCCAATTCTATAGTGCCATCTATATGATATGATTTTAGGCTATCTTATCGGTAATTATGAAAAATAAAAAACTCACGTTTCCATGCTTTGCAAAATAATACCATGATGTTGGGTCTTTAGTACTTACTTGAAGCTGAATTTAAGCATCTATTTGCAAATAAGGCATTTGTTAAAACTGCTTTGATTGAATTTAATAATGGAAAAAAGAATTTTGTATCATATTTACATCTCTCTACTCCTATAAGATAAGGAGTTTTTTTGTCTAAATATAATGTAATATGCTTTATTTAGTATTGTTTGTTTGTAACATCTATTAATGATTACTTTGATGAGTATAGTGCGTGGAGAAGTACTTATAAATGCTTTTTTGATCATTTTTGTGGTTGTAGATGGTTAGTTGTTTTGACCTTTCATTGAACTGTGATATGCTTGAAAACTTAATGAAAGAAAGGAGCAGTTTTACGCTAAAATATTAGTCTACCTATTTGTTTGAATGTCACTTTTCTTCAACTTTGTTCAATAATCAAGTAGGTTAAAATTGACTTTATCTTTTTTACTTCCATGTTTCTTCATCTAATTAAAAGCCTTTCCATTTTCATGCAGGCGGTTCAGAGATAAAAAAGAACTGGAACCTGAAGCTGACCCTGAAAGAGATCAGAGGACAGTTTTTGCTTATCAGGTATGGTTGGAGTGTTATTTCTATCCTTGGAAACTGCACAAGAGTCATCATTTGTTTGATTTATTTGCCACATGTGTTTTTTTCCTACTCTGCTGACTATGCAGATGCCTTTGAAGGCTAATGAGAGAGATGTTTATGAGTTCTTCTCAAAAGCGGGCAAGGTCAGTGAAATATATTTCTTATTCTTTGTTGTGGATATAGAATCTTGTGATTGCTTATCCTTCTCAATTTATTAGGTTCTACTACATGTTTTGATAACATGCACCACCTGATAAAAAGTGCCCTGATATTTACATAATTCATGCAATGTCAGGTATTCTATTTTATATAGTTGTAAAATACAAATGCCCATATTGTCGTTTGAGAGTTTCATCAACTAATTTTGTGCTTAAAAATTGAAGCTTTAGTAAGAAATCTACCACCAGGTATATTTGATGCATTCCATTGAGATACATTTGCTTCTTATTGCAGTAAATGCTTCCCTGCTTCAGTGAGGTGTATTATAATGACTTTTTTCTGGCTCAACATACTATTTATTTGGTGAGTGTTATGTAAATGGAAAAGTTGATTGGGGCCTTATCAACTTTACTACGTAGGAGGTGTAATGTGTAGTAAGAATGCCAATGCATTGTTTAAAGAATCCCTGCATGTATTTCTTTTTGGGGTGAGTTCATGATTATTTTTTTTCCAGGTCAGAGATGTGCGCTTGATCATGGATCGAAATTCTAGGAGATCAAAAGGAGTTGGGTATGTTTACTTTAAGCTGTGTGTTTTTGATGTTGCTATTAAATGTTGGTCCTTTAGAGAAGCTATTTTTTATTGCTTTGTGGAATTTATCAACTGAAGTTATTTCATAAATTTTAGATTAAGGCTCTGGGTTGCAAAAATATAATCTTTTAGCGCTTGTTTTTTTCTGGTAACGTTGTGCTTTGGTTGGTAGTTTTATGCACGCATGTGTTAAGATTGACAAGCTTCTCTGTAAGTGTAACCACAGTATATCTGGGGAGGGCTGGGGAGTTTAGTAAACATAAAAGGGTTTTCTTTTCCTTTTCCCTCATGGGTAAAATTTTTGACTCAATGTGTTTGGAAATGAAATGCATTGCTTGCAATAGCCAATATGATGTAGACAAAGGGGGGGTCAACACTAGTCCAAAATAAATCATATTTTGACTTCCCTTGAGTCTAGTAGTTCATCATATTTGAGCTAAACTTTTAGTTCATTTATGAGCTGGGTTTTAGTTCATTTATTGAACTAAGGGTTAGCTCATTATGAGCTAACATTTTAGTTCATTTATTATCTTTTAATTATTGTCTTTTATGCTTTTTATGTTTGTTTTAAAGTTTGTCCCTTGGAATTCCAAACCGGCCTTTGGAATTCCAAGATTTCTTTTTCCCATGGTGACTCCTTGTATTCCACCATGGCTTTATTTGTTTGCCTCTTGGGATCTCACGGCTGGGCTCCTTCTTCCGTGACTGTCCCTCGTTTTCCGTGGCCGTGGCTCTCGGTCCGTGCGGTTCCCCTCGTCTCCCGTGGCTGTCTCCTTGGTTCCTGGTTTGGGTGTTTAACCGTGAGCTTGGGGGGGAGTTTTCTATTTGTTTAATGCTTTGAATTAAGTGTTAAATTAATGTAAGGTGTCTTTTGGTCTTCCCCTTTCATACCTATAAATATGAGGGGTTATGTATTGTTTAAAAAAGTTGAAGTGAATGAAATGTTATTTTTGGAAAAATGTTAACCTGCGGGTTTGCTTTTGCTTGGTCCTGCGGGCTCTTTCCACCCTTCTTTTCTCATCCCCTCCGGAAATCCTGCGGGCTCTTTCCAACCTTTCTTCTCGGGCTTCTAACTCTTTCGTCTCTCTGCAAGTGCCACTCCACCTGTATCATTCTTATCTAAGTGAAGCAACTTTAGGGTGTCTTTGAGATCGGTCGAGTTTGTGTTTTTAATTTCTTTTTATTTCTTAATTTGAAATGTAAAAGTTTGTTCTCTCTTACACGGGTCGTCATCGTCGTTAGTTTTTCGTCTTCTTTTTGTGATCAAGAGATATAGACTCCATATATTTTTTGGTCGCATCACAATAGCGCACACACATGCTATTTTAAACATGTTGCAGACGATTTCTTTTCTTTATCTTTAGATCTCAGATTTTGTAAATTCTTTTGTGCACAACACTAGCTTTTTCTGCAATGTTACTCTAGTAAATAAAAAAGAAAGAAAAATCAATTGTGTGAAGGGTTTTTCCACTTAATGAATTGTTGATTTATGATGGGTATGCTTGATATATGGATCTAGTATATGTTTGTACTGTTTGATCGTCTCTTATAACGATCTCCAAGATTTCATTATTTTTCTTATTCACTTCTATGTGCTGGGCTTTCCTTGCTTCAGGTATAGCTTTGGTTTTGTTATTGTGTATCTTGTTTACTTTGTCCTATGTAAATCTTCTTTTGGCAGGTATTAGAAATTTTGATTATGTTTTCACTGTTATTTTGTTGTTATCTTGTGCTGTATTTTTGACAGGTACATCGAGTTTTATGATGCAATGTCTGTGCCTATGGCAATCGCTCTTTCTGGTCATCAACTTTTAGGTCAGCCTGTGATGGTCAAACCTTCTGAAGCAGAGAAGAATCTTGTTCAGTCAAATACTACTGGATCACTTGGTGCAGCTGGTGCTCGAAAAATTTATGTCGGGAACTTGCACTTCAACATTACTGAAGATTTGCTCCGTCAGGTAGATAATATCTGTAGGATATTTTCGTTGCTATGCCAATTTCTTGCTAGTAGTTAGAAATAGTGGATGTATGGATTTTAAGAAAATTAATTTGGTTGTTTCAGTTTTATATGTTTTAAATAGTTTATATGATAGATTTTGACTTCGTTGTTGATATATATGCTTACTAGGAGTAGGATTGATTTCAGGTTCCTTTTGGTGATCTGTTCTGTATTGCATTGAATGAGAAAAATCATTGCTATGGTTGCAATTTGCTTCAAAAGCATGTTAACATCGTTAAGCTATGACCATGGGCGCTTATGGGATAAATTTTTTTTTCTCTGTTTCACACAAAAATATTATTATTATTTTGGAAAGAAACACAAGGTTGCATGTTCAATGGAAAGGAAATGTGTTTAGATATTCTATACAAATGGTATTAGGATAGGTTTGAAAATCATTGAATAAACTTTAAGGGTAGTGCTATATATAAAGAGTTTGTGTGCACTAATCTCAAAGTAAATTCAATGAGTTTCAAACCCATCTTGATGCAATTTAGATTAGGAGATTCTGACACAATTTTTAGTCATTATGAATTGAGCAGCATCAACAACAACAATAACACCACCAAGTCTTTATTTCACTACATAGGGTTGGCAACATGAATCTTTTTTCTCCATTGTGCCCTATTAAGAATAAAATTCTCATTTAAATTTAATAGAAAATGTCATTTCTAATATTTTTTAACCAAGTTTTTTTTTTTTCAAGTTGATCTCCATCTTTCTTAACGTAGGTTGGATCTTATACATCTCTCTTAACTGTGTCATTGGAAGGCCAGCTTTTTATGTGACCAAACCATCTAAGGCGACTCTTTTTAATCTTATATGCCTTTTCACTTATATACTCATTTCACATTTTGTCTCTAAATGTAAATCCACTCATCCACTTGAGCATCCTCATCTTTGCAACACTTAATTTTATGCTTCTCTTTTAATGCCAACATTTTGCATCATAAATCATTGCAGGTCTTACCGCAATCTTATAAAATTTCCCCTTAAGTTCAAAGGGTACTTTTTCGATCACATAACATGCCTGATGCGTTTATCCTCTTCAACCATCCAACTTGAATTCTACTAATAATATCCCCATCTATTTCACCATCGCTTTGGATGATAGACTTGAGATGTCTAAAGCGTGCACTCTTTTTAATGACTTTATCACACAATGTCATAATCCCACCGCTAGATCTATGACCAACATCAACGCACAAACGCGTCCTATGTTGATTTTACTATTTCTTTTAGCTATAAGCATAGAGTTTTTGCTTTGCAATTCCCAGTTCAAAGTTTTTTGCATTAAAAACTAATTAAATTTTGTATTGATGGTAAATTACAGTCAATAAAATAAGATACATTGCCATGCATCTGGTATGATTACAATTTTGAATCTCTATCTCCGGGTCCCACAAAATCCAAGGAATGTTATCTTCAACATTCCTTTGGCCCAAACAACAGAAGGTACGGTATAAATTGCACGTTTTAGAGATGCTCCTGATTGAAATTCACTTCACTTTTCCTGATAACTGATGCTCCAGATTGCCACACACAATCTTGGCAATATAATAAATTCTTGCAATATAAGCTTTTACCTTTTTCATATTTATTCCACCTGTTATTTTCTCATCAATCTTTCAGATTAAACCTAGTCAAACTACCCTTTTGTCTGGTCAGACTGATGGCTATTTTAATCATTCTCGTTTCTTTATCAATTATTTATTGCTTTGCTTAAAATTATGTATGCTTTATCAATTTCACTGTAGGCCTGGTACATATTGACCTATCATGTCAACATGTTTTATCTCATCATTGCCTTCTGAATATCAGGTGCTATTATTATGTGGCATATATAATGTAGAATTATGAATTGCATAAATCATCGTTTTCTGTTTTGAACTTTTTAAGCACTACAAATATAAGACCGCATCAGAATGTCTGGAAATATTATTTGTTCTTACATGATTTCACTACAAATTTAGGATCACACTAGAATGTCTAGAAATTTTTTTTGTTCTTACATGATTTGACTACAAATTTAGGACCACATTAGAATGTCTAGAAATTTTATTTGTTCTTACATGATTTGTCTACGCTGTAGTTGATATTACTCTTCTTATACAATACCTTAAAAAATACCGCATGAACTGAGTCATTTTTCCTCCTTCCATTATATTAATATTTTACTTGCACATCAGTCTGGTCTCTGGAAGTGCACATGAATTGGCAAACGTTCATCTCCCTGGGATGCTGCTCGTCTTAAATTTCAGGTTTATCAGGACATGAATTATTTTGGTCTTTTTTTTTTTTTTTAAATGTTGTATCCGCTGGCATTATGAACATTCAATTTCAATGATTTTGATTTTTGAATTAGTCCAGGGGTTTCATTGAAAATAATGGTTTGTTAGTCAATTCTCATAAAGTGGGGTGAATTTCTAACGACGAATGCTGGTGATTGTTTTTTGTGTGTTGCTCAGACCTAAAACCCTTCAACTCTTATTCAAAAGTTGCTTCTTTTTTATTTTTTTTTATTTGAACATCTAAGGTGTCCAAAATTATCTTAAGGGATTAAGGTGTTCCAACTCATTTAGGGGATTTTTGCCTTATTATTTATCAATCCTTGATGTGACAAAAGTTCTTGATATTTGCCTGAAAATGCATGGTTTATTTTGTTTACCTCCTAAAGCTATGTCTAGTTAGTTCCCTTCTCCATCAAATATCTGCACCCATTTTCAGGTTTTTGAGCCTTTTGGTCATGTAGAACTTGTCCAACTACCACTGGATCCTGAAACTGGGCACTGCAGAGGATATGGATTTATTCAAGTAAGCATGCACCTTCAATCATGCCCATGTTTTAATGTTAATGGAATTTGCTATTATCTACTTATTTGTTCTCTGAACGTTCACGTCAGTTCTCTCAAGTTGAATATGCAAAGGCAGCACAAAGTTTGAATGGGAAATTAGACATAGCTGGCCGGATAATCAAGGTTGTAACCATTATATTACAGTAATATGTTATATAGTTATTTTAGCTATGTTTTTTAATTTTTTCTTTTGAATGAGCAATGGATATCTGTATCAGGTTTCAGCTGTAACTGAAAATGTTGTTTCACAAGAATCAGGAACAAATGCTACTGACTTTGATGATGATGATGGTGGTGGTTTGGTAAGTCAATATTCCAACATATAAAACGCATTCTCATTTCCATTTATGCTAGACCTTTATTTATCTTGTTCTGCTAGAAAATTTCCATTCATTGCACTACATGATGGCTCATTTTAAAAATATGTGGGGGAGAAAGAATGTCAGTGCAATGACCCTGTCTAGCACAACTTAAATTCCCATGAATAACACCATTACACGTCCCCTAAAAACGTTATTAAACAAATGGGCATTTCTGAATGAAACTATCCAGAAACGTAGTCCCCCGTCTTCCATCTCCCATCCTCTCTACCATACACTGATCATCACTTCTACCAGTATCCCTTCCAGTTTGGATAGGCTCAAGACATGTTCTCTTAAAAAAATAAATTTAATTGTTTTTTTAACCAATTTGTTTCAATAATATGAGCTTCTGTTCAAAGGTTCCAAGCTTCCCTTTTGGAGCTTACATGATTTAAGAAAACATGTTGGAATTTCTTGCTTTGTTTGTTTGGCAGTCTATGAATGCACGTTCAAGGGCTATATTGATGCAGAAACTGGATCGAACTGGAACTGCCTCAAGGTTAGCATATTGTACACAGATCTCTCCTCGTTGGAAGTTGTTCTGCAGCTGATGAATTTTCATTTTTCTGTAGTATTGTGGAATCCCTTGGTGTGCCTGCTCTTAATGGAGTGACTCCAAATCAACCTCTTATACCCTTGCCCAGAAATGGGCAGGCTACTGTACCTGCAGCTTATCCAGCTCTGCTTGCTACCACCATTCCTGAGCCTATAGGGGAGCCAAGTGAATTCATTTTGTTAAAGAACATGTTTCACCCAAGTACTGAGGTTTGTAGCATGACTTATAGTTTGATATTTTAATTCTGCCGTGCTTATATTTTTTAATGTTTACAGACCGATCCTGATTTTGACTTGGATATTAAAGAAGATGTCCAAGAGGAATGTGCCAAGTTTGGTCCCTTGAAGCATATTTATGTGGACAAGTAAGCATTAGTATTTTCTTTTACAATTGTTTTAGTAGTGAATCTATAAATTTATATGATCTAATAATATATCATTTGATTGATTTAACAACTTCTTAGTTCTGTATGTTTTGAGACCTCAATTTTATCTGATGATGATACTTAGTGATTTTGTTTGCTTTGGGTGGCTGCATA
Organism: Dendrobium huoshanense; assembly: GCA_016618105.1. Taxonomy (NCBI): domain Eukaryota; kingdom Viridiplantae; phylum Streptophyta; class Magnoliopsida; order Asparagales; family Orchidaceae; genus Dendrobium; species Dendrobium huoshanense. The sequence goes on along the minus strand of CM028346.1, from coordinate 27,567,412 downwards.
TTTTCTTACTCGTTGTTTTCTAGACATGCAGTTGGGTAGTTCATTTCATAGGAAATATTTTGATTGTTCTCTACGTATTACAGTTACCTACGTTATGCATGAGATATTTAATAAAATTTCATCTTGCGTAGTTATCAAATTCTTCATTCGAGCACGTCAATGTCGCAAGGTGTGTAAGTGCTGAATTTGTTTAAATTTGAAAATTTGTGTTGTATATAAGAATTGCAGCAGTGACTATCAAATGATGTTATGCAATTCCATTCTCGGCGAGTTTAGAAAGGGTATCAGGTAATTTAAAAGCTGTATTGATACGTTGTGCCAAAAGTGATGTTTATTTTTCTTTTCATGGAACGAGGAGATATTTCCCAAAAGTGATGTTGGATGGTTTAGGTTGCAGGTTTCTTATTGTGATTAGGATTATATAATAAATTTAAATCACATGATAGGAATTATAATTCACTGATTAAAAATCACTAAATATACAAAAAATCTCTTTCTTTAGGCGCAAGCCATAAAAGATGAGGAATAGTTCCAAAATGATAATGCAATAATGAACTAAATTTGAAGAAACTACTAAGAAAAACAAATCATGGAAAATCAACGAGCAATTGAATGTTTTCATCGGAATAAAACTCTAGTTGTACCAAATTTGAACAACATTAATAACTCTAGCAAGCCAATAATATCATATTTAGAAGGAATTAGGCATTTGAAAGAGTTCACCAAAGAGAAGAAAATATAGTCCTTACATCGAGACTAGGAGATGAATTCTCCTTGAATTTGGCAGGCACACTTCTATTTCACTCAAAGAATCATATTCAATATACACACAAGATAAAACTGGAATATGCATTTTTATTGAATCAAAAGTTAACTATTACATGCCTCATGTGTAAACTTCTAGTTCCTAGTTGGCTACTTCTCATGGGCTCAATTTAAAATATTGAGCACAATCCTTTATGTAGTTGAAGAAATACCAAAGAAATTGCATGCCAACGCCAAGGGAAGAGCTCTAAAGAAACTTCATGCAAAAGTTATAGAAATGGACACAAATCCTTAAGAATCAAATACAAAAGCCACAAGAGTCAGTACCAAATATGAGAACCACTTAGCTGCATAAATTGTATAAATGAATAATAAAATATTCAACAAGTGATGTAATATGAATAAAAAAGTAGCAACATAGAAATGATTGAGTAAGAATTGAACCGCAATTGCAATTAATGAACCTATCAAACCAATTATTTAAACTCAACCAAATAAGAAATCACATAGATCAAGAACCATCATGATATAGGAGAAGACATCTTTGACTCATCGAACATCATAAGCGAGCACGCCTCAAATTATTTGAAATTACAAAATAAAAAAATTGTTAAATAATGAAACTTAATATGACTTTGCTCATATGATTTATTTACTCAACAATCTTGGCGAGTATAAGTACATAGATCTCCAATAAATTTGCTTGACTTACACAAGTTGAGCTCTGAAAAGTTTTCCATTTGGTATTCATAAAGGAATCTTGGATATAAATTTTTTCACTTCCTATGAAGTAATTCGGTAGTCTATCATGCCAATGCATGAGATATTTCTAGAATCTATCATCAAAAGGAAATACCAATGTGTAAAATTTTTTGGCGGAGGATTACATGTTGATTCACATGAGGAGATGGAGAGAGAGGAATAAAAAGAAATAGCAATTTGTTGACTATAAAAGTTAATCAAACACATTAAAATTTGGATTTGCCATAATTTAATGAAAATTTTAATTTGTAAGCATGCGTTCAAAACTTTCAATTCGTTGCAAAATTTTTAGCGGCACTGTATTTCTCGTATTTAATTTGTTGAAGCTTCTTGGGAGAAGCTTTTATGAATTTAAAGAACAAACTTTTTCATCATGTTTAAACTCCTTGTTGATGTAAAACAATCCATGCGAAAGTGACCTGCTTAAAGAAATTTGCACGCTTAGATTTAGAGGTAATAATAAGCAAGATCCTTATGCGGAATTGAACGATAAGATAAATATTAAGTGATACTTAGCTTAGATTAATTCACATGGATAGAAGTTAAGTTCAAAAAAAGATAGCCAGCTTAATCTGACATTGCCTACATGGATAGTTCAAACAATAAATTCCAATACTAACAATAAGATTAGTCTATGAAAGATCCCTCAGACAACCCTTCATATTACTAGGCTCTTGCGGCGAATAATTGACATGATCTTCATGAATCCATTAATAACCATAAACGAAAAGTAAACTAGGAAGATAAGAGCGTTAGGGAAAGAGTTTCACCCAAGGAATGAAGTAATACAACGTTCCGGTGCTGCTTTGTTGGTTGGATCGGAAGTAGGTGGTGCTTGACAGCCTCTTGGATGACTTGGACAGCCACAATCCTTACTGGAGTCTTTGGACAGCAAGCAGGTGGCCTGGAGCAGATTCCGGATAGCAATTTTGGTTCTCCAGGATGCTGGACAGCAGTTTTCTGGACTACTAAATTCTGGACAGCAACTGGACAGGACAGCCAGGGACAGCAGCTTGTAAGGCTAGGAACCCTTTGGACGAATCACAGGACTTGCCCGGAAACCTGAGCGATAGCTTGGCGGGGAAAAATCTCAGATTTCCAAGGATTCTTACTGTGAATGGCAGCAGGAATTACCTTGGAATTCACATTAATTCTCAAGGTTAGAAGAGGGGGATTAATGTCAAAACTGAAATTGATTTCAGATTTTGATTACTTTTGGAGGGAGTTAATTTGAAATTCGATTTCAAATTAATGGATGATTAATGCATTGATTGGGGTGGAGGAGTTTATACAATTTGAAATCCAAGTCAATTACAATTAATGCATTGAATTAGTGGAGGCTTAGGTGGCAAGTGGAGAGAGAAAATGTTAGATGGGGTGGCCGGCCAAGCAAGGAGAGAAGGGAGGTGGTTTGGTGAATTGGTGGGGCCCAAGGAACTAATTAAAATCTGATTTTAAATTCAGATTTTAATTAATTAGGGAAGTTTTGGTTTTAATGGGAAAAGAAGAGGGGAATTCAAAATTTGAATTCAAACTAGATGGGGGCTCAATTAAATCCTTTCTTAATTGTGGTGAGTTATTTAGGAAAATGAGGTAGTAATGGGGGAAATTTGAATTTCTCTGAAGAGGGCCGGCGGGATTTGCTCCTGAGCATAGGGGCGGGGCCAATAGGGAGGCGGCGGCCTGGCTGGGGTCGGCGGCTGGCACAGCCGGCTGCAAGAGGGGGGGGGGGGGGAATGGGTGGGGTGAGCCGGCGGGTTTTGGCTGCTTGGGCTGGGACGGTTGCTGAGAGACGGGAAGAGGGGGAAAAGGGGACGGGTCGGGTGGATGAGGGATTGAGTGGGGAAGGAGAAAACAACAAAAATATAAAATAAAACCAAGAGCTCACCAAGGTGGTTGTTGGGTACTTCGGGTGGAGCCTCTCCTAGGCTTTCCTCCCTTGAGAACTCACAAAGAGATCCAAAACCAAAATTTTCATATCAATATTCATCATTCCCTTTCCAAGAGGAAGGTACATGAAGGAAAAAAAAAAGACACAATTGCCCCTAGGGCAAACATAAAACAAAGCCCTCAAGTGAGGGTAGAAAGGAAAAAGTACAAATAACAAATAAAATACATCAAAATAAATAGACACGATCGTAGCCGTTGATCTTCGATGTCCTCATCACTTGTGCTTACATTTATAGAAATATTATAATTGTCTTATTCAATACCAAGTTTTGTACGCATATACTCATGCAATTCTTGCATAGGTTTTGTGAATGATCTTGCAAATGCATTATGCCTAGTTCTATTGGTAGCTCTATAAGATCAATCAGCTTTATAGGTTAAAATCCTATGCAACCTTAAATGGACTCATGCCAGTAGATTTATTGACAGCTGAACTATATGTACATTCAGCCATAGAACATATTAAATCTCACCCAGCTGCATAATCTTTTGTCTTAAAAAATATCGTATCAGCTTAATTTTTATTAACTATAATTTATTTATCAGTTGTGGATGATAAACAATTGAAATTTTAGTTTTCTTTAGGGTTATTAAGTTAACAAGTGCATTCAATGAACAGTTTGGTACTGATTCATACAAGTTCTCTTTATATTCGTTTGTTTATATTATTGAACAATTTTGAACAAAATTTTAAAAGTTTGTCATGTAAATGAATGAACTTGAACATTGACTTGCTTGTTCATTTATGTTTGAAAACATGCTCCTTTGTTATTTAACAGGTTACTTGCTGAGAATTCGATAAAATGATCATTCATTAATGATTTAGTTGCTTATTTGATAATCTATTCCTTGTTCTATTTTTATTTTAAATGTCTTGTACTTTAAAATTATGTATTTTATTAGAGGTATAGGTATGATGAAAATATTAAATAAATAGCTAGATATATAGATTCAAATATTTTCTTTTTGTTATTCAAGCTCTACTAAATAGCTTAAATAATGCCTAATGAATCATGCCAAATTTGATCCAAATCTATATAAGCCAATTTTGTGTAATAATTAAACCATATGCTTAAATCATCGACATCAAATATACAATTAGGTGGGCTTAATTAAAGTTTGATTACTGCTTAAACCTGATAAGAAAATTAATGAGCAAGCTTGAACAAGATGTTGAAATTTGTCATGTTCAAGCCTAACTCAATCTCAATAAGGAAATAAATGAGCGAGCTTGAATGAGGTAATACTGGAATCGACTTGGTTCATTTAGCTCTACATGTGTTTTTGTTTTCCCAAAGAGCTTAAAAAAGAACTCATGAATTTTATGTCTTGATCAGAAAACCATTGTTTTAGGTAAGCTACACAATTTAACCACCTCATTAAATTATAATTTATTAATATATGGTCCATTTATAACTTTATGGCACAATATGAAACAAGCTATTTTTGGAAACCTTCTACCACAGTAACAAATGAATCATGCTTTTTCAAAGTTTGTGGTAAACCTAACTCAAAATCCATACTATAATTCTCTTGTAACTTATATGGAATTGACAACATTGTATACAAGTTTGTGATATATTTCTTAACTTCAGTTTTCTAACAAATCCTACAATGTGAAACTATATGCGCTACATGACTTTTTAAATTATGCTAAAAATATCCATCTTTAGGCAATGTGGCTGTTAGTTGGGTCAGCTCGGCCCAGATCAGACCTTGTGGGCCATGAAACCCAAAACATAATATCAACCTTTTCCCTTTTAATGAAAGGGTCTTGGCAGTAATCAAAAAGCTTTCCATGGGCTTTTAATCCCCACTTATAATCCCAAGTTATGGACAATCCAGAACTTTTTAGGATTCCAATAGGCAGCTAGTGTCAAAATATTTGGAATAAATGCTCTTAAATCATGTGTAGTACAAATTTAACTTTTGATAAATGGTGTTATCAAGTCGATTTTGAGAACCTAAACTTGAAATTGCAGATTTCATTTTCAACTTGAGCTAAGTTTGAGTTGAATCAATGTTTGATTGAACTGAGTGTAGTAATTTCTTTTAATAGAAAATTTCTAATCATTAATCATGATTGTTATTTATATAAAATATGAGAGAGAGAGGGGGGGGAGGGATTGACCTTTTATAAGGATTTTATAATAACCCCTTTTAATTAATAGTTACACTTCTGCCTTCCAATGGTCCGAAATTTTCAAATAAGGATCATGTTTAATTGTTTATATTTTCATGTGTCTTTTGCTGAGACAGGTAATTAAAAAGGAAATAACAGCCTAAAAAAAAATAGTAGCAACAATAGCTTAAAAAAAAAACTGAATCAACATGACAATAGCAGTCAATGAATCAATGAAATCGGCTAATTAAAAAGGAAATAACAGCCGGTTCTGACACACCATCCTCATAGTCTTCTTAAATTAACTGAAATTATAAAGTAAAATAAAATGGCTACCAAATAAGGAAACAAAATATAACTTGCTAGATTTTTTATTTTTTTGATGCTTTCGATTAGTATAAACACACAAATCTTCATAAAAAAGTAAATTTTTTCTTTTCATATCATGTTTTCTCAGCAGACGCTTCCATTTTATTCCATGAGGCAAGTTTTCCATTTATGAAATGGTAAAATGATATTACGATACTTTTAGAAGACACTAGGCTTTTCACATGTGATAGCGCTAATATCCATTTGATTAATATGATTGCTGGCTAAATTATGCTAAGGAAGATTGCTATATTCTCTTGTTGACCATTCTCGTGGTTAACATTTTGTTGATTCTTCTTTACACTAATATAAAATTACCTTGCCTGGTATTTTTTTGTAAATTATCTCACATTTAAATGTATTTCTAGGTATTGCAACAATGGCAGTGTATATTTGCGATTTGAAACGCAGGCTGCTGCAGCTAGTTGCCAGCAGGCAATGCATATGAGATGGTTTGCTGGGAGATCAATATCTGCCACATTTATGGTATATTTTCTTGGACCGGTTTTTCTATAAACATTTTGAAATAAACATATTCAGCACATCTATAATACGTTGGATCAGTGATTATGTTGTGAAAATATCAATATTCATGGAAATTGCTTTTGACTAAAGGCTTATGCTACAATAAGCTGCTATTGAATTTACTATACCTGATTTCACTTGATGTTTATTTAGTGCGCATATAACACTAAAGTTTCGTTTGGGACAGCTTTCTTGCTGCTTCTTAAAGTCGTTTTTTAGTTCAAAATTTTTAATTTTTATACTAAAAAACTATAAGAAGCAATAAGAAAGTCATCTCAAACGAAGTCTAACTATGGCACTGTTTTTCTTCGCTGTAGCTATTAATCTATGCTTTTTTATGCTTTGCTGAATTATAACAACCCATGCTTCTGATGTTTTCCAACGTGCCTTCTGCAGAGACCCCAAGATTATGAGGCCAAATTCCAGAGTACACTGTAAGCATAAGATTGGGCAACTGTGTTCTATTCATGTTTTTATGTTTTTTTTTTTCTCTCGAACTTGGAGCTTACTGGTTGTTATACCCTCAGGAGAATTAGGTGTGAGTTTTGTTTCTAGGATACTATAACTTTTGTAGATCAAGAATTCTTCATATTGTTGGTGGAACATCTTTGTAAAACATTACTGATTATTATTTTGGCCAAATTAAGTGTTATGGCAAAAAAAAATTTATTTGTCTATTCATATGTAGTGATTTGGATCTTTAATTAAATCATTAAAGAATTTCGGCTTGCATTATTTCAAAAAACCTGAGATTATGTGATTGATATTAGCTAAACAATTTTGATTAAGTAGTTTTGACAAGAAGATTGTGAATTTCAGTATATAGAGCTTCTGAAATGGCTTGGAATTGGAAGCATGGGCTGAGGATTTTGGGTATTTGACCTTTTTCTCTTATTAAGATCTTGATGCTATGATTTAAATGCTTCATCAAATATCTCCATTCTCTTTCAGTATATAGAGCTTTTGAAATAGCTTGGAATTAGAGATGTGAATTGAGTATTTGGTCATTTGTGATGGCTTGGATACATCAATCAGACTGATCAAATATGTTCTAATAACAGTTGTAATAGTTTGGAAATATATGCTTCAGGTGTTTGGCAAGATTAATAGTGTTTTTATTTGTCATGACCAATTTTTTGTTACTTATTAATAGACGGTTAAAAAATTAAAATTCTGAAAATTGTTGAAATATGATCAACTTATTTTTTTTGTTATAAATGAGAAGTGTTTATTATTGGCGGCGGTTAGCATTAGGAGGTGGCTAGTGGTGGGCGGTAGCTGGCAGTGGTGGGCGGTGGCTGGCAGTTGTGGAAGGTTGCCAGTGACGAGTAGTCGTGATCGGCTAAGGCCCAAAAAATGCAATAAAAAGCCATCCCATATGGTAAGGCCTTCAAATGGGCATCAACACGTGCATTATATGGATTACATTTAAAAAAAAAAATAAATGAAATGAAATTTTAAGTTTTTTCAATCAAAATTCATTGTTCAGATTCGAAAATAATGCATTACAGAACATTTATATACATCAATTATACACTAAATTTTAATATGAGAAATTTTCTCCTTTGTTAAAATATGAATATAGAACTTTATTTCTTTCAGCAATTCTTAAGCACAGAGAGAAATTTGCTAAGCTCAGTCATGGCTAACATAAGCTCAAAAAGTCGCTCAGCCCAATTGACTTGCACTAGCAATTATAGCACATTTTGAATTCTTATAATACAAAATAATGAAATTTACTATCCTTCAACCATCATGAATTTCAAACTCCACAAACCTCTCTCTAAGCGCACCCATTTTGTTTTTCACACAAACTCATCAGTCTGATACATCTATTTAACAGCATTGGCTTCAACAGTATTTGTATCAGGCTGAAGAAGCTCAAGGCACTCTGAAAAAATTATTCTGTGTGAACATAGAATGCCGTTCAAGACCGATCAGAATACGCCACATCAATTCTTTACTTGGTACATCAATTCAATACCGCTGACGTGACTGCACCTAATGCATCTCCGCACGTAGAATTGCATCCGACCTCAGCACAGAATAATTTCTACATGGCTTTTGGGCTCGAGAAGTCCACAGAGTAAACTGATGACTGCAAAAGGGGCTTCCTCATAATTTTGAACTTCTTTTCATCCAGCTGTTGATGAAAAATAAATTAAAAAAGTTCACATATTCACATTGCTCCATGCTTCAGTATCATATTCTAAACAGAAATCCAATAGCACGGGCAAAGCATTAAACCATAAAGTATGCATGATTATAATACAATCCCAATAGTCTGCATTAAACTAACAATTCTAAGTGAACAGCCTCATGAAAACAAATCTTACATAACTGCAACAGAAACAAGCATCCAAAACAACTGCAAAAGGAAATCATTAACCATTTTGCTAGCAATCTTTAAGAATTACAAGCAGAACATACATAGTCCTCCATGAAAAACACTATATACTGGAATCTTCTAGATACTCTGCAACTGGGAGAAAGAAATCCGGATTGTGTTCCCATCAATATTGCAAGCATGCTTGCAAACAAGGGCCTCGGTGGCTTGCTCCTCATCTTCAAACAGGATTAAGGCTTGCTTCTTACCATTCACCTCAAAGATCTTGGTGCTCACAATGGTTCCATGTTCTTCCAGATGAGAGATGAGCTCATCTTCAGTGATATCTTGTGGAAGAGTGGATATGTGAATCATTTTAGTTGGGGCACAGCAGTAGCGGTAGTTCTTCACTGCGTTGCGGTTGAAGCGGTTAAGGCTTGATCCACCATAATCATGGGCATCCTGGGCAGGGGTAATGTTTGAGTACTTGGAGTAGTTCACCTCAAGCTTTTTACCAAATAACATTGCGCCCTACAAAATATAAAAGAAGAATTCATAAGAACATATGGCTTTCACAGTTTAGAAACGAAAGAAATTGCTGAATATCAATATTCATGAATGTTACTCCCACAAGTGGAAAGCAAATCTCACATTCATGTTTCAATCAGTAAGCTTGTCACATGAAAATTCTGATTGCATTTTAGTTATAACTACAAAATTTTGAACGTCTAGGAAATGCATGTGGTTCAAATAATACAGCTGGAAATGTGTTGCAATGCCGGTGAACCGGTCCAACAGGGACCGGTTCACTGTTATAGCCGGCAGTCTAAGCTTGGGCGGAATCATGAGGGGGACGGAAGCCCTAGTGGGGCCCGTTGCTTGATTAAATAGTGTTTAAGAGGGAAAATTTGAATGGAGGGCTGTTTTAGGGATTTTGTAAGCTTCCTTTGGCTTTAATTAGTCTTGTGGAGACTAGGCTTTGGGTATCTTGAGATTATTTGAATTTTGAGATCTAGGGTTTGTTTTGTGTGGGCTTTAAGCTTTGCTAGAGATTTGGAGAGTATTTCCTCCTCTCGAATTGAAGAAATTTGTATCTTGCTTTGTTTTTCTTGTTCGTGGATTGAATCAAAGTATTTCCCTTGTGTTTCTTCTCCAATCTACTAAATTTCCTGCATGATTTTTGCTGATTTCTCCTTAAAATCAGTCCTATTTCTTGCTGTTTTTGTCAATTCTTGCTAGATTTGCTTGCGAACTCAAATATTACCCTTAGGATTACTTGCGTGCGAACGCAAGTACTTCCTATCAAAATGCAAATGTGAGCATATCCGTTCAGTTCTAAGTATGATCTGAGATCAAGCCAATCCAACCATAGGTTGAGATTGGTTAAGAGCGAATCTCGATCCAAGCCAAGTCTAACTATAGACTGGCTCATTATGACCTTTACTAATTTGTTTGATTTCTTAATTTGGATCCAAGCTCGATCCTAGCCTAAAACCAATCTTACTTTTGATCGTCTAATAAATATGCTTGTCCAACATGTCTGCATGCGGCCATACAATACATAGATATATGCATATACGGATGCTTATATGCCTGCATACAAACATAAATACATGAATTCACATACAAATACATACATTTTTTCAATCTAATCTTGAGCTAGTCTATCTGATTGGGCTCAATTCAATACAAATTCATTCTGGCCAAGCCTGGCTTATTAGCCAAATCGTTTACTTCAATCTCAATTAATTTCGGCCAAAAATCAATCATATTTTGAAATGGTTTAGGATAAAAATCAAATAACCAGCCCTAGATAGGGTGCAAAGGAGTAGGTTGCAAAACAAAAAAATAATGAGCAGCATGGCCATTACTGGCGCCAAATAAACAGGATGCAGGAAAAAGGACTGCATAGTTCTAGAAAGGTAAAATGCACAGCGATATACCATCAAGCAATAACCAATAATAAATCATGCATGCTAAGTTTTGTGTCATTCTAATCTTCCCAGAAGTTTTCTTCACACAACTTCCAACTCGTAAGTCCAATAGGTATCAGTAATAAAAAGAAAGCAAAAAACTGATCACGAGAGATTAAACCAACCTTCAGAAAGTGCACGGCTAGTTCAGCTTGAAAACCATCCCCCATCTCAACGAGAGCGTGATCTGGTTTGTTGTGAAGTAATTTGATTCTTACAATGTTACCATACATGGAAAACAAGTTGAAAAGTTTGTCCTCATCGACTTTCTACAATCAAGGACAAAATTTTATTAAATATTAAGATCATAAGTGACAACACAAGGGACTGGAAGTCCTAATAAGTAGGGGAGAACTTACATCAGTATTGAGGTTAGAGACAAGTATGGTGCACCTGTCATTACTACCACTTATACCGGGAGGCAGACCACTACCAAAAGCAGCTGCAACTGCCGCAGCATTGTTCATCTGATAAAACATAAAATTACCATATGCACAAACTCCTACTGATGTCATTGAAGAGATTCAACATAATGCAAATAGTATCAAGTAAACAACATCATATAAGAACAATAAATGATGAATTATCTAAAGCAAACAGGCATGGACGGAGGCTCAGAAATGATCATGAAGAAGATTTATTGCAATAACATAGAAGAAGACCAAATCTGTAAAAAAAGAAACTTGGGCGTGCAAAATCCACCTGAGCCATTGTAACTGGAACAAACAAAAGAGAAACAAACAGATTAGAAGTTGAACACACATTTCAGGAGTAAGAAGAAACAGCAATACATGATTACCCGCTCTGCCTCCAGATGGATGAAGTGCGTAAAGGCCTCCAGCATCACCATACCCAAGCTGTCATTAATGGTATAAACAAATAAGTTCTGGGGCATGCCACAGTTATCCATTAAGTAAATAAAATATACGCAAAATCAAAGCTGTGCTGGCAACCAAATTGAATCTCTAAAAAATAAATTAAAATATGAAAGATGAACATATAGATGACATACTTGTGATGATCTACCCCGTTGTTCAGAAGGTAGTGATGGATTTGTGAAATCTCTGAACACAAACATCGAGAATATTCAGCAGACAATATAAAAGCAATCAGAAAAAAAGTAAGATGACGGTGAATGCTCACAATCGGAAAAAAGGGAAGTTAAGATAGCAGATGCGATAGTTCTCAAGAATAACTCTAAAACTCTGCACCGTAGACCTATTAGACTATATGCAAAGTTCTCTCGCCCTCCAATTTTGGTATTAGAGCAAAAAAATGTATTAGGCTGTAAAATCAATTTCAGAATAGCTTTCATGTATTAGGCTGCAACTTTAGAGTTCCACCTAGCCACTCAAATCCCATAGATTTCTTCTACAGGAACTTGTAGATCCTGCTTCTTCGCTAATTATGCCACTCTCATAAAGCATGCCTATCACTTTTCTACATTAACCATATACAATGCAACCAAAATGATTATGTCGAGTGCATTCCCAAATACTCGACCTCAACATCAATCATTAGCCTTGACCTCAATGTCCTCAGCTTTCTCATTAGCCACCATGTCCAAGCGATGACATCCGCAAAGACCAAAAAAAAACCCCACTTCTACTGGGGCCAAGACTTATGTAATCAAGTTAATCATACAAACATTCTCTCTATCACTCTTTTCCCTTGAACATACAACAACAAAAAACTCTAATATATCTCTTCATTATCTTCTTCTTAAGCTTCAATGCCATTATATTATCATAAACAAAGAGTCACCATATTATATAGATCCAATTATATATCACCAAATGAAGTTCATGCTTGAGAATGTCAATCTTAATCATATAGGAACTCTATAGTTGCTAGCAAACAATTTATATATATATTTGAATGAAGTACGTCTTGTATTAGATAATCCTGCTTGTGAACATTAGATTATCTAGAAATGCAAGGACGAATTTTAACGTGGTTCTGTAGTATGTTTTTAGTCTTACAAGTCTATTTAAGCTCAACGCAAAATATTTCCTCTCAGCCAAGCAAATCCATCATTATGTGATTTTTCTATATAATTATGTAAAAAATATTCAGTTCATCTCTTTTAAAGCCATAATTACACTAGTTTTATTTTCTCATCCATCCTAAATCATTCTCACTGCACTAAATTTTCAAACTTACATTCCAATCATCAGTTCCAGTTATTTCTATCACCACCACTATAAAAATCCTTTTACAACTACATCGAATGTCATCTTGGAAGAGAGGAATGCGAGCCTATGGAAGATAGACCCAAGCACTTTTCTCACTTTTCAAGAAGATTTTATGGAAAAACCAGATTCACGCCAAGAACTTCATAAGGAGCATTACGCGCAGATAGATAAGTAGAACTGGAATGAGCCTTGCTACAGGATGGTCCTTGATTTTGCAATTTTATGTGAGACAATAGATTTGTCATTGGGAATGTTGAGCTCCCCCAAAGCTTACAGGGCTGTCACCTTCTCAGTTTTTGGAGTTATTTCACTTTATAATGGAGAAATCACCTAATTTTCATGAGTTTTTGAGTTCTTTAAGCTGGACTCTAGTTAGAAAATTTTGTTCGTATTCCCCTCTTATTTATTATTCTATAGTAAGCGTCTAGGCCACCATTTCATAAAAAATAATAATAATAATGATGCCAGTGGCTACAGTTCAGATTAAGAATTTCCTCATGTCAGTACTTTTAGGATTTTTCACACAAAAATATACATCTACATCACTTTCGAAGCTTCCGTAGCTATTTTACTTTATAATGGAGAAGTTACCAAGTTTTCACGAGTCTTTGACTTCTTTAAGCCAAACTCTACTTAGCAACTTTTGCAAGTATGCCCTTTTTATTTATTACTCTATATCATGCGCCTAAGTCTCCATTTCATTAATAAAAAATTAATAAGGCCAGCTGCTACGGCTAAGATTAGCATTTTCCCATATCAGTTTTTTGAGGGCTTTTCACACAAAAATAACTATGCATTATTACAGAACATGTTAATCCGAAAAATACCATTAGCATACCTTGATCTATCATTGTTATAATTAACCTGCAGCTCATTAAGGCTGAAATGCAAAAAGAGAATTCAAATTCGTCAGACTAACAACAATAAAACAAGGAATATAGTCAAAAATCTGAAGGAAGCATACTTGGAATACTGTATATCTAATTGACAGCAACCATCATAAATATTGCGTCCCTACAAAGTAGCATTCATAGAATCTAGAATCAGCTTTGTCACCAGAAAACTGAGATCACTAAGTAATTTGACAGAAAAAAGAAAGAAGCACATACTTGCAGAGTGTTTCTTGCCAGAACAGCGCATTGGAGTGATTGATACTGAATGAGAGCTTGAAATCCTACATAAATAAGCAAGGAAAAACAATAGAAACCTAGTAAGTATTTTTTGTATAGTATGACACTGACTCTCCGGAAAAAAAGAAGTGCAATGAACATGAAAACGTACGAAGATATATTGATTGGAAATTACACAAAATTTACACCTTACAAGGTCAGTAATAAGAACGTGCAAGTAAACAGATATATGGTCTATTTTAATCCATTTAGGAGTTCCTATTGAAGCCGATCGTTGTTAAAAATCAATTGAGATAATAGATAAGACTTGAAGAAGCTGACCAGCTGACTTCTGAAATGTGACGATCTTCTCCACAAAACCATGAGGAGAAAAAACTTGATGCAGAACTTCCACTGTTATAGGGTAGAGCATGTGATGAATTGTAGCTAACAGGATTCGATTGGGATCCAAATCCTGATTGCCAGACAGCAGACCATAATAGAGACAGAAGAGGAAAAAAATAAATAGAAGGAAAAGAGAAGACTGATAAGAATGAGAATAGCTAGAGAAGAGATGTTAAAATCTTCATTTAGGCATGGAAGAATGACTAGAGAAATAAAACTAAAGAGAAATAAGAGGTACAGTCTAAGATTTATTAACTATAATTAGTTATGACCTAAAAGAGCTACCACACTACAAAATCCGTATTCACAATCCGTTTGATTAATGTTCAACCCTACCCTGTGCTAAAGTTCATAGTACTAAATGTGTTATCCTCAAATGAAAGAGACGGCAAAATACTTTAAATTTAAAATGAAACATAAACAAGAAGAGATCCAGAAATACATGTGTTTCCAGTTTTCTATTTTAGGAAAGTAAAAAAAGCTGAAGAGCTTAAGAAAAATCAGTGGAGGAAAGAATGCACGCCCCCAAATTAGCAGTTCATAGTACTAAATGTGATCATAAATCATGCACCAATATTATCTAAGAAACGATTTAGCATTTATGTTTCTCAAGCCATTTCCCGTAAAACCATAATTGAGATAACCCTGCCTAGTTGACTTGATTAATGCTTGACTATACCCTACGCTGAAGTTCATAGCACTAAATAAGGTGATCTTTTCAAATGAAAGAGTCAGCAAAACACTTTAAATTCAAAACGAAACAAACAACAAGAGATTCAGAAATATATGTGTTTCCTATTTTCTAATTTAGGAAAGAAAAAAGCTGAGGAGCTGAAGAAAATTCAGTGGAGGAAGGAATACTCACTAGTCACTCCCAACCCGACAACCCAACACATATATTTTCCTAATTTTAAATGAAAGAAGCAGCAAATCACTTTTAAATTCAAAACGAAATATTAACAAGAGATTCAGAAATACATGTGCTTCCAATTTTCAATTTTAGAAAATACAAACTGAAGAGCCAAAGAAAAAGAAGTGGATGGACGAATACTTCCACCAACCCGATAACCCGACACAAATTTTCCTATACACACACACACTTCCACAGCCCCACTCGCTCAATTTCTCCTGTTTTGCTTTGCTTTTTATCCCATCCTTCATAAACCCAAAACTCTCTAACTCACCTTCACAGCCACTTTCACAATTTAACATTTATCTATTCTAAAATTCAAAAGTCTAAGAAAAAAAATTAAATAATGGAGGCCTCTCATTGCACTGTAGCCCCTACTCTCTATGTTTCTTCGCCTTGAATTAATCAAAATGACATGGATTTGCATAGTTTACTATGTTCACATGTCATGAATTATCTCCCCAGGGTGTTAGTTTTATAAATATAAGCAACATAGTCACGAATTTCTGGAAGCTCCAACAGAATATAGCATGCTCTTGCTAAAATAGAAACAAATGTCAAAGCCATATATAGAAATAAAAGACAATTATTAGAGCTTTAATAAAGCATACAACAAAAGTTCTAGCACGTAAATTGTGGTGCCACAGCCCGGTAGAAAGCAAGAAAACATGAAAATTTCAGTGTAATTCTTCCAGAGGATGATCTAAAAGCAAAAGAAACGTTAAAACAGTACTCTCAAAAAGGAAAAAGTCAAGAAACATAATTAAAAGAATAGAAAAAGTGTATGGAAAAACATTTATCAATGAGCAAGGAAAATCTATTGATAGAATATCATAATAAATCATAAGGGTGTCGATTCACTTAACTAAGAATTTGTTTTCTTCTATAACGGTTAGGTTGGATGAAATACGATAAAAAAAGAGAGTCCCTAGACACAACTGGAAACAAAAGGAGAAAAAAGGGCATTTGCATAGTGCAGTAACAAGCATGATTATGAGCCTTACATTTTACAAAGTTCAGTTCATCAACAAATTATTTGATTGGTTCTGTCAATCAGTTAGAAAATCTAACTTGTTGGTCCAAACAACTCAACAAACTGATGCATATCATAGGACTCGCACACAGACTCCAAAACCCAAGTCAATTAAAAGTTGTATCGGATCTTGACAGAATGAAGTGAGAGCTTGAAGTAGAAAGTGGATGAAAGAGAGCTTGCTGTGGGTTAGTTAGGACTTGTCAATCACATAGAAAATTAATTCCTTCAGAGGTCAATTGACTTTGGCTAAAATCAAATGAAGTCACATGGGGATTGGTAGCTTCACCCTCTAATAAAGTTTTCACACTTATGCACTTCCAATTTAACCAACAAAACAGCTTCAAAAGTGTCTACGCAGGTTGCCACACATTTTTTTCCTTAAAAGCAACTTTCTCAATTGCAACTTCCTTTCAGTTTTGAACAATACATTGCAACCAGAGACACACAAATAATAAAAAACATAGACACGTTTTTTAAGGTTTACATAGGTGGCGTAGAAGTTCAAAAACATGTTAGGTACAAATCGAAGATAATGCAATATTCATAAGCAACTTCCACACATTGCAATCTAAACTAAAAAATAAAGAGCATTTTTTTTATAACTTGGAAGGCATAAAAGGCTTTAACAAATACTCCGTGCAAACCTGGTCTTTTCGTCCTTGTGAACCTTGATCAACAGTTGTTAGTTCCTGATGAGAAGAAAACTGCATATAAACATTTCTGCCCCTGAAAACACAAACTGAGACAAGTTAACAACAATTAAATGTGGCACTGACACCTTAGTAGGACTATGTCCACAGAAGTAACGTCAGCAATAATATGGTTAACAGTCCAGTCATTAAAGTAAGTAAATTATTGAATCAAAGACGAATCAGCAACCATATTTGAATATTTAAGTTAATCTTACTAATGTTTTTTTTTTTTTCCATTTATCCTGTTAGGGGCAGCATGTGCAAACTCAAGATCATGCGCATCTTTTCTATCTTTTTTTCTTCTTTTTTTTCCGCATAACTTCAAGTCATGAAACCTCTAGCATACTGATGTAGAACTAGATATGCAGGTGCATTGAATCGGAAATTCCTCGTACTTTAACAAAGCTTAACAAATTATTAATTCACCATGAACTTAAGCAATGACTTCATCATGCAAGAGGTTAATCAAGTTTAAGCAATCAATCACAAGCTAATAGGAGGGCCAATAGATAATCAAATAAATTAATATCATGCTCGCACGATGTTTCATAAACAATCCCCAAATTAACAAATAGATAAGTCACAACAAAGACCCACTCAAACGACACTCTTGGTATGGGCTACGCGGATAAATTTTCACAATAAAACAATGCCAAGATTAAGAAGTGATCAAAAGGTGAGGGGGAGGGGGGGGGAGAGTTTACCCGCAGAGACGAAGATACTAAGCCACGACAAAGTCATTTGGCTGTCTTGGTTGAAAGGACAACGCTGTGAATCCCTTTCACACGCTTGGATAGCATTATGTCTTCCCTCATAATTTGGACAGCAATTGTGTGGTTGCCAAAATCAAGAGCAGCGGGTATTAGACTTGGAACATGGCTGAATCTGTCTATTACCAACAGGTAGCTGACCTTGGGATGGCTTGGGAGAGAAATATCAAGCAATTGATAGTAGGAAAGTAGCATAAATCATCCTTAGATGGCACCCAAAACAGTGGGACAGCAAATAGCATAAACCTGGGTCCAAGATTTATATCTAGAAGATTTGTATAATTATGGTAAGGCTCAATGAGGGGAGGGAGTTGGCCAAATCAATTGATTGGGGCTGGTTTGGGGCTTTAATTGGGTTGCCAATTTCAGCATATTGGCTAAGGAAATATGATTTAATTCAAATTTTCAATATATAATCAGATTTGCGGATGGAGATATCCTTCCAAACATAACCCAATAATTTAGGAAAGGAATTCAAAGCTTTTAGGAGAATTCAAATTTGAATTCAGGTTTTCAAAATTAAGCTAGACTAATTTAGGAAGGAGAATTAATGAGTATTATTTAGTTAAATTTCAGATTTATGGAAGGGGGTTCCTTTCCAAAAATGATCCAACAATTTTGGAAAGGAATTCTAGGCGCAAGGAGAATTCAAAACAAAACTAAGCTAGGCTAATTTAGGAAGGAGAATTAATGAGGATTCGTCATTTAAATTTCATATTTCCAAAAACATGTTAGGTACACATCGAAGATAATGCAATAGCTCACTCATATTAGGTTATGATATTTTGTTCCATAAAATCTCTGATGAAATGGATGAGTCACGGGGAGGATTTTGTGTACAGCGAATGTGGAGAAACTTCATTTATGTTTATGTACAATGAAATAGATGTTTATAGTACTTTTTTAAACATGTATTAAAATATTGATTATATGCTAGATGTGTTGATTCAAGTTTTATGTATGCATATATACAATTTTATGTTTGAGGAAAGTTTATGATTTAGTGGCTCTTAAAAAAAAAAAAAAAAGATTTTGTGGCTCTTTTATGAAATCAGAAGACTTGAAAAAAAAAATGTTTGTAATCATTTTGAAAGTTCTTTGGAATATATAGCAGGATCAAACCCACCGCTAGGCCGAGTCATAACACCCCTATTATCAAGAAGCAAAATGAAAACAGGGTGCTAACCTTAAGTATTTGAACATTTATAAAATCTGTTTGCATTCATTTTTGCAGTTGTAGTCTTGAAGACAAATAGGATGAGAAGTTGATTATGGTAACCATCTTCAATGGACTAACTCAAAGGAGCACAATTCAATGAACGAATCCTTAAGATAATTTCTTTTATTTATTTTTGTCATCACTGCAGGAGAAGCTCATATAATATTTGCATACTAAGCCTGCTACATTTGGTCTATAAAGTTAAAAGCTGCAGCTATCCAATACAGGAATATACTTCTTAACAGTTTAAAATGTTACAGTAGATATTGTAAAGTATTGATAGAGAAAGAAATGCATGATGATGAGAATGAATGTAAATAAGGGAAGAATTTATCTTCATATATGCCATATGGGGCACTAATCAAACATGAAAATGATAGAAATCTGCATACCGCTTACTGCCAAAAAGAATTGCCTCCAAACTAACATTGTTTAAACCGCAGAAGGGATCAAAACAAACATTCCCAAGAATTATCCCAAAGATAAGCAAATGAGTGGATTCACAGGAGCAGCAATTCGCAACAGAAAGAAAATTTAAAAGACATTGGGAGTATAGATAAAGATCTATGGAAGGCCTCTGAGCTAACAAGAAAACCCATCTAGTAACTGCAAAGCTATAAATAATCGAAACCTCAACAAAAGGATAAGAACCTTCACTTTACCTGACACTGGGTTGGACATTTGAGTAGTATTGAAGTGCGCTAGCAGCAGAAGATATATCATACATTTGGAGAAGCGCCTGCAGTTGAGAAACACAAAAAGCTCTCGCATCTAATATCCCAGAAATAGCAACCAAAGAATTCAGAAGTACATATATAGATGCGCCACATAAAAACCTGGTTTTTGGCGCGTAACATCACAAGCTTAGTAACCACGCCAAACGGTTGCAACAATTGAAGCAGGTCATTCTTCGCACGAAAAGTAAACAAAAAAATGGAGAAAAAAATAAATATTCCTCAAACTTTCATCGATTTAGCTCCCAAATAACCCGAAAGCACTAATGAAATCCACCTCGGAAATCTCTTGCCCGACATTGCGAACGTGAATAACTTTGGAGGGCTCCGTCATCTTCCACTTGCCTCTTCTACGAACCCTGGTAGTAATACTATCTCAGATCCTATTAACCGACAGGATTCACAATCAGAAATCGACATAAATAACTTAAACGCTTAGGCGGAGCGCGAGCTGGTACCGAGAAGCTAACCTGAAAAGGAGATTCCCGGAGAGAGAGCTACGGATTCTTTCAAGCGAGCGAAGTGGATTTTGATCTGTGGGCGGGTCCTCGACACCTCGAGCGTCGCAGCCGACGGCGTGGTGCCCTAATCGGCCTGAATGAAAGTCTTTATCTGAGTATGTGCCCTGAATTTTATTAATATTTTTGTTATGCTTAATATGATTAATGAGTAACAGATCGGGGCTTAATGGGACTAACAGAATATTACCTGCTACCAAATGCTCTATATATTATTTTTAATGAAAATA
Source organism: Dendrobium huoshanense (assembly GCA_016618105.1). Taxonomy (NCBI): domain Eukaryota; kingdom Viridiplantae; phylum Streptophyta; class Magnoliopsida; order Asparagales; family Orchidaceae; genus Dendrobium; species Dendrobium huoshanense. Next base: position 27,546,802 of record CM028346.1, on the reverse strand, counting down.
ATATCAATAGCTATATTATTATTTTTGAATTTAAGGTTTTATTTGAAATAATTTTATCATTATTTTTTAAAATATTTTTTTAGTATAAAATTTTAATTCAAAAAAAATATTAAAAATTATTTTAAAAAAATTAAAAAAAAATTGCTTCAAACATAGCATAAATAAAACAATTTATTCGTTGTTATAAGGTATTTGATAAATAATATATAATAAACATCTACTTTCATGAGATAGTTTATTGACATGCAGAGCCCTGCAATGAGTACTCATACTCATACCCACACATGAGTACGCCCATGGCCTTGTGGATGGGTATGGGTGGGTACTCAACATCGGAAGTGATTATTGGGTTCGGACACCGGATATAGCTTATGTTCGGTATTCATAGTACTGAGTAGGAGGTGATGTGACGCATGTTCATTGGGCTCCGATCACATTCGGTGACCTGACCTAATAATTTGTCCAACATCGAGGGATAAATTGAATTACATTACTACTCACTATATTTCTTATATTACTACAATCCTCACTATGTAGTGTGCATCACTTAACCACGCTGCGACTTTTAAATTTTAATATGCAGTTTGAAAGTTTGCAATCAAAGCAAAGGACAACAAGCCTCAAGACCATGAGTCCACGGCAGACAGCATTCAAAAAGCATGGTAAGTGGTTGGGTATAGGTGGGCACAACATCCTGAAAAGTCACCATGGGTGGGCATGGGTGGGCAAAGCCCGTCCAAGTAAAGCATGGGAACTCAACCATGACCCCATATAGGACTTTGTTGACATGGGCTTCTTGAGATGATCGGTAACATTCAAAATTTAGTTGTTTTAAAAAAATAATATTCTCCTACATCCATTTCTCATATTATCACACAAATATTCATAATCACAAAAAAAATTCAAACCCTGAATTTTCGCTTCTGTTAAATTCCCATCAATTTAATCATATCATGAGAAAATATATGAATTTTATAGTTAAAAAAAAAAAGAAGAAGTGTGTTAGTTTTGTAAATATGTATGCTTTGGATGTTATGTACGTAATTCTCTCATAATATAAATTTTGGCCAATTTCATCTGAGGCCCAAAGAAAGCAAAAGAAAAATTAATTGATAGAACAAAAACATACAAAGCAAAAAAAAAAAAAAATGCAATCTATATCTATAATATATTATATAAGTGTGGCTTAGGATTCCTCCCAAATGCAATCATGACCTTCCATTTAATTTATCAAAGATGAATCTCAACCTTTCATTTTATTTATACATTTAATTAACTTATTTATTAACTTTATTTTATTCATTTAAATGCATTACATTTTTTATTTTGTTTACATTAATTACATTTAAGTAAGAGCCAATTGATGCATTTAATTATATTTATTTTTACATTCAATTAGAATGAATTGATATATTTATTTTTATTATTTTTAATTAATACATACTCTAACAATTAATAATATAATTTATTAATTAATATTCATCATATATATATATATATATATGATTTTAATTATTCTCATATTGAATTCTATCCCTTAAATTTATGATAAATATTAAATCATAACATTTAAATGTTTGTTTATCTATACTACATTGCCTTTATTTAAAACTTATATTGCCTTTATTTTTCTTCAAGAATCATTGCTGGTTGTGAGTAATATTAAGAGTTATAGGGGTTATTTTTTTATTTTATTGATATGAGATATTGGTTTTCATTTCATTTTTATTTATTTTATTTCTATTTTCTGTTTTAAAGTTAACATATTTAGATTAGATCAAAATCACGTATTTGTAATAAAGTTTTAATAAATAGTTTCAAATGTAATTTGATTATTATTATCACACTATTAATTCTATAACAAGGGTAATTTTTTTTTTTTTTTATTGATGTGAGATATTTGTTTTCATTAATTTATATTTATTTTGTTTCTATTTTATGTTTTAAATTTACCATGTTTACATGAGACCAAAAACATATATTTGTAATAAAATATTAAAGTGTTATTTCAAATGTAGTTTGATTATTATTATTGCACTATTAATTCTATAACAAATAATTTTTTTGCACCAAATTATAAAAAATATATATATATTTTATCAAATATAATTAAATAACTCTTATATTTTTATTAAGATAATTATTATTCCAAATTTACAAATGCACTTACTAATTTATTTTTTATTCATATAATTGAATAAATATAATTTAAAATATTATATATATATATATATATATATATATATATATATATATATATATATATATATATATATATATATATATATATATATATATATATATATATATATATATATATATATATATATATATATATATATATATATAACGTGCACGTGCAAGTTTAGCAGTGTAAAAGAAATATCAACTTTGTTGTGTCTTGGAATATTCATGGCGAAAGAGAAATATAAAATTTAACGTCTTAGTTTTGTACGAAAATCAAACACATAATCTAATGAGAGAGAGAGAGAGAGAGAGAGAGAGAGTAGCATCTATAGGATGACACCAAAATTTTTGTGTGGAAAATCCTGATCTAGTTTGAATGAATCTACTGGTATTTGCAATTGATTACATATGAGACCCTTCCTTGGGAGGGGGGATGCCTTAGTTTGATGTACCAAATATACACCATACAAAATGCATTACATGGTGAAAATTAGAAGAATCAAAATTAATATGTTTGTTTGGTCAGCAGGACCATAGCGGCTGGCGACGAAGGACGAAAATATCATTATCAAGCAACAGAGGTCATAAGAACTATAGTTGGTGGACGACAAAGGTTGTGAGAATTGTTATCAGGCAATGGAGGTCGGAAGGACTGTAGTCGGAGGGCGATGGAGGTCTGAAATATTGTTGTCTATCGAAATAGATTGAAAGGACCATTGTTTAGTGACAGTGGTTGGAAAGATTGTAATTGCCGGTTCTGTGGAAATCATGTGTTAGTCGGTGGATGGACAGAAGTCCAGTGACAGTCTGTGGCCTGGAGGAAATCTGGCGTCAGTCGATAGCCGGGTAGAAGTCTGGCGTCAGTCGGTGACCGACAAGAAATCCGACGTCAATTGGTGGTCGGGACAAAGTGCGACGTCAGTCGTCGGCCTAGAGGAAGTCCAATATTAGTTGGTGACCAGGAGAAAGTATGGTAGTGGTTGAGGAGTATGGTGGAAAGAGAACTCAAGTTTCTCTTCTTCATTCTCTTCCTTGCATGGCCCCCCTTCCATGAGAAATGAGGGTCTATAAATTATAGTTTTCTGATAGCGACATCGCCAGCAAATAGGAGGAAGATTAATAATAAATTTGGAGTGGGTTGAATGAATGGTCGATGTTGAATCCCTTGATCGTGCACTGTTTATTGAGCATTTTAATGTCTTAATGATATCAAAATTCAACGATTTTAGGCTTGTTGGATTTTTCTTGTTGAGCCGTTCTTGACTATAAGTATGTCACATTTGGAAACCGTTTGGTAATCCAAATTATGGTTTGAACGTTTCAAATGTGCTTTGGGTATTTGATTTGGACCTATTTGAGCTGGGATTAGATTGAATTTGATGTCGTTGGGTTTGTTTTTTGAGACGTTCAATTCGATTATAAGTTTACTGAAATCGGAGTTCAAATGATCCTGAATTTAATTTTTGAATTTTCCAACTTGATTTTGCTTCAAGATTAATGCCCGATCAAGATAATTCTTTGATGATATATCAAACTTAATTATAAGAGATTAGATCATTGAAGATTTTAAGTTCGCTATTTAGCATTAAGGAGGTAATTGGATGATAATATATTTGATGAATAATAATAAAGAACGGTGTGATTTCTTGGTGAAATTATTCTTTGCGGATACGGATGCTGTTTGGAGGCAAATCAGAACGCACCACGTCACCCATTTGCTGTGTGCGCTATGTTCCGGGTGACATTGCGCATTCTGATTTACCTCCGAAATGTCTGGTGTTCGCACAGAATAATTTATCGATTTCTTGAGATCTCAAGCGAATAAGAGGATGTTGGATAGTGAAGCTAGTATAGAGGAGGCTAACTAGAGATTTTAGAGGAGACGGCCAATAAGAAAAAATCAAGTGCCGAAGAGCATTGAATGAATTAAAGAGTCTTAGCCTTTGTTTGTGATAGATTTTTTTGTTATTTTTTAAAATAGCATTCTATTACAAATTTTTTTTGAATTAAAAGTTTTTTAACTAAAAATCCGTTTTAGAAAACAGTAAGAAAGCTATCCCACATGAAGCCTTAGGTTTTATTTGGGTTGACTTTTTACTGCTTTGTGAAGCTACTTTTTACGACAAAAAACTCTTAAAATCAGGAAAAAAACAGTGGTCTAAAACTGTCCCAAACGAAGTCTTAGGATGATTCTCGTTCCTTTGAATTTAAAGAAACTTGTATTTAATTATGCATAATAAGAAAATTTATCATTTAATTTTCTTATAACTTTGTACATGATGTAAGTTTTATCATCCTTAAATTTAGGGTAGACTCTTTCACTTCATCTTATTATAAATCCTAATGAAGAAGAGTCACTGTCGATGAATATAAGTCATTAACAAGAGCTAACGCTCACCCTCTCTATTATAACACACATAATTGATTAAAAATAATAGTAATCTTATACTAATTAAAATAGTACATGTTTTTTTTTTTTTTAACTTAAAGCTTCGTTTGGAGTGGCTTACTAAAAATCTATTTTAAGAAGCAATAAAAAAGTCATCTCAAACGAAGCCTAAATTTAGCAATTAACATTTCATTCACTAAAATCAAAACATTTTAACTTCATCTCTTAGGAAAGCATTTAACTTTAAAAACATTAACTTTGCAAATAAAAACATTATCCATATGCTGTTAACCTCTAAATGTATAAAAGCACCAAATTTTCTTATCCATCTTTTCTTGATAGTCACTCTAGCTCTTACATATTTTATGGAGCACGTAGTTTTCATTTGTGATAGCTTTCTTACTGCTTTTTAAAACAGTTTTGAAATATAAAAATTAGTTAAAAATATCGGCCAAAAGCTATCCCAAACAAAGCCTTAGCCTACTATGATTGAATTGGCATGTGTGAAGAGACAATATATTATGAAAATATCATTTATATTTTGATTTTATGTATGATATTGAAAGAAAAAAAACCTCAACATTGAATTAAGAAGGATTTATATCATTTTGGCTATTAGGACTCCTATATTTTTTTGTTGGAAAAGTATTTTAAGAACAATTTCTAGGTATATAAAATTAATTAGTTAAAGATATTTATAAATAATAGTAATATGATATTTTATAAATTCCATTTTTCCATAAATAATGAATTAATATAATGTCATAATGAATTTATAAAGGTAGAGATAATTTAATGTCTTAGAGTTGTATGATGATCCTGTAAATATATAATAAGTTATAAGCAGTAAATATGAGACACATGATCTTTATAGGTAAATTATGAAATGTAATAAATTGTGGAGATAATTTAATTAGTATAAGTTAGGTTACAAAATATGTCCTTCCATATGACTATAAAAAAGATGTTAATATAGTATAACTAATATTTACTTTTGTAATTTATACAATTTGATATATGCCTAGCTGAACTCAAATTGCTTGCTAGAATATTTTATATACATAGATAAACCGCGAAGCGAAAATCTTCTAAAAAGCCCAAATAAAGCCCTAGCGTGAACTTCACCGCGCGTGAGCGGTTTCCTCCGGACTTCTTGCCTTCTCCGCGCGTGAGCCGTTTCCTCCTCATCCATTGCGACGCCGCTGAAGTTCATTGACGCCGACGCCGATCAACAGAGAAGCATACATTGACGCCGACGCCGACGCCGAATCCGCGTTCCGTCGACACCCACACCGTCCTCGCGATCCACTCCACGCGCGGTTTTAACACCTGCTATAAATGTCGCTATATCATTCATACAGCAGCGGTTTTTAAAGTGCTGCTAAAGCCTTTCTACAGTAGCACTTTTAAAACCGCTGCTAAAGCCTTACCAGCGATCGCAAATGTGGCGGATATGCAACAGAATTTAAATCGCTGCAAATAATTTTGCAGGTGTTTAAACCACTGTTGTAGGTTAGAAAAAGTGCTGCGAAAGCCTGATTTATTAGTAGTGAAGTGATAACAGATGCTAATGTTGGTTAACAATTGACAACAGTAGTTAGGTAAAGGTGGATACTGGTGATTGTATGTGTTCGTTGACAATGAGTGGTCGATGATCATTATTAGTACTTAGTGTTGATCACTAGGCAGAGCTTCAATTTTCTTCGATTCAAGAAATCTCTTCACTTCCGAGTCCCATTTTAAATATGGATGGAAGGCCAATTTATAGATTTTTGATGAGGTCCTTTTAATTATTTTTGTTAAGAAGTTTAAATACTCCATTCAACGACCCGAAATGAGCCCCCTTCACTACAGGAAATTCAGCTGTTACCGGCGGCCTTGACCGGCGGTTATATAGCCGCCGGTAATAACGATACCGGACGGCTTATTTTAAGCCGTCGGAAATGTACTCGAACCGCCGGCATTTGCCAGCGATCTACTGACGGGTACCGTGTTTTGACCGCCTGCATTGACGATACAGACGGCTAATTGACGCCGCCGGAATTATCCTTGAACTGCCGGTATTTTTACCAGCAGTTTACCGACGTTGTCTGGCGGTTATCCGGCGATACACCGGCGGTAGCCGCCGGTATTTTACCGGAGATATGCCGACGCTGTCTGGCGGTTCTTCGGCTGTGCGCCAGCGGCTATAATCGCCGGCTAACCATCTGCAAGGACCGCCGGCAATAAATTCGGTGGTTTGACGGCCTGGAAACTGTCGGTAATAAATCCGATAATAACCATCGGTATAGGCCGCCGGTAATAACGATACCAGACAGCTTATTTTAAGCCGTCAGAAATGTACTCGAACCGCCGGCATTTGCCAGCGGTCTACCGACGGGTACCGTGTTTTGACCGTCTGCATTGACGATACAGACGGCTAATTCACGCCGCCGGATCTATCCTTGAACTGTCGGTATTTTTACCGGCAGTTTACCGACGTTGTCTGGCGGTTATCCGGCGATACACCGGCGGTAGCCGCCGGTATTTTACCGGAGATATGCCGACGCTGTCTGGCGGTTCTTTGGCTGCGCCAGCGGCTATAATCATCGGCTAACCATCTGCAAGGACCGCTAGCAATAAATCCAGCGGTTTGACGACCGGAAAACTGCCGGTAATAAATCCGATAATAACCATCGGTATAGGCCGTCGAAAAGCCGTCAGTGAAATAAACCGCCGCAAAAAGGCAGCCGCCAACGGTTTCCAACGCCGTCTTTACCGGCGGTTTTGGAACCGCTGAAAAGCCGCCGGTTAGTTTTAAAACCGCCGGTAATAGCATGTTAACCGCCGGAAAAAATCATCGGTAATAGCTGAATTTCCTGTAATGCTTGAATATTTGATACTTTATAAGTATTTTATTTCCTTAATAATATTAAAAGCAAGCGCTCTTGGGCTCATTAGATCTGTCATGTTGAGATGCACATTTAAACTATAAGTTCGTTAAAAATGGAGTTTATATGACCCCATAATTAATCATAAAAACTTTTAATTTAAATACTAAAGAGTTATGAGATATGAGAAATGCGTCAAGATCCTCGTTTTATTGTAATTTTTTTTTGTGACTAGTGTAAATGCACGTGCACATGGTGCACGTGAATAAAATTTTAAAAATAAAAAATATGTAACAAAATCAGAATTTTTTTTATGAAATGCTATATCAAAGACATAAAATTATATATCATAATTACATATAAAATTTTGTATAAATAAATATGATTTATACTTCTCTTATGATTGAATATATATATATACTTATTTATTTATTTATTTATCTCAATAGATAACTTATCTAGAGTAAATATGGGAGACGTATCAATTGTATCTGTAAAGTAAAAATGAAATTTGTTTTCTCCTTAAAACAACTGATTGAACGTACATACGAGTAGGATATGAATGGGAAAATAATATGGTGGAAGGAAGAGGTATTATTCCAAGAACCATTGCACCAACCTTAATATAAATTTCACCAAAACATAACGAAAAGGTGTCAGTAATTGCATCATATTTTACAAGTTGGTCAACCATACTTAAATGGCCTTGACGTAGACCAATAATGCCATCAACATGATGATTGACTAAATCACCAAATTCAAAATTTTCACATTAAAAAAATGGCTCCTTGTGGCAAACGTTCAATTTATTTAGCAAATGATATGCCTTGTTGAGCAAGCAGCCCGCTGATGAAGCTAATTTCAGCATAATGCCTCTCATAAGTTATAAGTACAATGCATTTTCTTCTTATCACATTTGCAATCAATATTGCATTTAACTGGCTCATATGTGCATGAATGCTCTGGCCTAAATCTTGGATCCTGCATTGTTAAATACGTGAACATGTGAAATCGATCCAAATAGACCAAATTCTTTTTATTTTGTCTAGAGGATAAATTTTAAATACATCAAAAGTATACATTATATTTATTTTACTTCAAATCAAACATAAATATTTTCATAATCTCTACATATAAAATATTTTACACTCCTTTTACTTCAAATCAAACAGCCTCTACATAAAATATGGCACAAAAATTTCTAAACTGAGTCATAAATTGACAAATCCAAGCCAAACTATCAAAAATTTACGTACTAACAAAAGTTCCTGAAAATTGTAAAATAAATTAAATAAAAAAGAAAGCTCAGTTTGATTAGATTGCATTTGATTTTGTTTGTAGCAGTTTTACTTATCCAATTTTAGTAAATTTCGAGTATTAAGAAACTTCAAAAAACAAATCAAATCGAACTATGTTATTTGAATAATATATTGTGAAACATATACTAAAATTTGATAAATTTCTAATTATCAGATTTGCTTTAAAATAAATGGAATTTATGATAAAACTCATATTCCACCATCTTAAAGAAACGAGGGAAAAATATTTTATATATATATATATATATATATATATATATATATATATACATACATACATAAGGCCCTATGGATAACTAAAAAAAAAAAGCTCTATGGACAACTTACTTCATATTTTTTGTTTAGAATCTAGGTCTAAGGTATGTCATGTCCAGAATCAGTCATAGATGATTTAATCCCTTAATGATTTAAAAGACAATTCTATCTTCTTAATGATTTTATCATTGGATCTTGAACAAACTAACAATAGAATTTGTATAGCCATGTATATGGGCTGTAATATCATAATGCAAGCATAAAAAATTTAATCACATAATATGCCAAAAATAATTCCAAAGTAAATTTATTTATAAGACATGCAAGATCTTCTTAGCTCCAATAGCTTAAAATAAAATCATAATTTAAAAGTTATCAAAAAAAAAAAAAATCAGGTAATTAAGAATAAAGAAACTCTCTATATTTGAAAAGAAAATAAGTGTGATACAAAATTAATTGAAAATCCCATCATGCGTTCACAAGTTAAAAAGAGTATTTTGATCATAATATATGAAAAACAGTTTTTTTTTTTTCTCATCTAAGAATGTTAACTTAGTGTAATCTAACCAATTAAAACATGATGAGCATATTTTGTGATTAAATTACTCAATACCTAGTATAGAGTTGTATTACACTTCCATATACATCTTTTCACAAAAATAAAGCTTAATTTTCAACTAATGTTTTCTTAAAGCCAAGTTTAGTCAGTCATCAACACAATCATTTTTATTAAATATAGATAAAAACACAAATTTCTCAAGTTAACATCACATATTCAAAGGAAACCTATAAGCAGTTCATATATTTGCATGCAAATCAATATAATTATGTAGTGTATAAAAATCGAAAGAAAAAAAAAACACAACATTCTAATTGCATATGAACAATTATTGCAGATGTTGGTATTTTTCACATCAGATTTTGCTATGTCATAGAGTATGCTACTCTTTACAAATCAAATCTTGACTAACCTTGTTAACAAGTTATTTGAGCGATATTCAAGCATTGATCAAATTAAATGTGTTCAGATCTTGATCGAAATATTTTTCAACTTATGATAGAACCTTTTATGACGAAAAAAAGCCTCAATCCTCAATAATCATGAAATTTAAAATTAAACCGAAATCGTTTTTTTCACATATGATTGACGGATCGGGTCAATTTTTTGACACACCTAGTGCAAATATTAATTTATGACAAGAAACATAATGCTACTAATTGTGTTATATATGAGAGAAAAATAATTACACAACAACTCAAATATATTACATAAGTAAACTAAAAATAAAATAAGTTAAAAAAAACCACTTAAGTATTACCTGTTTGCCGTAGATTTATTTATAAAATACTTTTTAAGATTATCTCCACACAAAGTATATATTTAAAGTATACTACTGAAAGGAAATTTTTATATTGAGATTAATTTTACAATCAGCTAAACACAGGAAAACTTAGAAAGCTCGGTTTTTTGTAGCTTACGTGAGCAACTTAGTTTAACCTATTAACTGACCTGCTTTCTTTTACTATCAAAATAAAATAAATGATCAAATAAATTTGAGCATCTCAAATTCGAATTTCACAAGGTCCCAACCAATCTAACCAGACAAGTATAATATTTAGAAATATATTCCATAAAGCTAGAAAGTTATCTTAGGGCAGTTAAAATTGAAACCACAACTCCAATGACATGAAGCAAAATCAACGAAGTTCAGTTACAAAAGTTGGATCTCGTTCATATGTACAATTACAGGATTAACAACAAAAATTTATATATTTATAAAACTATCTCTTAATTACCTTCATTTATACGACCACCCAAATCTCAAAGAGCATGATTATGTTCCATTAACTACTATGTTCCATTAACCCATCAACCAGTCAGTATGAAGAAATTCGATCGTTGCATAATTTTTGCAAAATAAATCAGTTATGTTCAATAACTTTAATGAAATTGGGATTATATTAACAGATCTCCGTAAGTAATTATAATTTATAGGCAAATCATGAGTATTAGGAGTTTATGAGTCCTTAAGTCACGGGTTTCTATATATAGTTTATTTTTTAAGGAATTAGATATGATGAAATGAAATGTTGCAAGCCTCCCTTCAGTTAAGTTTAATGTCTCTTTCTATCCCCCTACTCAATTTCTAAATTGTCAACATTGTAGAATCTAATTTTTATTGTGAACCCAACAATGAGTTTGCAACAAAATCATAATAATCATATTTAAAAAGGGTGTTATCTTTAAATTGTAAGCACAAACAGCTTGTGAAAATTTAATTTAATATTAGAAGTGTATTAAAATGTTATTACAACATAAACCATACAACGAAGTACATTATAAGGAGCAGTTTGTAGAAAATAAAGTTATCTTCAAATAGCAAGATACAGTGCGAAGTATAAATTAATCAGATAATTTAAAACAAGGTCAAATTAAATAGTTTACTTTGAGGAAACAGAGAGGAAATTTTAATCCTAATGTAGAACTCTTCCAGTAACAATAACATTAAAGAATAAGCTTCTGTTTTTACTAATTTTGAAATTCAATGCTTCAAGACCAGTTGCCACCAGGACAGCTATAACTTTAACAGTATTTTGAATAGCATTCCTAGTTGATTTGGATTAAATTACTATTTACAGTATGAAGTGAGAAATTAAGAAAATTTCATAGTTAAAAGTTATAAGACCTTACCTAGAAATGAATATGAGGATTTTGGATCAAAATAACAACCAGATAGAAAGAGCTCTATCTTTTCAAACTGCGTGATGGGAATACATTGAATTAGAACCTGGGCAGAAGTCCCATACAATAATTAAATATTGAATAATGGTTCCATAGATTTTCCAAATAAAAACTGGTTCATATAAGATATTCTCAATAGATTCAATTATTTATCTATCACAACATGTGAGTTAAAATAAGCCTATTATTGTGCTTCCTGTCATGCATACCAACATTCGTGGGACTAAGAAATAGGCAAATAAGTACATAGGGCATCATAAACACATCCATCAAATTTATTTAACACTTACATTTCTAAATACAACAAGCAAATGACAATCAAACTTATCCCATAACTGAAACTTTAAAGATATTTAACGTCATTGAAATTTTCAAATCAATACTTACCGTTCTATCGTCACAATTCAGTGATATCCCATTGGAAAGAATTTATCTGTAAGGAAACAAAATTTAAAATTCACGATCTGAAGATGTCTAAATCATAAGTATAATTTCAACTTCCAAATGACTAAATATGCCTAGATTGTAGGGAGGAATAACTACAAAAGATTAGTAAAATAACTCCCAAAAATATCAACTTATCAAACCCGTACAACAACAGCGAAGCAAGTCAGAGGATATGAATAAAAAATTTGGGTGAGAAAATGATGTTATTTGAGCAGTCAAACACGTAAGTTGGTTGGCAGATTATATATACATATATATAATTTGGATAAATCATAAAAATTAATAACAAGTTAAATATATAAAAATAGTACTGAAAACAACTTAAAAGGATTCAACCAAGTAATTCAAAGAAGGAAAAACAAATATAATACGGAAAGCACTCTCAAGACTAATGAGAAAGAGGTGCACAAAGAATTGAAATATAATCATTAAAATTTATCACAAAAGTAACTTCTTCAAGCTAAGAGATCACTATTATTGCAATCATTAAGGTATTGAGGGAGAAGAAATCTATTGTTATAATTTATTGACTCATTTAAAAAAAAATATTAATTGTAAAAAAAACCTCAACGTTTTCCATCCGGACTTGGGACAGGCATTAGCGGTTTAAAAAAAAAATTGAAGAACAAAGTGAAGACAATTAAGCAAATATAGTTTGAATTCACAACATGATTTTCTGAAGGAAGTGAGAGCAACCATCAAATGTGTTATGAGTACCTAAAAGTAGTAATTTATGTGAATATTTTGTGCTCTACAAACAACAGAGATTGAAATTTAAATGGAACAACGTGAATTTAAAAAAAAAAATCTAATGTCAAAATCAAGAGTAAGATAGGGCTGAATGTAAAAAGTTGAAATTTTAACGTAAAAAATATTTGATTTAATGTAGACTCATGGTAGCTATCGGAATATATTCGATTTAATGTTCTTCATTTTCTTCATTCTTTTGTCTTTGAGTTAGGAGGAAAACTTGGTTACAGTATTGCAGCAAGAAACAACCATAGCTAATCAGTCAACTTATTATTTTCTTTAACCAAAATGTAAAAGAGAAATATCAATGTATTAATAGAAATAACACAGTTAAATAACGAAGATTTACTTTTTAAGTATATATAAATGTATTATTTATTGTATGACTAAATTTTTTTATTATATGAAGTTAATAAATTATAATAAATTGTACATTTATTTATTAATTATTATATTTTTTTATTATAATAAATTAGAAAATGTTAAATTGTTTGCGCTGAATGATGATGTCGGAAAGAGGAATTTTGACAGACTGACGGGTTAGGCGAGCGGGACGAAGTCGGTGTTTGAGGCGAGGGATGGGGGATGTTGAATTGATGGGTTAAACAAGGAATGACAGTTCAACTGTATTCAATAGAATGCCCTAGTATTTCTTGATGCATCCATAATTTTTTTTTTTTTTGAGAAAGATTTAGGGGTTATTTAATTTGCCTTATTTTATAAATTAAGTTAACAAATTGTATTCAGAAAGCACTGCAAAATAAGATTCTTAAAAATGTAAGCCATGATCACTTGAAAAAAATCTATCAGACATTCATATGACAACATTACAATAAGAATCTTTATATATTTGACCTCCATTCTCCAATATCAGTAGCAATTAATTAGAACTTCCATGCAAAAATATCAAAAAAACATCGAAGCATAGAGAGTAAGCACAGAACCTATCGTGTATACCCCTTATAATTGAAATTAACTTTTATCAAGAAAAAATGGAAGCATGGGAAAATAAAGAAGAAGAAGTGTAGAGAAAGATGAGGCAGGGAAAGGAGGAAGAAAAATAATAGAGGAAGAAGAGGAAGAAGCAAGAAGAAAAAATGGGCCTACCTGTGCATGTGAGAGGACCTGCGGAAGGGAGTGTGCAACTGGCTAGGATTGATCGGATGGTAGGCGAGCCGGGTTGGAGGGAAGAGATCGGGCTTCAGCTAGGACAGGAGGTTGACGACGAGGTCGGGACCGACATCGCCTCGCTTCGGGTAGCGCGAGAGAGGGAGAGGCAATGGGGCTTCGTTCCGACTGGGTTGTGCAAACGAGAGGAGAATGTGAGGGAGAAGAGGTCAGAGAGGAAGAATAGCGGGAGAGTTGCTCGTGTTAGATAAGAATGACGACGTTTCATTATGCAGAAGGGATGCGATCATACGAACAACAACAACATCATCAAGCTTTTGTCCCACTACGTGGGGTCCGCTACATGAAACCTTTTCGCCATTATGTCCGGTTAAAAGTCAAATGCATCAAAAATTAAGTGCGGAGATTTACCGAGCGATTTGAAATGTAGGGTTAGGATGATGTATAGGGAGAATCACAAGCGACGCTTTAATAGTAGTATAGATATATTAGTTACCCTTATATTTAGACTGAAAAAAATCGTCCATCCAAAAAATTAACGAGGATTTTAAAATTCAAGAGGGGAAATTAAAATTTTGAAAAAATTATGAGGCACAACCACTCGTTTAATATATAGATATACCTCCTCTTAGAAACATAATTCAAATAATTATCCCTTGATCATAATTTCATGCTTCATTGAATAATTACCAATCCTTCAAAGAAAAATATATTGGAGAAACTGTACTTTATCAAAATTACAAAGGAAGATCACATTAGATGTTAAAAAAAAATGTCGAAATTGACTTTGAATAAATAAAAGATTCACAAAAGGGCCAAAAAAGATGTGCCTGATCCCAAAATCGATCTCAAATATGTGTAGATGGGGTCTAGTAGGGGTGTCAATATTTGATACGACACGAAAACCCGACCCAGAATTTTCGAGTTAGACACGACCCGTTTCCAAAACGGGTCGGGTTCGGGTTCGCGGATTCGACCCGTTTGAAAAACGGGTAGGGTTTGGGTTGACCCGACGGGTTCGCTGCAGCGCCTGCCTCTCGCTCGCGTCTGCACACGGCGCACCCGCCCCGCACTGCCGCAACCCGCCTCGCGCGTTTGTTCCCGTGTCGGGTCGGGTCGGGTCAACCCAGCAACCCGTTGGGTCGGGTCCGGATTCGGTTTTAGACCTGTTTACCTACCCAGATCAGGTTAGGGTCAACCCGTTTGAGCCCGGGTCAGTTCCGGATTTGACCCGAACCCGACCCCTGACCTGAAATTGACACCCCTAGGGTCTAGTGATTGGCCAGTAGGCCACTTCCGAATTGAAGTCGCATCATTTGAATTTTTAAAGCATATTCTTTCATTTTTTTAAGTTTAATTAAATGTTATTTTGTAAAAAATGAAAATATATTGCTTAAAAATTACAAAACTCCCTAAATTCTTCTCGCCTCTTTCTTACTATAAATTCCCCATTAAGTGTTCGGGCAAAATCACGAAGTTTCTCCTCATGCTCTAGTTCTCCACAATAAAGAGGTTAGAGAACTTGTGCGGCAAGGGTCCTACCAGCTTTAAAAACTGTATTAATTATATTGAACCGGTTTGAACCGCCGGTTCGACTGAAAAACCGTTGAACCATTCGTTCATAGCATTGTCGTGATAAAAAAATCCATTTAAAAGAGCAATTTCTTGATGTTTTATATAGGTCTTTAGGATTTTTAATGAATTTTTCTCAGGCTGAGAATAAGGTTGATAACAATCTCAACCTTCTAACCTTAGATTAATCATTCTTATTGAATGCATTGCACAAAGAAACAATAATTTAAACAGATTAGGTAGAAGTTTTAATATTCATAGCCATAGTAATGTTTAGGATTTGATGGGTTTTATAGAAAACTTTTTGTATGTTGGAAATTTGACTTGATGAGAGGGGTGATCCAGTCTTCTTTAAATTTTTAATATTGTATTAATTTATATCAAACTTTGAAAGAGCAGATGTGCCGCTCCTTGGCTTTGTTATGTTGCCTCTTAAGCTCGTTTGAGAAGATTTGGATATTGATATATTTGATCATAAGGTGATTATGTGAGACTCCCTGCTGGCTCCTATATGATAGTAATTTATATCTTTGTCAAGTTAATCCCTTATGAGAAAATGTTCTTGAGATGACTTTGGAGATTATATGACATCTTCAAACTTTACTATAGTAAAAGAATTTTAAGTTGTCAGCATAATTAATACATTTGTATTAGTTATATGAGGTATTACCGTCAAACTAAAATAAAGTTTTTTGTATCTTCAAATGATAAAAATAGACAGCTTTTTTTACTCCCTTTTGATGTGATGTTAGGGGTGTCAAAAACGGGTTGCGGGTCGGGTTCAGGTCAAACTTGATATTGACTCACTAGTGGTTGATCCGACATGTTTTTGCAAATTGGTCAAAATTTACAACCCATACCTAACCCACCAGGTTACGAGGTTCACCTAACTCGACCCGATTATCCCGGGTTGCCACTTACCAGAGAATCGAGCGCTAGTGCAGGTGCGGGCGAGCGGAAGCGAGGTAGGCGGGCTCAAGTGCGGGCAAGGCAGACTAGCGTGGTAAAGGTAGGTGAGCGTGGGCACTGGCGGAACCAGTTGGCTGTTAAGGGGGGCAATTGCCCCCCCTCAAAAAAAAAAAATTTTTTTTTAGAAGAGTAAAAAAAAAAAAAAGTTTATAGGAGAGTAAAAAAATTTTTTGCCCCTCCTAAAAATTTTTTTTTGCCCCCCCCCCCCCCCCCCCCCTAAAATCTCTTTTGTCCTAACTTGCCATAAAATAGTTATATATTTCTTCACATTTTGTTCTAATATTTTTTTTCATGACAGTTTAATTACACTTTTTTTTTCTTGCTTAAATTTTTTAAATTTTTTTTCATAATATATAGATATATAATATTATTTTTTTAATATTTAATTATTTTTGTCCTGTATTTGCCCCCCCTCAAATTGAAGCCGGTTCCGCCCTTGAGCGTGGGCGAGGCAAGCGACTAGGCGAGGCTGGGAGCGCAGGCCACGGGGTGGGATCCCGGGTGGGGTTCCAGACTTGCGGTGTTGTGCAGGATGGGAACTATGTCAACTCCAGGTTTATGTCGGGTTTTCAAGTTGACCCAAACCCGACCCAAATTTCACTACAGGAAAATCACCCATTTCCGGCGGCTTTTTCTGGCGGAATTTGAGCCTTTTCCGGCTGTTTTTTAATTTAGCGGCGGTTTTCCGACGGTATTTTTTCTGTCGGTAAAAATGGCGTAGGAAAATTATTTCTGACGGCTATTTCCGGCGGCCAATAATGCCGGCGGCTTGCCGGCGGGCATAAACCGCCGGTTTAATTAAAAAAAAAAAGAAATCTCGCGCGCTCCCCGCTCCACCCCTACAGACGCTCCCGCCACCCCGCCAGCAGCCGCTCCGCCGCCCGCTCCGGCGGTAGAGTCGGACCGCGCCCGCTCGCCGAGCCTGATCGCGCGCCCGCTCGCCGAGCCTGACCGCGCCCGCATGAGCCCGAGTGCGCGAACCCGCACGCTCCCGCGATTGCCTATCCTGGGATTCGAACCCTTGCCTCTTCACCCGCATCCCCAAGCCGACAATGCGCCGCGATCCTGAAAAATAATTAAAGCGTAGTATTTTTCTATTTATATTAGAACATATTGAATATTATAATTAAGACTTTTTAATTTAAGATTTTTATTTAATTGATAATTAAAATAAATTAGTTATGTAACAGTTAATATAACTATGTTATTAAATTAATAAAAAAATTTCTTAAATAAATAAATAATTAAAATGTATTATAAATTTATAAATGAATTAAATGTGTTATTAGTGTCAAACTTTTTTATTTAAACTATCTTTTAACATAAAATAAAATTAAATAAACCAACTAAATAAACCAACTAAATTTGCAATCGAGTCATGATTTAAACCCAAACTCGACCTGTTTTTCAAACGGGTTGATCCCAACCCAAAATTTTTGGGTCAAGTTCAGGTCGTGTCAAATATTGACATCCCTATGTGTTGTGATAATGTGCATATGTTAAGAATCTTTAATAATAACTTTATTTAGTATTAAATGCCTGTTACTATCTCTGAATCATCATGTTGCTCTAATTAATATCTCTATATGAGCGGGGAATGTAGGGGTGCAAATGAGTCAAATCGACTCATGAGCTTGTCTAGCTTGACTTGCTAACAAGCTGAGTTTATTGTGTTTCAAGTTTGAGCTCGAGCAGATTTACGAGCTTGTTGGGTAAATGAGCTCGAGTTCAATTGAGTTGCTACCAACTCATTGACTCATTGAGCTTGTCAAATAGGCGGAATGCGCAACTGTGGAACCATAAGGGGAAGGCGAAACCCGAAGTGGAAGCAGAAGGCGGAATTGGAGGCAAAATTGGGGGCAAAAGTGGAATCGAAAACAAAAGCAAAAGCAAAATGGTGAATCACATCGTCCCATCCTTCTTAAAAGCTTTGCGAGAGCCTGCATCTATTGCCACAAGCTGAGATTAAGCATGTCATTTGAGCTCGAGTCGAGCTTGAGATTTGGCAAGCTGAGCTTGAGTTAAGCATGACTCTAGCCCGTTTCCGCTCGTTTACACCCCTTGGGGATTCTACACTTTTTAATGTTTAATAAGTAAAAATAATTTATCTTCTAAGGCCTATGCTTTATTAGATTTTGAGATGAATAAAATCATACCTTTTATGATAACCCCTTCAAAGAATTTCAAATAAATTAAGTATATATTATATTTACTACTGAGGACTGTTGACCTCGTTTTTGGCTCGAGCTTGCTCGAGCACTCTCGGCCGATCTAATTGAACCCCGTCGAACCCAATTCGAGCTCGAATTGACCCGACTCGAGCCGGATCAAACTCGAATGTGTTCAATTGGTCTCGATTAGTTTGATTCGGTCGCGTCGTGCCAATTTGATTTAAATTGATCATTATTCTGAATTTAATTTCATCCAATTAAATTCGTCGCGTCGGCTCGAACCCAATTCGACTCGAATCGAGTTAAATTCGAACTCGAGCTTAACCCGACCTTAGCCAAATCTGGCCCAATTCAGCTCAAATAATTTTAATTAAATTCCAATCCACTTTCTGATAAATTCAAAATGGATGCAAGATCAGGAAATTCGATCGAGCGAACCTGATTGGATCGAGAGCTGGCATGGTCCTTTTCTCTGAGACTCGCGATCTCCTACAGACGGGGGCAGTGATACGAAGCAGATGGCAGGCTTCATTCGCGTGCTTCGAGCGACTGCGGTGATGGATCGAAGAAGGCGGGCTTCTTCTTTCGGCGAGGAGCTCAATTTACTCGGAACAAAGGCTCCGAGACAGGGCATTCGGTCCCTGGATCTCTCTCTCCCGCTCTCACGTTCTCACGCTCTCTCTCTCTCTCTCTCTCTCTCTCTCTCTCTCTCTCTCTCTCTCTCTCTCTCTCTCTCTCTCTCTCTCTCTCTCTCTCTCTCTCTCTCTCTCTCTCTCTCTCTCTCGTTTTTTTCACTCCCTCACCCGAACTCCCGCTCCAGCTCTCGATCCCGCTCCCTCTTCCGACCCCCCATCCCTCTCTCACACCGACTCCCTCTCCGATCCCTCTCCGTTCGCGACAGACCCGAAAGCCGAAGCCGCCCGACCTCCCCTGTTCGCGCGACCCCAGGCCGATCCCTGTGCACGCGAGACCGAGCCCGACGCCTCTTCTTGTGAGCCCTGATCGCGCCTCCACGTCCAAGCCCGACTCCCTCAGCTCACGTCCGAACCCAACGCCGGACTCCCATTCGCACGCCTGACCCAGTCACCGATCCGCCTAGACCGACCTAGATCTCCCCCCTTCGGACCGATCCCGACGACTGGACAGAGCTTGAACTTTTGCAAGGTGAGTATTTCCCCCTCTTCTCCTCATTCTCTTGATTATTTCACCTCCTCTACTCCTTCTTGGCTTTTGCAAAACAAAAAAATCTGAGAACCAATTTTGGGTTAGATTTCATTTTTGTCTCATATTTGTGTTTTGTTGAAATGGCCAATGCATAAATCTTGAGTGGTCTTGTAAGGCCTTGGAGTGTATATGTCATTACACTCCTAGTTTTCTTTGGTTTCTATGAGAAGGTAGTAACTTGCCAAGATGGATTCCATGATATTTGGCATTGTTGACTTTGGGAGTTATGTGGTAATATATTTTCCTCTAATTTCTTGACTTATTAGAATGACAAATTAGTATGTGGCCTTACTTTCACTTCATGTTATGTGATTTAGAGCTTAGGTGTGAATTATAAAGAAGCATAGGGGAGGCCATTTTGGCCTTCCATTAGAGCATGCATATATGTTGTTTGTGATAATGCTTGTTAGGAAGACGCATATATTTGGATAAACTGATGATTAGTATTTAACATGTTTACATCTCATGTTACATGTACTCTTGTTTGGGAATCTAGAAATTGCCATAAGGCAAAGAGCTTGGTTATTTACATTCATAGTAGCTTGCAAGTCCCTCTCGTCCATTGATATATGTTTACTTATTATTCATGGATGATCCATCTCATGGGTACTTTTGTTACATAGATGAAATATCATGAATGTTGTTTTAAATCACATTTTGAGTGTTATTTAAGAATTAACTTGAGTGCTTGTGAAAGAATCCATATGATGTTAATCACTAGTTTGGGCTAGTTTGAGAAAACATGTTTTTTTTTTTTTTTAATCTCCTTTTACTCCTCTTCTTCTCAATAATATAGAAAGGGGTTTCACACCTTTGACAAGTATTGTATGTTTGGCACAAGAGCATGTTCGCAAGTTCAAGTTGAAATTTCTTATAAAAACTTTTGATGGCCTAAAAAAAAAAAATCTTATTGGAAAATATGCATGTGTTTTGCGACTTTGATTAAATTTGTAAAAAGTTGAATGTGAGAATATGCTTCGATTTTGTTTATACATTTGATATTATGGGTTTCTTGATTTGCTTTAAACATATTAAATGTTTCAACCTCACAAGCTTCTTTGTTTCAAGATTAGAGAATTTCATGTGTATAGACCTCTCATTTCATCCATGATTAATATACATATTTGGGTAAGTGTATGAATGGAGCCAGCTTTAAAGAGCATCTTGCCTAATGATAGTTTTCCTTTATAATATTTTTCATCAAGGTAGTAATGCGTCTCATAAGTTTTGATCGAAAGGTGACGTTGAGCAAGCATAGTTTTACTTCTTTTGAGCATCCTTATTTAGTATTGAGCTCATTGTCTTTATGTGGCAATCATGAATGGGAAATTTGATTATCTTTCGTTATTCTTATTTGTCATAAAATGCATCCATCACTGAGGGCTTCATGAAACACAATTGGTTTGGCATGGATATTGATATTATAGCTTTATGTTTGATCCTGTTAAAAAGGCTTTGTTGGAAATAAGGGAAGCGAGTTTGTTAATACTTTTCCTTTCATAAGATACTTTAGAATAAATGATTGGAAGGGCAATCACATGCCCCTTTTCTTTTCACTTGTAAGCATTTGTAAGATTTCCTGAAGACATCTTTTGAGAAATGTTAGAGGATTTGCATGAGTTTCAAGGGTAGGTTTACCTCCTTGTAAGTCCAAGTGCTATAGTGCTTTATGTTGTTGCAAACTTTGAGATTAAGTTGTTTAAATATGAGATGAATTGATATTTGTATTTTTTTTAATCTTTGTGCTCACATTCTTGTTTTATCGCCAACGTGATGCTTTGAATATCTCTAGAGTAGTGTTGATTCACAAGACATTGATAGAAAGTTATGTCCCAACAATGCATAATTATGAAGCCTATCAGAATATTCATGTTTTGACATTTAAAGGACTAGTAGTTGGGATGTTTTCCTTGAGGCTTTAAATAAAAGGGAAGAAAGCAAGTTGCATTGAGTTCCTCTAAGTGTAAGTATAAATATATGAGAAGATCCATAGACTTTACATAGAGAATATCATCCAAATATCTTGAATTATTTGAAGCTTTTGTAAAATTTAATTATGTGTATTGATGTATCTTATGGAGAAGGTTTATGTGTGGCATTTGATTACATTATAATGTCTTTAGTAGAAGCATGTAAAGTGACTTAGCATATGCCATGCAATTCCACTTGCAACTTTAAAGAGCATCTTTTCCTACATGCATATCTTCCTTTCCGTTAGAGTATAATACATGACTTTTATATTGTATTGCTTTAATTTATGGATTTGGGAACGAGTAGCATGCAGATTTTCATTGTTTTCATGTGCCGAATCGTATTGGAAGCGAGGTATATGCAGAATTTTGCTGTTTTGAGTTTCCGGATCGTTGTTGGAATGTATACGGGCAGATTTTCGTTGTTTTTTTGGCTTCCGGATGGTTGTAGGAAGTAGATACGTGCAGATTTTCGTTGCTTTTTGGCTTCCGGATGATTGTTGGAATGTATACGTGCAGTTTTTCACTGTTTTTGAGCTTCCGGATCGTTGTGGGTATGAGATATGTGTAGGATTTTCACTGTTTTAGCCTTTAAACTTTAAAAATAAATAAAACAATGAAGTGCAGATTTCTTTTTTTTCAATTGTTTTGTGCTCCAAATTGATGCGTATACAAGTTGGGTGCAAATTTTCATTAGTTTCTTGCCCTGTATTGATATGGAGAAAGATTATATGCATATGCTCACTTGCTTCATGCTTTAGACTATTTGTGTAAGATAAATTTTGGAGAGTATTCATATGCTTTCTTTTCTTGAGAAGATTTTTGAGCTCGTTGGAATTATTACAATGAATATTCTTTGAATATATATATATATATTGTTCTTGAAGTAAGAAATGGATTTATGTTTCCTTTATGTTAGCAAATCAAATATTTGTTTAGTCTCTTTGAGCTATAGTTGTTTGGAGAAATGTCATGTCCATAATTAAATGTCTTTTTTTTTTAGTGGAGTTTGGAAATAATATCAAGTGACCACGAGTTTTATTTTTTTTTCTTTCGTCACCATGAAAGCGTAACATTAGTATTGGATTGTGGCAAGAATCAATGTTGGGAGAGCATGAACTTTATCATATGGAAAAGGTAATCCAAAGCATGCATTGTTATAAACTTTATTGTTCTCCAAATCATATATTTGTAAGTTTCTTTTGGATATTTGTTGGCATGCACTATGTAGGATTTATTTTGTGATAGAAAAGCTTTGAAATATAGTTTCTATTCAAATTGATATACATATATGTGGTGTTGGGAAGGTTATCAAAAGTGTTTTGTTTATCGTTGGATGTTGTTTTATATTGAAATATTTTCAAGAATGGTTTCGTACTAGAAAGATTTTGTCAAGTATTTTTGCATCGAGAAGTTTTATCACGAGCTTTTACGAATTGTTTTATATTAAGATTTTTGTAATTTTGTTTTTCTTGTGAAGATTTCTTGATGAAGGGCTTTATGATTCCTATTCATTAAGAAATTTTCATAAACTACACCACTCCAAATGAAAGGAGGTGCTTGATTATGGGTTGTCGGGTAGAATTTTTGTGTCAAAACAAAATGAAAAGAAAGAGATTTTTAGTAGATAACTTTTGGGAAATTTTGTAGCAGCTCATGTAGAAATTCTTACGAGTTATTTTGAGATCTATGATTTTATAACTGAATGTGTGTAGAAGGACCTCTTAGTGTCTTTTGGGGAAGTAGTTAGTGCTTTCCTATTGGAATGAAAATCTTTTGGCGGTTATTGCTAAAGATAAATTTTGAGGTTTAGACTTTAAGAAGTTTTAGGTTAGATTCTCTTAAAGTCTCTTTCTATAGGATGGATTTTGGAGTTCAAGGTATTAGGGAACTTTAGGTTGGAAAGTCTTTAGTGTCCTTTTGGGAGTAAGATAGTTCTTAATTATTTGAATTAGATTCCTTTAGTGTTAGTTTCTAAAAATATAAAGTTTTGGGATAAAATATAAAACAAAGAGAATTCAGTTGTAAGTTCAGTTTTAGAGGTCCTTTTCCCTTAGTCGTTGTAGGGTTTGGTTTAGAGTGTTATGGGTAGATATGTCAAACGTGTCAAGTGCCTCGTTTGGAGTGGGAACATCAAAGGGCATTGTTGCTGTTATAGGATGCACTTGACCTCTACGAAGTGTATCCAATAATAACAATGCATACACCCCTTTTTTGTATTTGATTTTCGTTCTTTTTTTATATCCTTCGCATTTAGTTGTCTTTTGCTTAGTTTTGCTAGTTTCTTCATTGTTTCTCTCGCATTTCGGTACTGCACACCTACAAACTAAGGAAGATCCACAGACATACGACTCGATAAATAATAAAAGGTACGTTCTTTTTCTTTTATGCATTTTCATTCTTCAATATTATTAACTGCTTCTAGAACTGCTCTAATACACATTTCTTCTATGTTTTGCGAGGTACATTTTGGAATGCAATGGATAAGGAGCATTGGAGCACTTGGAGCTGGAGCTTGGACAATCAGATCCAAGCATCAGTCGTCCCTACCCATCTGGTAGGGGCGCTACGGGCGGAACCACCGGGTCGTAGCCCCCGGTGCTGTAAGCTTTCCAAAAACTTAGAAAATCTTTAGGGGCCTAGTTGATTGCACGCCTCCTTCCCTTAGGGCCTTAGAAACTTCAATTATATTTTAGGATTGCTTTTACTTTTTTTTAGATCCCTAAAATCTTGTGACATCCGTATAGAAGTCTTAGGAATTAGAAAACAACATTTTTAGTCCTACAACACTAGTGACATCTAAGGACAAAAATTAAGGACCGAGTCTTAAAAAATATAGACTTAGAATACATGTTCCTTATAGGATAGAGACTCTTAAAATAAAAACCTAGTGACACGTTTTCCTAGATTTCGATTTTGTTTTTTCTTAATTCATTAATAATCAACCAATTAACTTTAATCTAATTCTTAAAATCTATTAAAACACTCAATTCTTAATCAAATTATTATTAACATTTTATAATTATTAAGCTTCAAATCTAAATCATAAACCTAAATCAATTCTAACTAATCTAATAATTAATTATTAACCAATCTAAAATCTAAAAGATATAGATTATATTAGGAGATTAAGTTACAAATTAAATTCATTAGGATTAAAATATTTTTAAAGATCAAACTTAGAATAATCCTTTAAAAGTAACCAACAAATCTCTTAATACACAACAATGTGGACCTCCGAAAGGAACACCGCGCAAACGGGTCGATTGGGAGGGCAGATTGGATCGTGCATACGACTAACCATTGAGGATGGAGGCTGACGCCGACATACCTCGATGGATAGTAATATACCCGACCTAGTCACGGGTTTCCCCCACCCGATGCAAGAGCTCGAATGGGGTTTAGTAGATTGTGGGGACCAAGTTTCCCACGGGCGCAAGCCCCCGTGGTTAATTACATCCCAGGCCGGAGCCTGAGAAAACTCTCGATTAAGGATCATACATTATCCTCTCTTAAAGTGGGGTCGGCACAAGGGTATAGACTAGGAAATCCTACTCAAAGGGAAGAAAGGTCCGAAGAGGCTGAATCAACATGCGTGGCTCAAACTAGCATTCGGAGGCTCTAGGGTACTAAAAAGAAACTGGAGAAATTAAAACCAAACACTCAATCACATGCGTGAGAGAAGGGATGGAGGTGGCGTCATCCTGTGACGCGGATAAGTAAGATTTATAGTCCCCGAAAGGAAGGGACATACCTACTATTTAAGGCATACTACGAGACCGAATGTAGTAGCTTTGAATCCTAAATCTAGGTTGGACTTAGTGTTCGACACACACTAAGACCCGTGTCCTAACTAATGCGATGCAAAAATCTGGACTTATCCCGGCCTGGATGGGGGAGCCAGCTAACCACCTAATCGCTTCAAAACCATGCTATCAGGTCAATTATGAAAGATGGGTGGGAGGTACAGTTTATTGGAAAGAGGACCGACATCTAGAGAATTTCCTAAGTGGTCCTGAACTTATGTTGGGTGAATGCCCCTAACTAATGCAATTAAATTTTAATTAAATTGATTTCTAATGCAATGCATGCTAGTTGAAATGTCAGCTCATGAATGCTTTAGATTTTAAAAAACAGGCTTAATATAAAATAATTTTTAGAAAAGACTGAGTCTCCCTAGGTCCGGCACTTCATCCTCATAGGCCAGATTATCCGGACTCTACCCGCAGGCAGGGAGATGTCTTATTAGAAGGAGAGAGGAGATGCAGTAATATGCATGCGACCCCGGACAGTTCCGGCAGTTCCCTAGGTTCGTTAAGTTTCTATGTTATTTAAAACTTAAATATTAAATTTTGGTTATGAGTATAAAAGATTTTTCAGTCCTTAAAGAGCCTAATACGATCCAGGCAAAAACAAGAGCGGCATGCAAGAAAGAAACCTAGAAAAAGCAGGTAATTCTACTGCGCAATCAGGTAAACACATCAATATAAATCCAACTAATCAAGTAAATGTCCATAGGCCAACTGCCCTTTAATTACAACCCAGGGTATGCAGAAAAGTAAAGTGGCCGGGCACCACTGCCAACAACCCGGATTTCTAAGCCTATGACAGACGCCAACAACTTTGAGTGGGATATTGGGTCTTCAATCTTCAACATCTTCAATCTCCTGGGCATCCTCTCCTTGGACTCCTTGGATCATTCCTCCTTGGACTCCTTGGATCCGTCGTGGCTTGAATATCCAAACGAAGAAACAATTCCCCCAATATGGAGGTATTGCTTTTTCTCTTTGGACATCTAAAGCCATCCAGCTCGATCTTCCAAATGGAAGAAGACTCTCCCCTTAGGGATGCCTTCCTCTTTTAGAATTCAAGCTGGATAAGAATATCCCAACTCAAAGGTTATTTTCACAACTCTTAACAATTATTACATACAAATTTACATTTATTGAAAAAGCAGTAAATTCTAAATCACCTGCAAGGTTATCCTAATAATCATCCCAAGCAGTTTATATGAAAATGAAAATGCTAACACCATTGACCCTGTGCAAGGCCTTGCTCTGAGGGCTAAGCAGCTCCATCTGTAGCAATTATAATTATTTAATAATTTTAGCCCTCATTATATCAGGGGGGCTGAGCAAGCACCTGCATAAGACAATATTAGAAATCATAACGGTGCCCCCCTTTTCTTAGCTTGAGCATGGCCACCTGCATAGAAGAACAGTATATATATATATGACGTTCCTAACCTAGGGGTAAATCTAGCGCCCATCACATCACAGAGTGCAAGAAAAGTAAGCAAACACAGCAATTCAATTTTCAAACAGCATGCAGTGAAAACTACGAAAAGCTCCGGCACACAGCAAAAATAAAACCCAACGGCCTAACCTATATCTAGAAGTGGTGTCCTAGCAAACCATTCTATGTGTGTGTAAGGCTAGTGTGGTTTGGATAGATCCTAAGTGGGATAGTTGGTTAAAATTATATAGAGTTCAGGTATGTTGGGGGTCTAAAAAGGATGTTTTAATTGAAATTCAAATATTAGTGAATTAGATCCATTTTTGATTATTTTTATTTGTTGATCAGTTTTAAGAACTAAGGGTATTCATATTTGAAGTTTGAATTGTATTAGCCAATTTTGGAAAGTTCTAGGTCCTCCTAGGAACTAGACTAAGGGTCCAAAAAGTCACTATGGGAAAAAGGCTAATTCTGGGTCTCCTATCACCTTAGAAAAATACTAGACCTTAATACGAGTAGTTAGACAGGTAGTAGACTGAAATCGGAGCTTCCTATCCAAAGTTATGAATTTTCTAAGTTTCGGGCCCTAGACTATAGGTTGGGGTTGACCAAAAAGTTGACTTTCTAATCTAGGCCATTTTCTGGAAACCTAAGATTTTCAATAAATACTAGGACCTAATTGGAGTCTAATGCAAGTGAGTTTACCTAATTTGGAATTTTCTACAATTAGTTATGAATTTCTAAAGATAGGGTATTTAAGGGAATTTTCTAAATTAACTAGGAAAGGGCCCTTTTTTACTATTTTGATCCAAATGAGCTCCAAACTGATTGGAATCACTCCCAAAAGTCAGGAATGACCTGAGAAAGTGATCCCAAGTATTTGGAGAAAATTTGGAATTTTTAATAATTTTTAATAATTTATTAGGGGCAAAAAGGTAATTTCCACCTAGGGTCAAATTGTGGGTCAACCTAAAGTCAAACTAAGGAGCCCTATTTATCTAAGGTCAAGGGTCATATTCTGGTCAGTTTGAGGTATTATGGGTAATTTTCTGACATAAGATGTATTTATTGTATTTTTCGGAAGGTCTTGGGGCCTTATTTAGCAGGTTAATTAGGGTTAGTTAATTAAGGGATCTAACAAGCCCTAAAAATTCCTAGAAAATTCTGAGGGGTTTATGATGTTACTAAGTTTAAATGTTGAGGTTTTTGTGTCAATCAGTGATCTATCCTAGTTCCTAGAAAACTTCTAAGTTCGCTAGACGGGTCCTTAATTATTGTCCTTAAGGTGTCACTACGTTATATGGGTTTAAACTGAAGTTCATACTAACCCTCAAGGTAATAAATGCATGGGATACATAAACAAAATAAACACGCCATGTCCTTAAATCTAGGAGAGTCTAGACTAAGTGCTTGTGGTGCGACGACCTACACATGCAATCTACGAAAGATAAAAAAAAGTAAAGACACCTAAAGAAAGGATTACTGAATGATTGGGACTCAACCATTCACTAACCCACTCCCTCATGATTGCTCTTCACATATAAGACCCATGTCTAAAATTTCATAAGTAGTGGATCTCCCAAAATCAGAGGATTTAATTTATAAGTAATTTTAAAATATTTTAAAATACTTACAGATATATGAACTTTTGGAAAATAGCATAATTAAAAAAAATAGATCAATTTATGATAAATACATATAAGGGAGACCCACTGGCTACACTCACACGGTATCAAAACGATTTAAAAATAATTTGTATCATGAAAGTAATTATTATACTAATTGAGTAAATAATAATTAAATAATCAAATAACGCCCCAAAAATAGAAATCTGTCAAAACAGCCAAAATCAGGGGCTGGAAATGGTTCAGAAACATAAAGCTCGTCTTGCTGAAAAGAACGAGGGGTCGCACATCGAAATCCGACTTAAAACGGCGAAGATACGAAATTTACAAGTTCAAATACAATAAAATAATATTTTAAAATAGTGCAGTTTCACTGTTTTTGAAATTACAGAAAATGCAGACAAAATTTTTATCTGAAAATAGTTTTAAAATATGCAGAATTCAGAGTGCATTCAAAACAAGGTATTGTGCGTTGACAACGGACTTAAAACGACAAAGTTATGTAATTTTGAAGTTTAAGTATAATAAAAATAACATTTGAAAATAATACAGCTTTCTGTTTTGAAAACATTTGCACACAGACCCAAAAACTTCAAGTAACACTTGTTCCAGAATGTGTAGAATCAAAATACGCTCAAAACAAGATGTTGTGCGCAAAAATCCGAATTGAAATGGGAAAGTTATCAATTTTGGAACCTTTAAAGTAATAAAATAATATTAAAATGTTTAAAATAGCAAATACTTAAAATAATAATAATAATAGTAATAATTTTAATAATAATAATAGATAAATACAAAATAATAAAATAATAACTTAAAATAACAGTAATTATGATATATAATTATAATTGAATAATAATATAATAAGAATAGTAAAATACTAATTTAAATAATAATAAGAAATAAGTATTTTTACTGTTTTTAAAATAATTAAAAAAATCTATAGTTCATTTTAATAAAAAAAAAATTTTAATAGATGGAGAATAAAAATACGATCAAAACGAGGTATTATACGTCAAAAACGGACGAAAAATGAATTTTCTACGAATTTTTAAAGTTCAAA
This sequence comes from Dendrobium huoshanense, assembly GCA_016618105.1. Taxonomy (NCBI): domain Eukaryota; kingdom Viridiplantae; phylum Streptophyta; class Magnoliopsida; order Asparagales; family Orchidaceae; genus Dendrobium; species Dendrobium huoshanense. The sequence continues at coordinate 27,516,885 of CM028346.1, read as the reverse complement.
TAGGTTTTAAAACAATTTTTTAATATTTATTAATTAAAAATTGGACAGCGGCTCGGTGCGGGACGCGTGGCTGGCTCCGGTTGGCTCCCGCGGTTCGGCGCAATCATTGCCAATGATTGCGCCGCCGCGCAATCATTGGCAATGATTGCCGCGGCGTCGGAATCAGCGCCGATCCACTTATCCGAGTCAGCGGGGCGTCGCGACCGTCGGATCGGCGCGGCTTGGTCGGGCGGCTGGGATGTTGCCACGTGGAAGGCGGGACCGCGGAAGGGAACCGCACGGTCAGGCAAGACCGCGGATCAGATCGATCCGCACCGTTGATCACGCGATCAACGGTCCAGCGGATGCCTGGCTCCAGCCTACGGCGAACCGAAACCCTAAATCAAAAATCGCTTCGTTCTCTCTCGATACTCAACAAAATTCGACGAAATTTTAAACACAGTATCTAGGTATGAAGAGCATTCATGGGGGACACTTTGTTCGAATTAAAACGTGCTAATGACGATGCTAATTAACCCTAAGTGTTCTAACTAGGGTTCGAGATATACCTCAATCAACACGGTGGATTCGGGAGATCTTGGGCTCGTTGGACTTGTGGACTCGCCTAGAACAATTCTTCTCTTGAACTCGAGCCCCAAAATCGTCTCGATTGTCCGGAAGAATTCCTGGAAGCAAATTGGTCACGGGTTCGCCGGGATCTCGCCGCCGGCGAGCTTTTTTCGTCGGGATTCGATGGGGGAAGGTGGAGAAAGGGTGTGGGAGCGCTCTCACCAAATCTCAGGGCCTGGGGAAGTCTCTAGAGAAAGCAAGAGCAAAAGTGCCCCTTCAAAACCTAATTTTCTCCTATTTAAACTCCTAGACCTAAGGGGGACGGTTAGGATTGTATTAGGAGGGAAAAGGGGCGGTTTTAGGACGTGGGTTTCAATTCAAAACGAAGGGAGGCTTCAATTCCCCTTAATGAGCCTTTAAATGTACTTAAATAGGTCATTATGACCTATTTAAGACTTGGGTTGACCAAGTCAACCATGGACCTGGTCAACCCAGTCAAATAGGTCAAGGGGAGGAGACTCGAGCTCGAGAAAAGGGTTTAAAATGGTTTAAAATTGATTCGAGCTCTTAATGGGCTAGGTGGTCAACCTTGGTTGACTTGGTCAACCGGGTTGACCCAGGGTCAAAGCCCGGGTCCAACAGGCTCGACTCGACCCACTGAACCTATTGGAGAGGGTCTTGTGGTCTAACTCGGTCAATTTGACCAAGTCAACTCTCCAAGCCCAATTCTGGGCAAAATCGAGGTCAACAAACAACCGCTCCAAAAGTGAAGTTTATTGGATGGACTACTCCGGGCTGCGGGGCTAAGTGTCCTAAGGAGGCTGGTTCCTCGAGCCTGGTGGCACAACGTCACGAATGAATCTAATGGAGCGTCAAAACCTAAAACTGATTTTTTTAATTGGCATAATTCAAACTTGATTAATAAATGATTTAATTCACCCTTTTCTTTTTTCTTTTAAGAACAAACTGTAATAATCAAACAAAGTTAATTATCACTGGGTAACCCAGGCCTACGAGGCTATTAAGTTAGCCCCAAGGAGGGTGAAATAAACCTCACGGTCTCGGTGTGAAACAAAGGTGGTAGTTAATTAAACATTAAAAATAAAAGATACCTAAAATCAATCCTAAAACACTAAGATTTGAATTTTAATTAAAAAAACTCTTCTTTGTCCCTTTCAACAAACAAATCAAATATACATACAACTCTAACTAAAATCATCCTATATAGGACCTACCAAAACCACACAGCCGACACACACATAGATAAGTTTGCTAGGACACGACTATTAGCCTTAGGTTAGGTTGTTGTTATGCTTTACTGTTCTGTACTTCGTTGTGACGCTCTGCATGTGACTCGTGTGCTGGTTGTTGTTTTTGCTACCTGTTGTAGCTTTTCCGCTGTGTCATTTTTGTACTGCTTTCTTTTAGCTTTTCTTTCTGCACTGTGGTTGTGATGTTAGAATACCCATAGGTTAGGCATGCCCTTTTATACTAATGCTGTTTTCCTGCAGGTGGTCGTGCTCCTATAATACTGCTAAAAGGGGGCTAAAAATTAATAAATCATATATAACTGCTTTAGGTACTTGCTTCAGCTGCTTAGCCCCCAATAATCAGAGCACGGCCAAGTAATTGATGTGCGCATTTTAATTTACATATATAACTGCTTGGGTGAAATTTTTATTATGACTGCTTAGGATAACCCCTGCAGGAGAGTCTAGATTTTTTTTTCTTTCTGTTGAAATGTATTTGATAGTAAATTTTTTGAAAATCTAAAAATAAGGCATTTTTAAAGAGATAGGAGTCCAAAGGGAAAAGTAAATCCTTACAGAGGGTTTCCTTTTTCATTTGGATATCCTTTTGGAGCGTTCACTACGAGGAGTCCAAAGGGAAAAGTAAACCCCTACAGGGGGTTTCCTTTTTTCATTTGGGCATTCTCTTGGAGGACGTACTACGAGGAGCCCGAAGAGCTGAAGATGATCCAAAGACGAATCAAGGAAGTGAAGAATAAGAGTGAAGATAAAAATGCCTTGTTTTAAGATTTGCGTCATTTTCGGGTTGTTGTCGGTGGAGCCCGGCCACATTTACTTTTTCTGTACTCTGTGATGTAATATTGTATGGCACTTTGCATGGACACTCTTTTTCGTGGGATTTGTTTCTGTATTGTGATTTACTTACTTTGTTTGCGCAGTAGAACCGGCATGCTTTTTATAGGTTTTCTTTCTTGCATGTGCTTGTGTCTGACCGTTAGGCTCTTTTAGGATAAAAAAATTCTTCTACTCGTAATTAATAATAAAAAATTTAAGATTAACTCACATAGAAGCCATAACGATTTTAGGGAATAGCCGGAATCGTCCGGGGGCGCATGCACGCATTCTCTCTTCTATTAGACAAATTTCCCCGCCTGAGGGTAGAGTCCGGATAATCTGGCCTATGAGGATGAAGTGCCGGACCTGGAGAAGTTTAGTCATTCAAAAACTATTTTTCTATAAGCCTTTTTAAAATTTCATACATCACTGATTTGGAGACTTTGACATGCATAAATTGCATTAGTAACTAATAAAAATTTAATTGCATTAGTTTTAGGAGCATTGTACCACTCATAAGTGTGGGATCAATTAGGGATTTCTTTAGTTGTCGATCCTAATTTCAGTGTCTAAACTACCCAACCTTCTTCATATGGACCGGATTACATGGATTTTATACGACTAGGTGGTTTTAGCTGGCTTCTTTTGTCAGACGAGGAATAAGTCCAGATTGTATTAGCTAGGTCGTAGATGCTAGTGTTGTGTGTACAACACTACATCTTTTATAGATTTATGGTCTAAAGGTGAGGGGTACGAGTGTACTTCTATACACCTTAATGGTGGGTGAGTTCTCCATTCTTTCGGAGACTATAAATCCTACCCATCCGCGTCACACAGATGACGCCACTTCCTTCTTTCTCTCGTGCATGTCTGAATGCTTGGCCTCTTTCTTCCCTCTAGTTTTCTTTCTTCAGACCGGCCGAATGTTGACTGAACCATGTGTGATCTGATTGAGCCAGTTTGGGACCTTCCCCTTTGATTAGCAAAACCTAGGAAACCCCTTTGCACTAAACCCATTTAGAGAAGATAATCTAACATCCTTAATCGAGAGTTTTTCTAAGTCAAGGCTTAGGATGTAATTAACTACGGGGGCTTGTGCCCGTAGGAAACCGATCCCCACAATCAAATAAACCCTATTCGATGCTGATAGGGGAAATCTCGTGAACTTTTGGGTTATGCATATTATTATCCATCGAGGTGTGTAGGTGAAAGCATCCTCCATGGCTAATCATATGTATAACTCCATCTGCTCTTCTATCGGCCTGCTTGTGCCGATTGTAAAGGTCTACGACCATTTTGTCCTACGGGATAGTGTGATCGTACCTTTTGCATTCGAACCACACGAGCAGAATCCTTTCGGAGACCCACAAGGACCATGTCCAATATTAGGTACCATATGTCTTTTAAGGCTTATGCATGCTAAAGTTTTTAATTAAGTAGATATTTTATTTATCAGTTACACTTATAAGGATTTTCAAATAGATATATCTATATTACTATATAAATATAGCTTCAGATTCTACCAAAATACAATTCTAACCTTCTATTTAATTTATCAAACATGAATCTCAACCATTTATTTTATTTATACATAACTTCATTTATTTATTTAAATGCATGATGTTTTTCATTATGTTTACATTAATTGCATTTAAGTAATAGTCAATTGGTACATTTAACTATATTTATTTTTATAGTGAATTAGGATTAATTAATATATTTATTTTTATTATTTCAAAATTAATATATATTCTAGTAATTAATATATAATATGATTCATTAATTAATATTCATCATGTATATACCATTATAAAACTGATTTATAATTCTTCTCATATTGAATTCTAGTTCTTAAATTTATGATGAATATCGAATCCTAACATTTAAATGTATGATTATTATATAAAATTCAAATTAAATCCTATCTTTTCAAAACTCTCCTTTTTAAAACTATCGTAATTAATTTTTTTGCTTATTCTTCATGCTATCATTTAACTTCTCAATTTACTATCAATAAAAAATTAACATAAATATTAAATTATTTAAAATAATTATGTTAATTCATATGTTACATTTGCATGGTTCAATATCAAATTTATTATAAAAAAATTAACTTACTCTTCATCTCCCTAAACTCATCTTGAACAATATACATCTATTATTATAAATATTACTATTATAAAAGTCAATTGAATTTCTTTATAAACAAAATCCTAGTCTTTCATTTTAGTTCTTAAAATAAAATTTTGGCATTTATTTTTATTATCTTATTATGATTAATTAATCTTTAAAAAATAATTAATTGTAATTAGTTTTATTTAAGCAAATAAATAAAAAATATACTATTTGAATCCCAATTACTTAATATTCATTCACATTTATTGAATACCCCTTTGTATTCTTCTTTTATTATCTCATACTTTTTTAATTTCATTTTATTATGATCTTAATTATTATTAATTAAATATCATTTCAGATTTCCCTCTTTGTATCCCTTATGTATGTAATTTCTCTTTATATTTCACTCTTCGTATTCTGTATAATTTTTATTCCTCTTCATATTCCCCTCTTAATAACTCTTTCTATTCATTGTCATATTGTATATTACAACTCCTGCAACTAATCAAACTCTCAACCTACCTGAAACTCTACACAATCCTTCACAATCTCTCCTATTTCTATGATGTTTGAAAGATGATCTTGATGCAGTGCTCCTAACAACTCCTCCACAATGGCAGTGTTGCGATGATGAGAAGACCATATCAACTTCTTGCAGCTCCTCTGTGGCAGCGGGGAAGTTTTGGATGTCAAAAATGCCTCAATTTTTTTGTGTAGAAATCTCTCTAATTGCAATTATATTTTTATCCATAAAATGAAATCTCTTTGCTTAGTTTTTTTTTTTTTTTATCATTTGTTTGATTTTGTAGGAAAAGTTTTGGATGCAGACTTTCAAGCGGGGGATAAATACTGATACGGCATCACAAAATTAGCTTGATCGGGTACGAATCTCGAGGCAAAAGCTAGTTGGAAACTTCAAAAATTAATTTTGGGAGCACCCAATCACCGATTTCAGCGAGTTTATAGTCAAACTGAACGTCTCAGAAATACGAACCCAACGACACCAAATCCAACTCAATCCGAGTCCAAATGAGTCTGAATCAAGGACCCGAAGCGCTGTTGGAAGGTTCAAACTGCAATTTGAGTTACCAAACGGTCTTTGATTTTAATGAGCTTGTACTCGAATCGAGCGGCTCGACGAGAAGAATCCAATGAGCCCAAGATCACCAAATTCCGACACCATTAAGGTCTTCAAATACGCAACAAACGGTGCATGATCAAAGGGTTCAATATCGGCCGTCCATTCAAACTACTCCCTATTTGCCCATGATCTCACACCTATTTACGAGCCATGCCACTCCAGAAAAATTATAAATAGAGCTCTCATTCTTCACAAAGGGGACTGAAGTGAAGAGAGAAGAAGAAGAGAAGGAGGAGGAGAAGGTAGAAGCTCTTCCCGCCGCCTAAAGATGCCGGAACTCTGCCGGATTTTCAGGAAACGCCGGAAATTTGCATAACTTTGTAAACTTGCTTGAAGAAACGAATTGTAATTTGATTGCCCCGACTTGTGGGACGAATCAGCCATTTGTAATTTGCAAAACACTAGTGGAATTTTTCAACTGGGCGAGACTCCGTGATTTTTTTTATTTTTTGGGTTTTCCACATAAAAACCTTGGTGTTCATTTCTCTTTTCTGTTTGTGTGCTGAATACTCGTACAAAGCTCGGACACGAATTTACAAACTCTACCGCCGCGTATATTATAGCACGCAACAAATACAATTGTTATAAATTTACAAATTATGATTAACTAAGGCTTCATTTGGGAAGACTTTCTTGTTGCTTCTTAAACCAGTTTCTAATTTAAAAATTTTAAATTTTGTACTAAAAAACTGCTTTAAGAAGCAACAAAAAAAATTATCCCAAATGGAGCTTAAATATAATATCGTAGATTGGGAGATTGTTTATCACTATGAATTTTAATATAATCCGACTGCCAAAACATTTTACCCAAAGCGATCGGAAGGATGATCGAGCTTAAAAGTTTAATAGATTATCCTCGAAAAGCAAGAATTTCATGTGGCTGTGGTTGGATCTTATTGTGGGCTACTTCAAATATTCAATCTCTTTAAGATGAAGAAATTGTTTATATATATATATATTAAATTCAGCTTTGAATAGTGGAGATGATAATATAAGAATTGGTCTCCTCCATTTATATATTTTAGTAACTTAGGCCACCTAAAATGTCTATAATTATAAATAACTTGGTCAAAGTATTTATAATGAGCATTAATATTCAACAAAGAATGTCTAATTTAAGCTTTTAGTTATGGGACTTATGGCTCTATAGTTATTTTAGTTAGAAATTCATACATCATTGATATTCACATTTCAGCTATAAATTTCACATTTCTCCCATAAATTCATGAAAAAAAATTTATAATTGATATGACAATTGATTTAGAAGCTTTCGCTTTAAATATTTGAAAATTTTAATATCTATATCACATTATATGATTTTTTTTATAAGATAATAGTAAGCAGGGAAAGAACCGACATTAGTTCTTAGAGAGGGAAAACTTATAAATAACATCGCTACGGAGTATTTAATTCTGCTAGGGGGACAGTTGCCTAAAGACCACAGTTTCTTTATTTTTTAGGGGTGAAAATTTCCTAAAATTCCATGCAATAAAGAATAAAAAATAAATAGAACGGTGCAAATTATATAAAGATTTATGTAATATGGGAATCCGCCCCTCTTAGTAAGGATAAACGATTTCGTGCAGAGGCTGGAAGCAACTCTATGTTCGGTGGCAATTCAGGTGCAGTCACGTCAGCGGTACCGAGCTGCGATACACAATGAATGGGTGACAATATTCGGGGTCAGCACAAAATAATTAATCGTTCGGAAGCAATACTACAAAACTTTAATATTCTGCATAATTATAAAAAAATACCCTAAATTTATGATCTATTGATTTGTATTGTTGATTTTTTTTTGTGGAATTTTTTAATTTTTAATATTTCAATTTTACATAAAATAAATAAATAATAAATACTTAAAACATTTTATTACACCAATTTAAAAAAAAAAAAAAAAAAAAAGCGACCCATTGAGCGGCGAGGCGCCATCCGCGTCTACCAGCCGCTAATTCCTGTAATATAACATTTCGTTTAACCATTGAATAAAGTTGACGTGCGTATGGACAGATGTAAGGGTTCGGAATCTGCGGAGAGACAGATTAACGGATAAAATATAATTTCTTTTAAATGTTTAAAGTAGGTGCATTTCGTCAACAATCAAGTACACCAAATCGTGCAGGACTCGTTACAGATGTACGATTGTAATTTAATAGAATATTCACTCAATTTTATCATTATTAATTAAATAAATTATATGTATTAAAATATTTTTATATTATTAACTCTATCAAAATTAGGGGTATCAATTCGGGTTAACGGGTCGGGTTCGGGTCGAACTCGGAGCTGACCCGACAGGGTCAACCCGAACCCGACCCGTTTTTAAAAATGGGACAGGTTTCCGGACCGGAATCCGACCCGATTCGAGTCCGGGTCAGCCCGACCTAACACGAATGACCCGAAGTTGACCTAAAATTACTAGTTTTTCGATCAAAAACTAGGTCAATCTTTGATTTTTGGGTAAAAAATGGGTCAATCTCGAGTTTTCAAGTCAAATAAAAGTTTCGTATCAATTTTGGGTTGCTGGGTCAACCCGAATCATACCCGATTTTTAAAATTGGTTGATTTGTTGAACCCGAATCCGACCCGTTTCTGGTCCGGGTTGACCCTAACCCGGATTTTTCCGGATCAGGTTCGTGTCGTGTCAAAAATTGACACTCCTAATCAAAATTCAAAGTACAATTTAAATTAATATTAGAAATATATTTTAAGTTTTAAATATTTATTTCAAAACTTTTTTAGATAAAATAAAATATGTAATTTTTTGGTTAGACAACGATTTATGACTTAAGTCTGGTCGAGAACTAGCTCAAATTTAATATAATGAATAGCTTGTGAGTCTAGCTCAATGAGGTTTTGAGTTAGTCTTGAATAGACTTTTTAGCTTGCAAGGTAATTTGTTTAAATGTTTTTTTTTTATATAAAAGTAAATTAAAATTTATTAGACTTTATAAGTTCAAATATGAAGCTCCTAAAAATATTTAAAAATTATATTCCATTTTTTAGGTAAATCAAATATACGAAGAAATAGAATCGAAATCCCATTTCCAAACACTTCCGTCCAACAAATAGCGAAAATAAACTTCGACGTAATTTTTTTAAGTATATAAAATATTAAAAAAAAAATTTCCGAAAAATTTTGCCGTCTGGCAACAAGCGCAGATCAAAATCTCATTTCAAAATTAAAATAGTCAACGAACTTTTTAAAAATCAGACAACAAACACAAAAAATAAAAATAAAATTGAAAAAAAAGACGAACTTTGATTTGGCATCGATGCGAAGAAGTTGCTCCTACTTTGCTAACACGTCACATTAAATAATAGTTTTGAATCAGAAAGCTGGATGAACAAACAATACTGCTTCAATTCATATAATCGACAATAATTACTAAAAAAGAAATGAAATTTGCTTCCCTCTTTCGATTTGGATTGCTCTAACTCAGTCCTAAGAAGACTGAAGAAGAAAAAGAGTATGAAACAATGATACTGTTGAAAATTGCTCGATTTTCAAAATTTTATTCTGAACAGGATGGTGGATATCTGCTGGAATCAGTCCATGGCGGAGCGGCGGGAAAGTTCTGCTCATGGGTCGTTCCTGGTGGCCGGAAAAGGCTCTGTCCGGTTTCTGACGGAGGTAAATAGAGCAGAGGCATCGAAGAAGACGAAGAGGACGCTGAATCCGAACCTCTGGTCAGCGAATGTGAAGACGACGCGATGGACGAGGTTGAATACATGAACTGACCCAATGGTGCCGTTGGCGGCATTCCTTGATACTCTCCGGCTCCCTGTAACACCCTCGTGTAGTCCATATAATCTCCGGTAGCATCCAAGGATCGGAACCTCAGCAGCGGCCGGTGCATAAAATGGCTAACTGAAGAACTAGATTCCGGCAATGGGATCGACGGAGGTTGATTGACTGGTTGCCGGAAACGAGCAGTTTCAGGAAAGTTGAGCTTTGCTCTGTTTCCACGAAACCGAAGCGCTGCTTCGTCGTAAGCCCTCGCGGCGGCTTCGGCTGTCTCGAAGGTGCCGAGCCAGACGCGAGCTGCCTTGTGCGGGTCTCGAATCTCCGCCGCCCATTTTCCCCAAGGCCGTTGCCGAACTCCTCTGTATCTCCGGCGAACTTCTCCTTCCTGCAATGCTGTCGTGGTTGCCGGAACAAGGGATTGGGCTTCCTTAGATGAGCTCTGCGTTTGCGCTGCGTCATTACGAGAAAAACACGGTTAGATAGCGAATGGACAGATGGAGGTTTTATGTCATAAATGGCAAGCTATTTCGTTCTGATTGAAGAAAGTAAAAGGTGGCATTTTTTTCAGAGAAGATGAAATTTTTGGACGCATTTGAAGGTAATATTGGAAAGGAAATGATTAATGCCGAGTTCAGGTGGATGCTTGTGGTGAAAGGAAAGAACACGTGTAGATGCTTGTTGCAGCCAAATAAAGCAAGAGATAAGGATAGAAAATAGGAAAAGTATGTAAACCAAGAAAAGGACAAACTTTTGTGTTTATCTACCCATTTTACAAAATAAAGAAGTTAGGCAAAGATATTTTTTTTAGGGAATTACGCTAAGAGTTTAGTTAAAAATATCCTCACAAAATTTGTGCTTTAGGATGAAGATCTAATGATTGCTCTCAGAAAATATTCAGAAAAGTGAAAAAGAGTTTTTTTTTTCTAATCTAAATAAAGAAAAGAATATGAAAGGAAATTGAGCGAAATTAAAGAAAAAATCGTTCCTTTAAAACATTAATCACCTGCTGTAGACGATGAAGACGCACCAGACGAAGTACTCCCGAACTCGAGGAGCGCTCTGTGATATATTTTCAACTCCGAACTCTCTTCCTCTCTCTCTCTCTTAATCCCGCGGTCACCAAATGAGATGATAGATGACGATGGCGTCGCCGGCGAGTAAAGGCTCGAAGGAAGCGATCGAACAGTTACTAGCCGCCCACTCGTCCCAGCTGCCTGGTTGCCGGCGTCTGTGTGGTGTCCACTGGAAACTACATGGGATAGAGCAGACACCATGGCCGACATCTCCTTCTGCCGATCAATAATGGAAAGCATATCCGTAGAAGATGGCGGAGATTGCGGTGGCGACGACGGCGGAATTACCTCCGGTGTTTTCGCGGTGGGGCCAGCCTCCACCTCCTCCTCTCCCTCTGAGAAGAACCTCTCGATGTCCTCAGACTCGCTTGGCTGAGCCACCTTCATGCACAAGAAAAAGCTTTGCCTATCCTCTTCAGAAATTATCCTTTCAATCTCTTAAATCCTAGGAGAATAAAACTATAAATAGGAAAGCAGCGAACATCCTGCAGAGCTCCGCCGCCTTATGACGTTTTGCACGATTTTTAATACGGATCCCATTTAAGTTTTTTAATCTTAAGATAATGGTTTACTTAAAGTCATTTAAGAGGATAATAAATCCATTGTATATTGGTTTGGAGCTTTAGCTTAAATAAAGGAAAAGTTAATTTGTGTGAAAGCCAAATGTCATTCGGAGACCAATCAGAATGCGACAAATCATCTTTTTGCTCGGTACCTCCAGCTCGGTACTGTTCGGTACCACTCGGTACGACGCCTCGATATCAGTTACATGTAGGGGTGTCAATTTTTGACACGACACGAAAACCCGACCCGGACCCGCCGGGTTGGACCCGACCCGATTTCAAAACGGGTCGGGTTCGGGTTCCAGAAATCGACCCGTTTCAAAAACGGGTCGGGTTCGGGTTGACCCGGCAGGTTGCCGGGTCAACCCGCCAACCCGTTTAATTCAAAAAAATTCGAAATCCCGCCCTCTGCCCGCACTGCTGCCCCGCTGCCCCCGCGAGCTGCCCCGCTGCCCCGCTGCCCCCGCGCGCTGCTGCGTGCTGCCCCTGCGAGCTGCCCCGCTGCCCGCGCGCTGCCCCGCTGCCCCCGCGCGCTGCCGCGTGCTGCCCCCGCGAGCTGCCCCGCTGCCCGCGAGCTGCCCCGCTGCCCCCGCGCGCTGCCGGCAGCGGCCCTCGCGCCTCGCGCCTTCGCCGCTTCGCGTGCCGCGCTCGAGCTCGTGCCCTCGCGGGCTGCCGCGTGCTGCCGCGCTCGAGCGGCGGATTCCGCGTGCTGCCGCGCTCGAGCTCGTGCCCTCGCGGGCTGCCGCGTGCTGCCGCGCTCGAGCGGGTCCGATTTCGGATTTCGTGTGCTGCCGCCCTCGCGGGTCGGGTCGTGTCAACCCGGCAACCCGCCGGGTCGGGTCCGGGTTCGAATTTTCGACCCGTTTCTCTACTCGGGTCGGGTTAGGGTCGACCCGTTTTCCACCCGGGTCAGTTCGGGTTCGACCCGAACCCGACCCGTAACCCGAAATTGACACCCCTAGTTACATGGTTGTACCTCCGAACAGAGAGCTGCATTGGTAAAAGTGAGCCTATCTTAATTGATTTAAATGTTAAAATAAAATAAAATAAAGGTCACGACAAAATATATTAAGAAAATTAAAATTTTTACATCATTTAAAAAATATTAAGTGATTAAAAGGGATCTATTTTGACCAACATTTTGATTTCTAATAAAGGTTATAACTAGAATACCCTGAAAAAGTTATGAATAAGCTTTGGTTTTATAACACATTTGAAGGATTAGAGTTCTAGGGCTTTGCTTGCTAATATGCTTAATGGTTGTTGGGTATGCCTATGAGAAGTGTTGTTTAACCAAATGGAGGATATAAATCTATTTTGCTCGACCTTCGTTGATGTCCATTGTCACCTATTGTCAAAGTCAATATAGATTATATTGTGACGCTTCCTGGTTCACCTGACTTCTGCTAACATATGTTTTCTATCTTTATTCTAGAGATGTCAATATTTGACACAACTCAAAATTCCGAGCCGAATTTGACTTTAAAAATTTTAGTTCGGGTCAACTGTTTGAAAAATGAGTATGGGTTCGAGTTTTGCATTTTGACCCATTTTTAATTTTGGGTTGGTTTCTGATCAACCCAAAAACTCGAATCACCTGAAATCAACTTGGATCCTAATCGGGGCATATCGGATCAATTGAGAGGACCTAAAAATATATTTTGACACCCCTACTTTGCCCTTTGTGACTCACCACCGAATGGAGCTAGGCTTATTTGATTACCTTCCACTAAGAACTAACACTTTTTCTCATTTTTTACATTGAAAATAAATAACTGGGTATTATAATTTTAGCTTACATAATTAAATTACTTCATTGTATCACATCTTATATATGTTTTTTATTTTAATTTTTTTTATTCTACTTGAAAATTTTCTTATATTTTGTAAGCCATAATTTACTCATCGGCAAAGAATTCATGAGTAATGCTAATACTATATGCTTAACCTAATTATAATTGTTGCGGGCTAGAATATACGCGGTGATAGAGTTGCAATTCTACGTCTTAACGTTGCATGGATATCCAACTTACATACAGCGAACACAAGATTTTTTACTTGGAAAACCCTGTAAAGAGGAAAAACCATGGGGCCTAGCCTAGTTGAAAAGATTTTACTAGAATTTGAGTTGAGTACAGTGGGTTGATTCGTCCCAAAGGGCGATCAGATTACAAATGTCAACCGTATGGTTAAGTCTAGTGTTAAATCTGGCATCACTTAGAAGTTGGGGTGTCATTTGGTAGTATGACAGTAACTTGGCAAAATTTTGGCGTCAGTTGATTGTCTGGCGGAGTTTAGGGCCTCAAGTGTTGGTCTGGCGGAGTTCAGATCCTTAGGTTGTGGTCCAGTGAAGGTGAGGGCCTCAGGTGATGGTTCGGCGAAGGTGAGGGCCTCAGGTGGTGGTCCAGCGAAGGTGAGCGACTCATGCGGTGGTCCAGCGAAGGTGAGGGACTCAGGCGGTGGTCCGACGAAGGTGAGGCCTCAGGCGGCTGTCCGATGAAGGTGAGGACCTCGGACGGCTGTTCGGTGAAGGTGAGGGCTTCAGGCGGCGGTCCGACAAGGTGAGGGCCTCAGGCGGTGGTCCGGCGAGGGTGAGGGCCTCAAGCGGTGGTCCAACGACGAAGGTGAGGGCCTCGGTGGTGGTCCAGTGAGGGTGAGGGCTTCCAGTGGTGGTCTGGCGAAGCCACGACGAGGGGCGGTGGTTCAATGGAATTCAGACGGTGGTCGAGGAGGAGCTTCTTCTTTCTCTTCCTTCTATTCTCTTTTTTCTCTTCTTGCTTGGGGTCCTTTTTCAAGAGAAATGAGGGGTCTATTTATAGATTTCTAGAGTGACATGGCCCGTAAATAGGTGAGAGATAAATGGTGAATGAGGAGTGGTTGGATGGACGACTGATGTTGAATCTCTTGATCATGAACCATTTGATTGACATTTGATTGTCTTAGTGATGTTAAAATTTGGTGATCTTGGGCTCGTTGGATTTGTCTAGTCGAGCCGCTCGATTCGACTATAAGTACGTTATGTTTGGAAACCGTTTGGTAATTCAAATTGTGGTTTGAACCTTCCAACAACACTGCTAACCCTTGATTTGGACCCGTTTTGGTTCGGATTGAGTTGGATTTGGTGTCGTTGGGTTTATATTCTCAAGACGTTTAGTTCGACTATAAGTTTGGTGAAATCGAAGTTCGGATGGTCCCAATTTTAATTTTGGAAGTTTCCAACTTGATTTTGCATCGAAATTCGTGCCCAATCAAGATAATTTTTTTGATGACATAAAAAAATATTTATCAAATATTAATTTATAAGTGTTACCATTACTGAAAAAACCCAAAATAATCAAAATAATTTGAGTAAAATCATGTATATTAATAGCACTATTAATTAAAATTCTTGAATAAAACGTTTAAAAGATTATGATCATAAGTACAAAATTGCATCAATGTAATTTTAAGAAAATTAAAATTAATTATAAACTGCAAATATTCGGCAGTTATTTTGGAAAATAAATTAAGCTATTTGTTTACCTATAAATTATAATATATATGGCCTAAACTCATAATTTAAAAATAAATAATTTTCTTCAACCCGCTCTTACACATATTTGATCCCATAAATAAATTTTTTATTAGATTTATGAAAAATAATTAATTACAGTAACCCCTTGATTAAGTACGCATCTGTTTATGAACGGATCCCGGTTAAGGGTGCAAAATTTTTATAGAACTCAGGGATCAAGATTTATAACTTGAACATGTCATAAATGACAATTTATGATAAGTTTTGCAATTTCTTAAGTCTAACATTGAGGGTTGCTGCCTGAATATTTCTTTGAAACAATTCAAATGATTTTGCAGCGTTGGAATCATTCAATTGTTTTCCATTTGGTTTCTTAATCATCTTCTAAGAGATAGGCGAGAGGTCGTACCTGATTGAATCAGCTACTAACATGCGGATGTACGGGAGTGAAATCCTTCCCAAGAGAGTTAATTTGAGTGTGGATGACCATATGGGAGATGAGCATGCAGATGATGGCTTGGCTTGCGGACAAAGCTGCGTCTGTGGATGGTGGTTGGGCATGCAGACGGAACTAGGCGTGTGGACTAGAGCGCGGTGTCTAATGGTTGACGTGAGCTGGGCGTGCGAACTGTTGGACGGGTGTGTGATTTGCTAACGGTGGACAGGAGCTAGGCATGCGGATGCAGACATGGCGTGGCTGGTGAGCCGGATCAGAATCCTCAACTAAATCTAAGTATGCTCCTACTGGTTAGATACGCACGAAATTTTCGAATTGAACATAACATGCATACTTAACCAGGAATCTACATTAAATATAATTATTGAGTAAACGAGTTCTTTATATTTTACATATTCAATTTTAAGATAGCTAACACATTTATGGATGAACAAATTTCGAAAAGAAGCGCTATTAATATTTAAATTAGTTGTAGGAGCATAATATAAAAATGATTTAGAAATGAGCAAAATAGTCAAACTGTTTGGTGCATTCCAATAGTTTGACGTTTTCAAAATACACCAAACTATTTGTTGCACTGCTACAGTTGCAAAATTCAATTAGAGATCAGACAAAATTTTATATTAAGTATCATTAGCATCGTAATTAGTTGATTAAACACACACACATGCAATAAACGTTTTTCAAACTAGGCAAAATCGAACGTTTAGGGGAACAAGTGAGTTGCTCATTAATCTTTTTTTTAAATCATATATATATTTTGAATTTGTAAATTCATATATATTTATTGATTAGGAAAATTTTCCGTGACAATCAAAATGTCATTACTATCTTTTTTTTATATAAATTAGTAATTTAATTAGATGTAAGAATATTAAACTTATATATTGACATAAATTTTGAAATTGCTCATTTTTTTCTGAAATATAATAAATTTACACATTCAAGTTATTAAAAAAAAATGAAAATGAAACAATTTAAAAATGTATACATTAAATTGAATATAATTGTTAATTTATTTAGAAATTATTGATTACAAATTATTTTTTATTTTAATTTAACTAGTATTATATTATGATTTACTTTATTTGTCAACTTTTGATTTTTTTCCAAAATATTGATATCATTTATCTAATTAGTAATTTATGTAAAACTTATAAATATCCCAAAACAAAAATAAAAGACAATAATGATATTTTTATTTTCACAAAAAATTCGTCAAATATATAAATATATGTGAATTTATAAATTCAGAATATATAACTTTAAAAAAAAAAAAGATTAATGATCAACTCGCTCTTTCCTCTAAATGGACCATTTTGCCTAGTTCGAATTACGTTTATTGCAGATGCTTAATCAACTAATTAGATGCTAATGATGCTTAGTGTCCGAGCTCTAATAGAATTTTGCAACTGTAGCACTATTTAGAATGCACAAAACTGTTTGGTGCATTCTGTTGAATGCGCCAACCGATTTGACTTTTTCGAAATGCACCGAATAATCTGACTAATTTACTCTTTTTTATATTTTTTTATATTATGCTCCTACAACAAATTTAAACATTAATAGTGCTCCTTTTTAAAATTTTGCCATTATAGATAGAAAAAATAAAGAAAATAATAAATATTTAAATCAATAATAATTATCACACCAAACAATTACTTAGTCGAATCGATTTATTTCTAAGTATTTATCCTCTCAATGCATGCTTTATATATAATTGGGTTATCTTATTTTTAAATAAGCCAAAATCAGTAAACCAATTTCATGGTTTTAAAGAAAGCCACGTAAACAGATTATGAACCAACAATTTGAATATCTATAGATTTAGAAAATATTGGAGTACCTATAAGCAGAGTTAACCGAATGTTAAATGATATAAATAATAAATATTATATTATGTATATAATTGAAGCACTTTTATAATTTGCATAACCTTTAATTATTATGTCTATATGATGTGGGATTAAAACATCAAGATGAAGTTCTCAAGTTGAGTATGTATACACTATATATTTTTACATATATTTTTTAATTAAAATGAATCAACAAATAATATTTAATTTTTAGCTATTGATTTATTTCATTTTAATTATTTATATAATATAAAATTAATTTATTTTAATTTTTATCTTTTTTATAATAATAAATAATGTAACATAAATTTATAGATATAATTTTATAATGTAAATTTTGTATACTTTCAATAAGTATTGATATATCATCAAAAAAATATCTTCATCGAGCATGAATCTCAATGCAAAATTACATTGGAAATTTTTGAAATTAAATTTGACATAATTTGAACTCTGATTTCAGCAAACTTAGAGTCGAACTGATCAACATATTGAAAATACGAATAAATGATGCAAATTCTACTCAATTCGAGCGCAAATGGACCTAAATCGAATACCCGAAGAGCATTTGAAAAGTTCAAATCATAAATTGGATAAACAAACAATTTCCAAACACAACATGATTATAGTCGAATCGAATGGCTCGACGAAAAGAATTTAACGAGCATAAGATCACTAAATTCTGTATCATTAAGACCTTCAAAATGCAAAGTAAACAGTCCACAATCAAAGGAATGAACATCACCCATTCATTTAAACTACTCCTAAGTTACCCTTGATCTTTGTTCTATTACTAGCCATGCCACTCTTAAAAAATTATAAATAAAATCTTATTCCTCAGGGAACTCAAGTAAGGAAGATAAGGAAGAGAAGAAACAGAGTTCTCTTGCCACCAAATTCCTCCTCAATCATCACTGGACTTCCACTTTGCTACCAACTGTCGCCGGACTTTCGTCTGACCACCGATTATCATCGGACTTTCGCCCGGCCGTCGACTGACGCAGGAATTCCTCCAACTATTTCTTAGTTTGAATATTTGATATATATATGATAAGATTGATTGATGTTTTAAGTTTAAGATTATATTATCATATTATAATATTAATTTTATTAATTTTTAATAATACTATTATTTATTACATGATCTCATTTGACTCCTATCGAACCAGTTCGAGTTGAACCGTTTGAATCATGAATTCTTTCGATTTATGATCCGATTTTCACCGTCTCGAGTATGTTTTGAATGGCAAAAAATAAAAAAAAAACCGGCGGTTTACGCGGATTTGACTGCCTTAAGAGCGAAGCAAAAGGGCACCGCTTGAGAAGCTTGTGGCTCTTCAACCGTTCAACGTATTGGAAGAATGTAGCGGACATAACGATGAAGAGAAGAATAAAGACAAAGGTCTTATTGGGGATCGGTCGGGTTAATCCAAGCAGTCGCATGCCGGTAAATTCCTGTTTATTTGTGCGGTAGTAAAACTAAAACGTGACACAGCTAGCCTACACAAAATGCTATCTGTTTAAGCTTAATTTTATGTTAGTTCAGAAATATATTTAGATAGTTAGCATTGTGTCATATATATTTAGGCTTCATTTGGGATAATTTTTTATTATTTTTTAAAAATGTTTTTAATTTTAAAATTAACATTTTTATATTAAAAAGCTGCATTAAGAAGCAGTAAGAAAGTCAAATGAAGGTTTCGTTTGGGTCAGCTTTCTTACTGTTTCTTAAAGCAGCTTTTTCGTACAAAAATTAAAATGTTTATAATAGAAAGCTGCTTTAAGAAGCAATAAGAAAGTCGTCCCAAACGAAATCGAAATCTTAGAGAGATAATTGCTTTGAGAAGCAGTACTAAAAAGTCATCCCAAATTGGAGAAATTAATGTGCGGAAACCAGACGGTGATAACCATTCGGATTTGTTGTGCTTTTACTACCACGCTTTTGTAAATACTCAATAAAAATGTATAAAATATTCAATTATGAACGCATTTTTACTGAATATTTATTATAATTTTGCAAATACTTAATAAAAGTGCAGTAAATATTTAATTATTTTGTAAATATTCAGTATAACTGCAATAAATATTGAATAAAAGCACAGCAAATACTCAACAAAATATTCATAACACCTTAATGAGTATTTGCAAAAGCACAACAAATACTCAGTAAAAACGCAGCAAATTCGGACGGTTCTCGCCGTCCGGTCTCTGCACAAAATAATTTCTCCCCAAATTGAGCCTTATTCTAACAAATCAAAAAAAAAAAAAATCAGATATAAATTTAGAAAGGTAATAGTTTAAAAGTTCAAAATGAGATAGGTCAATAGTATTTTTTTTCTTAAAATAAATATTGGATTACTATATACGCACATTGGGGTTGAAGTAAAATATTAATATTTTTTTTCATACTTTTAAAATATATAGAAAACAAAGAATATGTTAAAAGAATTCATAGAATGGGAGGGGTGGGATTAGTTTCTCTTTCTAGGATGGATAAATTTATTATATAAATAAATCAAGATTTTTAAAAAATAAGATGAATTAGGCTTACTTTAAAACAAAGTCTTGTAAATAATATATCTCATTGCAATAGCCAATTATTTCTTTGTTGGTACATCACGAGAATCACTTTTTTAGAATAGACCGAGAAGTATAAATCATCGATATCATTTATGATAGAAATCATAGTCGTTTAAGCCGCTACAACACTTTTTTTTTTTAATATTTGGGGAAGTCAATTTCAAATTCGTACTAATTAACATTTACCAATGCAACTTTTTTATTTCTTTATTATAATTAGCAAGAAAATGAAATAGTTTTAAGTAAATATTTCCTCGTTTATCTTATCCAGATTACACATCATGCACATAAAATGATGATCAATAACGAAGAATGATTCAAATACAATCAATAGTTGCAGTCAATATGATTTCATTCTTATCATCCTTAAACAAATACAAAAACATTTTGTTCTCAAGAATAAGTCCTTAACTTTTTCTCTGTCTTATTGTTTGGCCTATTATGTTCTCTACCATATGCTAAAAAAATTTCTTTATTAAATCATCACAATTTTGTCTGTTTTATTGTGTGCACTATTGTGTTCTCTATCATAAGCTAAAAGATTTTTTTAATCCAATTTTTAAACCTTTTACCAATAAATGAGTCCCAGTCCCCTGCCTTGACTTATAATAATTATTAGCTCTTAAGGCTAAAATAGGTAGCAAATGAGATAAAATGCATAATCTTTCTGAACGTTATACTCCACCCATTTATGATATTTTTCAAACCATTTTGAATTAAACATTTGTTCAATAATTCCATCACTGTGTGGTGAAAATTATGGGTTTTTTGGTTGATGGGTCTCCTTCACAAAATATTTTCTATGAACTTTATCTTTCTCATTAACATCATAAATTCAAATCGAAATCTAATGTTTAGGGTAAATACGAAGATGGTCTGTATCAATCTCCACCCATTTCTCTTCCACTTTAAATATCTATCCATTTATTGAACCCTAAACAGAGAGATAACCCTAATATTAATGTCGAGAATCAAAGTCCAAAACCAAATAACTATATCATAATTAATAATACGAACGACAATATCAATGTGAACCCATTTTTATTTTTATTTTATTTTTTTAATGTGAACCCATTTCTTTGTCTTCAAACATCGATAACATTTTGATCAAACAATATCAATGCATAACCTTACTATAAGTTGTTTGAATAGTATTCTAACATTGATCAAAACTATCTTTGATTCATGTTCAAGGCTTCTTCGACTACTAATTTTTTTATCTTTTTTTTTTAACCAAAAATTTTATTCCAAACCAAAAGAAAAACCAGTACAAAATACAACATTCAAAGATACAGCACGACGAGAGAGTGGATAAAAATACAAAACAAGAGGGCTCAGTTTAAGGCCGAGACTACCAGTTACCCTTAAGCCAAGCTCGGGCCATCCAATCTGATGAAGAGACGCACCAAAGCCAACACCAAAGGTTGCCACGGGTCAGCGATAGGACAAGCGAGCCTCAACCACATCATTGCCCAGCCAAACGAAAAACAAACGGAGAGCTCGAACATATGCAAATGCATCAGGAAACAATAAGTCAAGGTAACCACCCTCACCACCAAAACAACCAGACCATCCAATGCACAATCCCAGAAAATTGCACCTAGAAAAAATGCAACCATAGGGCAACCACCACAAAAGCCACGGCCATTACCGACGACGTCTGCCCCTACCACGAGCTTTACCATGAGAGGCACCAGAAACAATAGGTTTATCACGCAACAAAGCAAAAGGTTTACCAGGATCGTCCGCCCCACTAGACTCAGAAGAGGAAACGAATTCCGAATCAGACAAAACATGAAGCCAATCTAAGTGCTTCCTCACATCCCTATCGGAATTGTTCCCCACATGAAAAACCAAGGCTTGAGGTTCAATTAATTTCACTGGCACATCGACACAAGCATTATGAATATCATCCACTCCCAAATTAACTGAAGAGGCAATCTAATAACTGGGTATTTCCTTCCTGCTCCTCTAAACTCATAATTTGTTCTTCAGGGAGATCATCATTTAGAGGGGACTCAGCAGGGATCGGGTGTGCTGCTAAGAAATCAGCTACGGCTTGACCTTTGATAGCACGTAAGGGTATAAACGTGATATCAGGCACCAACCTGAGAAACAGGGGACAAATCCTTCATGGATCCAGAGAAGTCAGATCGCTCAACAGCCATTGAAGGAGCAACAATTTTAGTTAAAACACATGGTTCACTTAAAACCGGCAAAGAATTAAGTTCACCACCCAGCAAAGCGCCATTACTATAACATCCCCAAACATCCTGCTCAACAATAGCCATGGCACCCACAGACACCACAGGTGCATCATCAACAGTAGGGTCAACCACAGCAGGATTAACTACAACATTATCAAAAGGAACTGCCACAGGATTTAAAACTATACCCAAAGGCTCAACAACAATAACATCAGCAGGCCCAACTTCATTCAAATCCGGGGCCGACACAGGGTTAGGAGAGACTCTACCCGAGACAACATAGTCAACATCTAAACCTCCCTCCTTAGCAGTAGAGAGAAAACTAAGATCAGATGAGTGCATAAAAGCTAAATCAACCCCCAACAAATGAGGAGGAGGCAAAGCAGAGGAAACAAGGTTAGGATTAAGAATTTTACAACTCGTTTTAGAATGGCCCAAGGCTAAACAATGCACACAATACTCAGGAAAGTCTTCGAAAATGATAGATTGAACATACCCAACACTATCCGGACCATTCCAAATCATGTTCGGATACTGCTTGGACACATCCAGTTCAACTAAAACACGAGCAACAGAAGGACGCGAACCATAGGAGGTCACATTGTCCATCTTCAAGGGTTTACTAAAGATCTGACCTAAACCATGAAGAATACGCGGAGCGAATAAATGAGGCCGTAAGTTAGGGAATGAAATCCAGATTGCGATAATAGGTGATTCAACCTCCACATCCAACGTAGGAGACCATTTAATCAATTTCATGAAGCAATTAGTTACAAAATAAGATCTATGAGCAAAGACACGACAGTAATCCAGATCGTTAAAAAGTTTGATCAATACATTATGCTGATTTAAAACTGTTACTGAAACCTCACCAATAAGTTTAAGCTTGAAGAAAAAACTCCTAATAGCTTCAAGCGAAGGTTTTCGACCAGGAAATTTACCAACCAAAGCAAGTTCAAATGGGGCAGCCAACGACGCGATTTCCGCTTCGAAAATCCACAGCGTCGGCAAGCCCCTATGAGAGGAAACCTTGAGCTCGGGAAAACCACCAGAAAGAGGGGAAGAACCAGAAAGTGCATCTTTAAACGAAAGAGAAGACGAAGCATCCAAAAAAACAGGATCATACTAATTTTTTTATCTTGTTTTTGAGATGTGAATATTATTCGAATAAGTTTGACTATGAGCCAAACATCTATAAATCAAGGAGCAAGCAGTATACACACACTGTTTGTAAAAAAAAAAAAAATCTATAAATCAAGGAAAGAACAAATTTCAAGCTATCTTATATCCTATGTTCTTACAAGTTTAGGATTTAGAGTGCAAATATATGACATTGTTGGAGATATAAAATTTGTCAAATATATAACATCACTTGCCTTCAATGATAATTGAACCTCAAGCCTTGGTTTTTTTATTATTCGAAAAATTTTCTTTATTAAATCATCACAATTTTGTCTGTCTTATTGTGTGCACTATTGTGTTCTCTATCATAAGCTAAAAGATTTTTTTAATCCAATTTTTAAACCTTTTACCAATAAATGAGTCATAGTCCCCTGCCTTGACTTATAATAATTATTAGCTCTTAAGGCTAAAACAGGTGGCAAATGAGATAAAATGCATAATCTTTATGAACATTATACTCCACCCATTTCTGATATTCTGCAAACCATTTTGAATTAAACATTCGTTAAATAATTCCATCACTGTGTGGTGAAAATTATGAGTTTTTTGGTTGATGGGTCTCCTTCACAAAATATTTTCTATGAACTTTATCTTTCTCATTAACATCATAAATTCAAATCGAAATCTAATGTTTAGGGTAAATATGAAGATGGTATGTATCAATCTCCACCCATTTCTCTTCCACTTTAAACATCTATCCATTTATTGAACACTAAACAGAGAGATAACCCGAATATTAATGTCGATAATCGAAGTCCAAAACCAAATAACTACATCATAATTAATAATACGAACGACAATATCAATGTGAACCCATTTCTTTGTCGTCAAACACTGATAACATTTTGATCAAACAATATCAATGCATAACCTTACTATAAGTTGTTTGAATAGTATTGTAACATTGATCAAAACTATCTTTGATTCATGTTCAAGGCTTATTTGACTACTAATTTTTTATCTTGTTTTTGTGATATGAATATTATTCGAATAAGTTTGATTATGAGCCAAACATCTATAAATCAAGGAAAGAACAAGTTTCAAGCTATCTTATATCCTATGTCCTTACAAGTTTAGGATTTAGAGTGCAAATATATGACATTGTTGGAGATATAAAATTTGTCAAATATATAACTTCACTAGCCTTCAATGATAATTGTTAGCTAACTAGCGATAGAGACGAAAAAACTTCCTTAGAACTTTAAAAGTCGAACTATTACTTGTGAATGAGAGGGTACAGAAAAAACTACTTTAGAAAGTAGTAAGAAAGTTGTCACAAATGAAGTCTTACTATGACCATATAGATTTTCCTTCATGTTCGTGTATTTTAAATTTTATTTCATAATATTTTTATTTAATATATTTTAAATTTTAATTTATGTAAGAAAAAAAGTGATAAAAATTATGAAAAAATTCAAATGTAATAGTTATATAATTATTAGGGGTGTCAATTTCGGGTCACGGGTCAGGTTCGGGTCGAACCCGAATTGACCCGGGTGTTAACGGGTCGACTCTAACCCGACCCGGGTAGAGAAACGGGTCGAAAATCCGAACCCGACCTGACCCGGCGGGTTGCCGGGTTGACTCGACCCGACCCGGCGGGTTGCAGGATATACTCACAACTAAGTCTTTTTCTTTAAGGGTATATTAAAGAGTTTTTAGCTTGCAAGAGTTAAAAAGGAAAGAGGCCATTGAAGCCAAATTGAAAAGAAAGCTATATACACAAAAGTGTATCAAAAATCAAAAGATGCTCAAAGAGCCAATCAAAGTGATAAGAGGCATAAAATGAGCGCACTAAATGCAAGCTATCCTCTCTTTGGTAAAACTCTTAAAACTTAGAAAACTCATTGATTATGTGATACTTTCAAAGACTTGATTTAAATTTTCATGATTGAGAAAAATTACTTTGGTTTATTATTTATGAGATATTTTAGTTATAAACAAGTCTTAAATGGATCTTTTTTACTCTATCTAGTTATTCTGAGTTAGATTTCTATTTTCCAAAAGAATTTTATACCCTGAAGGATGTCCGATCTAGGGTTAACAGAATCAGATATTCTACCTTCTTCTGATTGGGATTTGTTAAACTTCTTGATCTCTTGGAACTTTAAAAGTTTAACTTTTGAAAAAATTCTCATATGATGCCTCCATAAAAAAAAAAAAAATCAGAAAAATTAAATTCCAAAAATATTCGGTGTTTGGTGTTGACCTCGATTTTGTCCAGAATTGGGCTTGGAGAGTTGACTTGGTCAAATTGACCAAGCCAGACCCCAAGACCCTCTCCAATGGGTTCAGTGAGTTGTTCAGAGTCGATTTAGCCCGGGCCCAAGCCGTGGGTCAACCTGGTTGACCAAGTCAACCATGGTTGACCAATTTGAACCCTTTAAGCCAAAAATCAATTTTTAAATTAATTTCATGGCTTCGTGGCTCAAACCCCTCATCACCATGACCCTCTTGACTGATTTGACCAAGTCAATCATTGACTTGGTCTAATTAAGTCTTAAATAGGTTAAAATAACCTATTTGGAGCCCATTAAGATCTCATTCAATAGAATTAATGCCTCCTTAATGGCTCAAATTCAAAATCCTGTGGGATTCAGTGGGATTTCCCTCCTAATGGCCCTTAGATTAGATCCAAGCCGTTAGTGATAGGGTTAGGAGCTTTAAATAGGAAAAATTTAGGTTTGAAAAGGACTTTTTGGCTCTTGCTCGATCTCCAGAGCTCCTTAGGCCCTGAGATTTTGTGAGAGTGCTTCCACGACTCTTCTCCACCTTTCCCGACCAGATCCCGACCTTCTCGAGCCATCGGCGACGAGAAGTCCGGCGAACCCGACCGTGAAACCCTTCCCACGCGAATCCTGTTCGATCAAAGGTGATTTGGAGCTTGGCATCAACTAGAAATTTGTTCCTGCAGATTCCACGAGTCCAACGAGCCCAAGATCTTCTGAATCCACCATGTGGATAGAGGTATAGCGCAAACCCTAGTCTAGAACACTTAGATCTATTTAACTTTTCAAATAATGTGTTTTAGATCATGAAAAATATTCCCCAATGATGCTCTTCATACCTAATACCTATGGTTAAAATTTCGTTGAAAACTATTGAGCGAGTCGAGAGATCAAAGCGATTATTCGTTTATGGCTTAGGTAGACCGCCTGCATGCATGTCCTGTAGATCAGACCGTTGATATTCAAATCAACGGTTTTGATCGAGAAGGACTGCGGGTCTGTCCAGCCGCGCGGTCCGCCTGGGTGCCTGGATTGCAGTCCGCCTTGATCTCCGCCGTTCGTTTGGATAGGCGCGGGATCGGGCGGCGGAGAGCTCGCAGACTCATTCAAGTGAGCCGCGGGTCCCGCCGTACCGCCGTAATCATTGGTCAATGATTGGCGGTGGCGCCAATCATTGGCGCGGACCGCGGGACCAATCCGCTTCCGCCACGTAGCCCTAGCCGCCGAAATTCGTTTTAAATATTCTTTAAATTATTTTAAATGTATTTTAAAATTCAGAAAACTTCAAAAAATCGTAGAAAATTCATTTTTCGTCCGATTTTCGCGTGCAATACCTCGTTTTGTTCGTATTTTCATTCTCTACACTATAAAAATAATGTATATATATTTAATTATTAATAAAACAATAAAGTGTGCTTTTATTATTAATTATTTAAATTTTATTTTAATAATAATTATTAGTGTATTATTATTTTAATTATATTTATGGTAATTATTATGTTTTAAGTTATTTGTTAATGTTTTTTTGTATGATTCCACTTTTATTCTTATTATTATCATTATTATTATCACTATTTAAATGTTAAAAGTATTTTTTTTATGATTATATATTATTATAGTTATTTTAATTATTTAAATTGCTTAAAATATTAATAGTAATTAAGATATTATTATTATATTTTAAATTATGATTAGATTTTAGAAATTTTGAGCTTCATTTTTCAGCTTTATTTAATTATTATTTTGATTATTTATTATTTTAAATTATTTTAAAACCCTTTTATTACCTTTAAGCTTCCAAAAATCATATCTTTCTCGTTTTTGATCCGCTGTCGACGCACAACATCTTGTTTTGAACGTATTTAGATTCTGCATATTCTGGAACTAGATTTACTTAAAAGTTTTGGTCTGCCTGCAGTTATTTTAAAATCAGCCAATAGCACTATTTTAAAACTATTTAATTATTGTCTTTAAACTTTGAAATTGCGTAACTTTCTCATTTTGAGTCGGATTTTGATGCACAACACCTTGTTTTGGGTGTATTTGGAATTCTGTACAGTTTGCAATCAGTTCTGGGTGAAAATTCTGTTTAGATTTTCTGATGTATCCCAAACAGTGAAATGACACTATTTTAAAATATTATATTACTGTATTTAAACTTCGGAAATCATATCTTCGTCGTTTTAAATCAGATTTTTACGTACAACCCCTCGTTCTTTTCAGAAAGACGAACTTTATGTTTTGAAACTATTTCCAGTCACTGATTTTGGCTGTATGACTATATTCCTGTTTTGATCCTATTATTTGGGGATTTTGATATTTATATATTAATATAACAATTATTTTCATGATATAAACTATTTTCAAATCGTTTTGAGGCATCATTTGAGTGACCAGTGGTTCTCCCTTATATTTATGTAGATATCAATTGATCTATTTTTAATTATATTATTTTTCAAGAAACTCTTATATATTTAGGTATTTTTAATTACTTTGAAATTACATACTTTATTAAATCCTAATTTTGGGAGATCCGCTATTTCATGAAATTTTAAACTTGGCTTCTAGATATGAAGAGCAATCATGGAGGAGAGGATTAGTGGGTGATTGAGTTCCAATCATTCACTAATCCCTTCATTAAGTGTCTTTCCTTTTATTTTTCGTAGATTGCATGTGTAGGTCGCACCACGAGCACTTAGCTTAGGTTCTCCTAGATCTAAGGACATGGTATGTTTATTTTATTTTTGTACTCCCATGCATTTATTACCTTGAGGGTTAGCTAAAACTTTGGTTCAAACCCACATAATGTAGTGACACCTTAAGGACAAAAATTAAGGACCCGTCTAGCGAACTTAGAAGTTTTCTAGGAGCTAGGATAGATCCCGGATTGACATGAAAACTTCAACACTTAAACTTAGTGACATCATAAACCTCCCAAAATTTTCTAGGGATTTTTTAGAAGTCTTTAGACCCCTTAGTTAACTAACCCTAATTAACTGGTTAAATAAAGCCCCGAA
Source organism: Dendrobium huoshanense (assembly GCA_016618105.1). Lineage (NCBI taxonomy): Eukaryota > Viridiplantae > Streptophyta > Magnoliopsida > Asparagales > Orchidaceae > Dendrobium > Dendrobium huoshanense. The sequence goes on along the minus strand of CM028346.1, from coordinate 27,488,568 downwards.
ACCTTCCGAAAAATACAATAAATACATTTTAGGTCAGAAAATTACCCATGATACCTCAAACTGACCAGAATCTGATCCTTGACTTTAGATAAATAGGGCTCCCTAGTTTGACTTCAGGTTGACCCCTAATTTGACCATAGGTGGAATTTACCGTTTTGCCCCTAATAATTCACTAAAAATTATTAAAAATCCAAAATCTTTTCCAAACACTTGGGAACACTTTCTCTGGTCATTCCTGACCTTTGGGAGCGATTCCAATCAGTTTGAAGTTGATTTGGATCAAAACAATAAAAAAGGCCCTTTATTAGGAAATTTAGAAAATTCCAATAAATACTCGATCTTTAGAAATCCATAACTAATTGTAGAAAATTCCAAATTAGGTAAACTCACTTGCATTAGACTCCAATTAGGACCTAGTATTTATTAAAAATCTTAGGTTTCTAGAAACTGACCTAGATTAGAAAGTCAACTTTTTGGTCAACCGTAGTTCATTTAGGGCCCGAAACTTAGAAAATTCATAACTTTTCCTAGAGAACTCCGATTTTAGCCTACTACATGGCTAACTACTCGTATTAAGGTCTAGTATTTTCCTAAGGTGATAAAGATCCCCAACCTAGTCTATTTCCTATAGTGACTTTTTGGACCCTTAGCCTAGTTCCTAGGAAGACCCGGGACTTTCCAAAATTGGCTAATATAACTTTAACTTTAAATATCATCATCCTAAGTTCCTAAAACTAATCAACAAACTAAAATAATTAAAATGCACCCTAATTCACTAATATTTGAATTTCAACAAAAATTTCCTTTTCTGACCTACAACAGACCTAAACTTTAGACAATTTTAACTAACTACCCTGCTTAGGATCTATCCAAACTACGCAAGCCTTACACACACATAGTATGATTTGCTAGGGCACCACTTCTAGATCTAGGTTAGGCCGCTGGGTTTTACTTTTCTGCTGTGTGCCGGAGCTTTCGTGGATTTCATTGCATGCTGTTTGAAAATGATTGGTGTGTTTGCTTACATTTATTGCATTCTGGATGTGAGCGTTAGACTTACCCATATGTTAGGAGTGCTATATACATACTGTTCTTCCGTGCAGGTGGTCATGCTCATGCTGATAAAAGGAGGAGCAATGTCATGATTTCTAATAATGTGTTTTATGCAGGTGTTTGCTCAGCTCACCCTAAATAAAATGAGGGCTAAATTAATTATAACTGCACAGGTGGAGCGCTTAGCCCTCAAAATTAAGAGCATGGCTTGGCATAGGATCAATGGTGTTAGCACTTTTATTTTCATATAAACTGCTTGGGATTTTTATTAGGATAACCTTGCAGGGTTTTAGAATTTACTGCTTCCCATTTGATGTAAAATTAATTTGTAATAATTGTTAAGAGTTGTGAAAACAACTTTTGAGTTGGGATATTCTTATCCAGCTCGGATTCTAAAAGAAGAATGCATCCCTAAGGGGAGAGTCTTCTTCCATTTGGAAGATCGAGCTGGATGGCTTTAGATATCCAAAGAGAAAAGGCAATACACCCATACTGAGGGAATTGTCTCTTCATTTAGATATTCAAGCCACGACGGATCCAAAGAGTCCAAGGAGGAGAGATCCAAGGAGTCCAAGGGGGAGAGATCCAAACAACCCAAGGAGAAGACATCCAGAAAGCTAAAGATTGAAGACCCAATATCCCACTCAAAGTTGTTGGCGTCTGTCATAGGCTTAGAAATCCGGGTTATTGGCAGTGGTGCTCGGCCACTTTATTTTCTGCATATCTGGGTTGTAATAAGGGCAATTTGCCTATGACCATTTAGTTGATTATTTTTGGATTTATATTGATGTGTTTACCTGACTGTGCAGTAGAAATTGCCTGCTTTCCTTAGGTTTCTTTTCTTGCATGCCAATTTTTGTTTTCACATGGATATCGTTAGGCTCTTTAAGGATTATAAAATTTTTATACTCATAACTAATTTTCTAATATTTTAAGGCTTTAAATAATATAGAAACTTGACGAACCTAGGGAACTGCCGGAATCGTCCGGGGGTAGCATGCATATTATTGCATTTCTTCTTTCCTTGCTATAAGACATCTCCCTGCCTGCGGATAGAGTCTGGATAATCTGGCCTATGAGGATGAAGTGCCGGACCTAGGGAGACCCAGTCTTTTCTAAAAATTATTTTATACTAAGCCTGTTTTTAAAATCCAAAGCATTCATGAGCTGACATTTCAACTAGCATGCATTGCATTAGAAATTAATTTAATTAAAATTTAATTGCATTAGTTAGGGGCATTCACCCAACATAAGTCCATGACCACTTTGGAAATTCTCTAGATGTCGGTCCTCTTTCCAATAAACTGTACCTCCCACCCATCTTTCATAATTAACCTGATAGCATGATTTTGAAGCGATTAGGTGGTTAGCTGGCTCCCCCAATCCAGGCCGGGATAAGTCCAGATCTTTGCATCGCATTAGCTAGGACACTGATCTTAGTGTGTGTCGAACACTAAGTCCAAACTAGATTTAAGATTCGAGGCTACTACATTCGATATCGTAGTATGCCTTAAATAGTAGGTAGGTCCATTTCTTTCAGGGACTATAAATCCTACTTATTCACGTCACAGGATGACGCCACCTCCATATCTTCTCTCACGCATGTGATTCAGTGCCTGATTTTTTTCTTTCTTCAGTTTCTCTCTAGTACCCTAGAGCCTCCGAATACTGGTATAAGCCACGCATGTTGATTCAGCCCTTCGGACATTTCTTCCCTTTGAGTAGGACTTCCTAGTCTATACCCATGTGTCAGTCCCATTTTAGGAAAGGATAATATATGATCCTTAATCGAAAGTTTTCTCAGGCTCCGGCATGGGATGTAATTAACCATGGGGGCTTGCGCCCGTGGGAAACTCGATCCCACATCTACTAAATCCCATTCGAGCTCTTGCATCGGGTGGGGGAAACCCGTGATTAGGTCGTGTATATTACTACCCATCAAGGTGTGTTGATGAAAGCCTCTATCTCCTATGGTTAGTCGTATGCACGATCCAATCTGTCCCTTCCAATTGGCCCATTTGCGCGGTGCTCTTTCGGAGGTCCACATTTGGTTTTCATTGTGTTGTTTTTATTTTTCTGTGTTTTTGACTGTTTTTCTTTTGTTTTATTTTTGAGGGTCTTGATCATCACCATTCTTCTCTTGATTTCAATTTCAAGTCACATCGGCCTAGCAGATCATTTTATCGTCCTGGACGATGTGACAAATTTTCTTCAAAAATCCATCTGCTGAACTTTTCTGTGCTTAATATTACTCATCGTCCTGGATGATTTGATCGAACTCATGGTGATAGTCCTGGCCAATAGCATATTTGTCTGGCCGATGCATTTTATGTGCATCGTCCTGGCCGATACACTGGATCGTCCTGGACGATCCACGTGTCTGTAAGTTTAAATCTTTAAATTCGGCCTCGGACGATCCATTATTGGACAATCGGCCAGGCCGATCCACTATTCGTCCTGGACGATACATGTGGCAAGCATTTTAAACGTTTTAACTTCGGCCGGTACGATCAATCTTACTCACCAGCAGCAGCAGCATGACCAGAACATCGCCTGGTTCAATGCTCAGTTTACCACACTTGCCAGTTACTTTCAGCAGCCACCTCCACCACCTCCATCTGATGATCAGGATCCCTCGTTCTTTTAGTCTGTGCTTTGTGTTGTTTATTTCTTGTCTTTTTATAGTTTGCTTGTCAGTCTTTTGTGATGTTTTTCTGTTGTTTCTGGACCCTCTTTTTGTGATGACAAAAGGGGGAGTAGGATAGGGTGTGGTAGGAAAAAGCTGTTGTAACTTTGATTTTCTAATGAACCTATTTTTTTATTTAATTTTTCCTACTTGTGTTTGCCATCATAAAAAAGGGGGAGATTTTTGCAAATCTATTTTTCATGGCTTATGTTTTGATGATTGACAAACACTGTTTCTCTTGGACTACTTGTTACTTCTAACTTTTCAGGAATCGAAGATCGGACGATCAAGAAGGAGCCAAGTTCAGGATTGCGTAGGTTTATGGTTGAGTCAGTATGTACGTTTGATTTTCACCTCTTGAGTCTACTTGTAATGGTTAAAGAGACTGATGCTAAGTAACCCTACACACACACACACACACTTAAGGGGCTTAGAATTTCTGTTTTTGCCCACATCGGCCTGGCCGATATTTATATTGTCCGGGACGATCAGCTTAAAACAGAAAGTCTAAGTAAGGATTCTTAATTAAGGCAGCCGTCATTAACATATCGGCCGGGACAATACGTGTATCAGTCATGATGATAAGCTCAAAACAGATAGAAGTAGCCGCCATAGTCAATTAAGGTATACTGTATTTTTAAATTATCGGCCAGGACGATCCTAGGATCGGTCTGGACGATATTCACAAATTATGTCATAATTGTTCAGGAAATCAAGGGAGTAATTAAGGATGATTGATACGATCATATCGTCCTGGACGATCGCAGGATCGGCCAGGACGATCCAGTCAAAAACCTTAAGTTACTTCAGAACAATAAACATCGGCCAGCTCGTATCCAGGGCTATTATCAGGACGATTTTCCTCTGATTTGAACTGATTGGCCAGGACGATCAAGCCAATTTTCAATCGTCATGTTTTGCATCCAGGGCTATGCTCTGGCCGATCTTCATTGATTTTTACTGATCGGCCAGGCCGATGTCCATATCGACCCGGACGATATTGTTGGCAACTTGCAATTAATGAGCTCCTTTGAAGCTCTTCTATTTAAGAGCTCATGTTTAACGTTTTTTAAGACCTTTGGCTGCTGCCTTGACATGAGAAGACCTTGAGGAGAGAAAGAGAGAGAGGAGAGAGAGAGGATCTTGTGAGGGGATTCACAAGGGTTGCTTCAAGGATCGCTCTGCTTCGTCTTCGTCTAGAGTTTCTCATCCGTGGAAGGGTCGGCAGAGGTAAGGAGTTTGCTTTTGGTTTTGGTTCTCTGCCAGCTTCAGGAGGAAGCAAAAGGAGGAAGGTTCTCTGCCTTGCCGGGGTGGCAAAAAGGAGGTTCTTGTGAGGGCTTATCCGCCTAGCTGTGGGGGCTAAAGGAGAGTCACGTTTTGTAGTGCAATACTTGGAGGGTGCCTCCAATGAGTGGATGTAGGTCGAGTCGACCGAACCACTATAAATTTATGTGTTCTTTTTCTTGCTTCCGCGCTTTTAAATTCCGCATTTATTTCTGTGGTGTGATTTGGTTTATGCAATTTTCTTTTTTTGTGAAAAGAGTTTTTTAAAATACTAGTTCACCCCCCTCTTGGTTAACTTGGGACTAAGTTCATAGGGCTTAACATCCCTAACGAACTTTCAGCGAGAGCGGCAGCGCGAGCGCGAGCTCGAGCGCTGGGCAGGCGGCGGCGCGTGGCAGCGGGCAGGGGGCAGGGGCAGCGGGCGGGATTTCGAAATTTTTTAAACTAAACGGGTTGGCGGGTTGACCCGGCAACCCGTCGGGTCAACCAAGACCCGACTCATTTTTAAACGGGTCAATTTCTGGAACCCGAACCCGACCCGTTTTGAAATCGGGTCGGGTCCAACCCGAATTTTCCGGGTCGGGTTTTCGTGTCGTGTCAAATATTGACACCCCTAATAATTATCACCAATATATTTATTTGCAAAATTATTAGCTAAATATCAAAATTCACAATAAAACTATATGAATGCATATAGCCCATGAGCCAGTTCGAACTCGACTCACGATTCAAGCTTATTGAGTCAAAAGTTTGAGTTTGAGTTTAAATTCAAGCTCAAATATTATAAGAGCTTGAGCTTAGCCCGACTTAGCTCATCGACTTGTCGAGACTGTTCGATTAATATTAATTAACTCTTTACCATATATTAACTTGATTAATTCTTTTATCCATATTGAAAAATAAGAAATCACACTCCAAAACGTGTTAACCCCAAACTTTCATATCGAGCTTAAGCATTTAATTCAAGCTCTAGCCTCATATTTTTGGGATCTGAGCTCAAGAGCTCAACAAATGAGTTTGTGTTTGAGCTCAGTATAAATTAAATAAATTTGACTCGATTAAACACGAACTCAACTAATTTATTATGTTCATATGTACATAATTATCCCATTTTATTACATTTTATATAAACCATGCGCAAGCCATTGGCCTGTTTATTTTGTATAGAGGTTATGAGTTAACTAAATCGATTCAATTTGTATCAATTTTAGGTAAATTATCGGTCAACATATCTCCATTGGACCCCATCAAATTACCAATATCAATTTAAGACCAAATATTTAGCCCAAATCAACTCTTATGAAGCATATCATTAATCCGAAGATAATCCAGCCTGATTTGGATTTCATCCCGAGGTAGAAACGGCTTCTCTTTCGAAGAGATTATTACGTGCGGAGTCTTGATGCATTTGTAGGTCAATTCGGACGCGGCACGTCACCCAATTCATGACGTGGCGCATCCATATTGGCCTTCGGACACTTCCGGACACCGCACGTAATATTTTTTCTCTCTTTTAAGGATAGGTAGAATATGATTTCAACGTACTTAATTTTAAGGACATAATAGAAAAGGAAATTTTTTTCAAAATATCTAAAATGGTTATTCTATTAAGAGAAAAAAAAAATTTAAGGATAGGCGATTGATCACCTATGTTCTTCCTAGGAGTATAAGTGAGTAAAGTAGTCGGCTTGATAAATAACAAGTGAACCAAGCTCGACAAATGACTAGCAAGTCAAGATCGATGAGTTAATGAGCCAGTTTGGACTCCTCCCATTAGCTTGTGAGTCAGCTTGTTTAAAAAATATTAATATAAAATTCACTTAAAATATATAAGATTCACCAGCTTAAGTATAACGCTGTTAAAAGTATTTAAAAATTATATTATACATTTTTATATTAATTGAATCACTAATATTTATCTTTAATTTCTCATTTTTAATTATTTTATTATAATAATTATTTCTATCATAATCATTTTTTTATGTGCTAGAAAATTTATGTCAGTACATTTGGTATTTTATGTCTTAGCATTGGACAAAAATACCACACATGCAAATAAAAGATGTAGAAGACCAAACAAATTTTTCATAGAAAAACTAGAAAGCATAAGATCCATAGGTTATGACTCAATTGAAAAATCTACTATATATAAGAGAAAAGAATTCTTCCTTCCTCAAACTTGAAGAATGAGAGAACTATTTTAGAATAAAATGTTTGATTTTTCTTTTGCAGGATTTATAAAAGTTTAGTGTTTATAAGCGAACAATTGATACCCAACAGCAGTGTTAGATCTTTGCAAGGGTTAGTAGATGATGGTGAATTGTGATGATTGTTGGTGGTTGTCATTAGTGATGATAACGACTGATGGTTGTCGTCGGCGTCAATAGGTAGAAAATGCTAGATAATTTTTTTAGTTCTCTTAGCTCTTTGACCTCCCTATGTGTATAGAAAAAGATGATATATTTTTAGCTTTTTGATATGGGCATTTTGATAAATTGAGTCAGAATTCAAAATACTCCATTGTATGATCTATATTTATTCTTTTGATCATGTGGCATTTCTCAGCAATTAAGCGCCTTAATGATGTCAGAATTAAGTGATCTTAGACTTGTTGAATTTGTTTTGCCAAGTTTCTCGATTTAACTATGAGCACGCCAAATTTGAAGATCATTTGATCATCCAACAAATGTCGAAGTTTCCAATTATACATCAAATGTTCAATTTGGTCTCATTTATTTATTGTTTAAAAATATTTATTGTATAACTCTTAAAATATATAAGGTTCAATTGTTTAATTAGAATGTTGTTAAAATTAATTTAAATTGAATTATACTTTCATATTAAGTTCTTTTGTATCATTAATTTATCATTTTATAATTATAATTGGTATATAAAAAAAGAATTTATATACATATCGCATAATTTTATATATTTATAAATATGATATGTAAGTTTTAATATTTTAATATCTCATTTATATTGAGATATACAGCGAAAATATATATTTAACTTAAAAAAGATAATATTAGTGATATTTTTTATGTTATTTACAAATTTAGATGTTATATAAGTGAATATTAAAATTCAAAGGTTAAATTTATAAATACATAAAAATTATATGATATATATGTTTATGCCTCTAAGAAGAAAAATTAAAGAAATTTCAAAAGTGTGTGAGAGGCTGACAATTAATGCTTCGTTTGGAACAGCTTTCTTACAGCTTCTTAAAACAGATTTCAAGTGAAAAAATTAAAATTTTGTACTAAAAAACTGCTTTAAAAAGCTGTAAGCAAGCCATATCAACCGAAGTCTAAGATTGTGTGAAAATTAATTCGGTTTGCTCAAACAATTTTGTTAGTGTTCCTGTTAATGTGGTGGGTTCACAAACTATGCTTAATCGTTTGGGGGAATTTTCTGGTAGCGACTTGCGTTGCCAGATGAATTGGCTAGATGCTTCATCTGATTATGAATTGGGATCTGAATTTTCGGACGCTAGTGTTGTTTCCCCAAATTTCTGTGGTGGGTCGGATCCTGGAAATGATTTTTCTTTGGTTACTGTTTGGCCGACTTCTGTGGCCTCTCGCGGTAGATTTCGTGGCAGCTTTCGTGGTAGGGGAAGGCATAGAAGATAATTTCTATTTTCTCTCCGTGATGGTGTTGTTTGATTTTATTGGTTTTGGTCGATTGCTGGTTGTTTTGGGCTGTGATGTGGCTGGGGCTCGCATCCCTTTGGTCTGCGTGTGGCAACCATTGGTTCAGTCGCTGTTTCCTTTTGGATGGTCCGTGCCAGATTTCTAGGGTGCTGGTAGTCTCGGCAATTCTTATACTGAGTGTATTTTGTTTTATCCTTTTTCTATTGGGTTTTGTTATGTCATTTATTGTGTCTGTAACCGTGGACTTTTTATTAATATATTTTCAGTTTATGTTAAAAAAAAAAAAACCGAAGCCTAAGATTCATTTTTTTTAATTAATGATCCATATTTTTCATTTATTTTTAAAAAATCATATAATAAATATATATTCTAAGTCAGTTCTCCAATTGTATTTTACTCTCCAACTAAATCCAATTTTTTATTTTAGTAGTTTCATATATAAAAAATAATAATAATAATAATTTAAGCATGTGTGCTTATTTCATATAAATATCATTACACATCGGATTGGTTTGAAATAGTTTTTTTTTTTTTTTGGCTATTTTCGTGGTAAGAAAAATAGTTTGTTAAAAAATAGGGGGTTTTACATACATACCACTTTATTTCATGCTATTTATATATTTAACACCCAAAATATCAATATTATATAACTACCACTCATAGAACAAAATTGAGTGCATGGAATGAAAAATTAAAATTTATAGGATTGTATAAATGATATAAATGAATTATATGAGTGATATATTTGATATTAAAGTTATATATGGATGGAAGATATATAATATTAATATTTTGGATGTTAGATATGTAAATAGCATGAAATAAAGTGGTATGTATGTAAATTTTCCTAAAAAGTAATGTGTTTGGAAAACAGTTGTTTCAACATTTTTTAAATTTTTTCCTTTAAAGAGTTGTTTTTAAAAGAAGTATTTTTGAAACTCTAGCTTAAAAATGAGCTTTTAAAAACAAAAACAGAAAAGCTAAAGTTGCTCCAAACCAAACCTAAGTTTTCGTTTGGGATAGCTTTTTAGCTGCTTTATAAATTTGTTACTGAAAAAGTGCTTTTAATGCTATTGTTGAAAGCAACTTTGTAGTGTAGATTATTTTAATTTTTTTTTGAATGTAACGAAAAGTTTGTTGCAAAATAAAAATTATGATTACTAACCGAAAATAAAATAATAAAAAAAACTATTTTAAATGCAGCCTAAGGACTCGTTTGGGACAGCTTTCTCATTGTTTTTAAAAATAGCTTTCTAACACAAATTTCTAATTCAAAAAAAATTATTTTAGAAAACATTCAGAAAGCTGTCCCAAATAAAGCCTAAGACTTCGTTTGGAACATCTTTCTTAGACTTCGTTTGGGACGGCTTTCTTACTGCTTCTTAAAGCAGTTTTCTAGTATATATAAAAAATTAAATTTTTTTTTGTGCTAAAAGTGTTTTAAGAAGCGGCCAAAAAGTCGTCCCAAACAAACCTAAATCCCTAACTTGGCATGCATACATATATAATTCTTAAGAAAAAAAAAAAGTAACGTCAACTTGGCCTTGGACTTAGCTACTTCAACGACAAATCTTTGCCGCCTCCATTTGACACTGAAAACAATGTGGATAAGTGGATATGATCAGGATTAGCTTTAATTATTTAGATTTAAGACATTGTCTTCCTCATTTATATTTTTGTTTCTCAAATTAAGAGGACTTTGTTATTAGGCTAACACTGTATATTGTGAGAGAAATTATTCTGTGTGGAGACCGGATATAAAATTTGTTTGGAGATCAACCAGAATGTGTCATGTCAACGGTATCAAGCCATGGTACCGAGTTATACCGAGCCGCAATATCAAGCACATGGTTGATGTGATGCATTCTGGTTGGTATCAGCCGGACTACGTTCAGCATCCACACAGAATAAATTTTTCTATTTTAAACAATTTTATCTGTCTTCTCTAACTACTTTTATGGTTCTCACTCATACCAATATGTCGATGTATGCAGGGGCGGAACCAGCTTCAATTTTGAGGGGGGGCAAATACAACACATAAATAATTAAATATTAAAAAAATAATATTATATGTTTATATATTACGAAAAGTTTTTTTAAAAAAATTTAAGCAAGAAAAATAAAGAAAAAATGTGTAATTAAACTGTCATGAAAAGCTTGAAAGAAAATATTATAACTAAATGTAAAGAAATATATTGATATTTTAGGGCAAGTTAGGACAAAAAAATTTTTTAGGGGGGGGCAAAAAGTAAAATTTTAGGAGGGGCAAAATTTTTTTTTTTTTAATTTTTTACCCTATTATGAAAAAAAAAATTTTTTGAGGGGGGGCAATTGCCGCCCCTAAGGAACCTTTGGTTCCGCCCCTGGATGTATGACAGGAAGGATTCTCATATCTCATGTTCAAGTCCATGTCGTGAGTTGTACAAAATTAGCAGACGAAGGATTCTTGACTTTAGTTTTTAAAGGTGAGGAGGCCTTAGAAAGCAAAGTCAAAATTTGAGAAGGGCTTCTAAAAATTTCTTGATGTTTTCAGGACTCTAAAGAGGAATGTTTATGATATCAAATTTCAAGGAATGTTTGTTTGTTTTGTGTGAAATTTGATAGTGTTGATCAATTGCGTTGTTCATATATTAATACTGTCGGTCAAACTCACTAAATGGTTACAGGGGATAGCGCTCCCTCTGCTTGGGGTTCGGGGACTGAACAACACTGTAATATTGTATACTCGAGTGCTATGACACTGTAGTCTATGATTGGAGATAGAGAGCAAAGCACTACGATGTTGTAGGCCGCAAGGCTATGACGCTGCGTCGTTGCAGGGTGGACTCAAAAATAGAAAGTAGAGCATCATGATGCTCTAGACCTCATCCTCACAGTGCTACAAGTTGGGCTGGACAACTTTTTTTCAACTCATCATTTTCTTTATTTCGTCTCGAACATATCAAAGATATAAGAGGTATTGATTGACTGAGCATCATAGGCTATATTACCCGGAGCTTAACCCATAAATCCTTCCCTTCTTTTCTTGTCCTCCTTCCACATAATTCAATAGTCCAAAATTTAATTATTGAGATGATCAGCCTAATGAACTCTCTCCTACATATCCTATAAAATAATAATATTTTTATAGTTTTATAATGTTAACTGATTGAGCTTTTGATTATGATAAATTTCTTTTTAACCTATCATGGTTTTATGTCAATTGAAAAAATCTCTATATAAACTAAAATATATTTATTACTATGCCAAATCATTAATAATTTGATTTGAAATCAATAAAAAATAATGCCAACAAATTCATAAAACCTTATCGTGAGCTTCCACTAGAATATTATTTCATGATGGATAAATGTACCATATTTGCTCCTCATAAATCTTTAATTTTATATTTTATATGTGTAGCCTATTTAAAGCAATTAAAATCATAAAATATAATATATTAGCAAAAATATGAGAAATATTAGAATTTTTAGAGATAATGTATATAAATACTTGTAAGCTTAATGCATAAGTGATTTTTTTATGAAACAAATCTTTCACCAAAATCCTATTAGGTTTGTGGATATTGATGAGGATTTCGAGAGGACAAGTAGGGTTAGTAAAGGTAGTTGACATAGCATAATGAGATTTGATGAGCATAGGTGGTTGAAGGGTCGTAGTGGGGTGAATGAGTTCCGTGAAATGTAGTCGAGCAACGTAGGTCGAAAGAATCGTAATTGGGCGACGGTGGTCATAGGATGGTAGTCTCGTGAAATGTTTGGAGTACTATAGTATGGTGACAATATTAGAGAACCTTAGTTGGGCGACACTGGTTGAAAAATTGTAGTTTGGTGATGATGGTCTGAAGGAATGTAGTTGGGCGATGATGGTCGAAGGGTTAGAATCGAAAAATGGTGGATTGAGGACCATATTTCGTTGAAGGTTTTAGGAGTATCGTAGTCGCCTGACAAAGGTTGGAGGATTGTAGTTGATCAAAGGAGGTTTGAGGATTGTACTCGATCGACCATGGTGTAAGGACCATGATGAAATGATGGTGGTCAGGTGATATTCCTATGGTAGTGATCAAGATGTTGCTCGATGGTGGTGTCAAGTTGTGTTCCAATAGTGACCTACTAACGCTGCGGGGTGGTGGTCAAATGGTGATCAGGTGATGGTTTGATAGCGGCGATTAGTAGTGGTCTAATGGCAACTTTTGGTTTATGGTTAGACGGTGGACCAACAGTGGTGCTCGGGAGGTGCTTAAAGATCCTTTGATTCCTTTGATATTAAACTTTGAAAATCTAAATAAAATTTCTACCGCTATTTTAATCGAGAGTTTTCGTAGGAAATTCCGATTTTCTATGATGTAATTAACTACGAGGGCTTGCGCTCGTAGGAGATTTAGTAACCCAGATTTAATTTTCAAAAATCAAAATCTTTCAAAATCTCTAATTAATTATTTTTGGGAAATTTAAAATACAACGATCATTATCGTCATTTTCAAACGATCGATAATGATTGATATCTCCTTTCTTTGGAAAGGTATATCAATTATTATTGTGGATTTGATTATGAGAATAATAATCTTTCACCCAAATTAGCATAGTCAAATAATTTTGAGTTTGACTATGACAATTTGGATAACTTTAAAGCTTCGAAATTTGAACCAATTAGTGAATGATATTTTCTCCGTTTGGGATGATATATCGTTCCTAATATTGTGTTAGATTTCGAAACTAGAGTTCAAAATTCAATTTTCCCAAAAATAATTAAATATTTTTCAAAAATTATATATATAAATAAATAAATATATTTTTTTTAATCAAAACAAAAAAAATATTTAGTTATAAATAGTTTTGAAAATATATTAATTTTCTTTGGGAATGTTAAATTTTGGAACTTTGAAATTGAACACTCTATTATGAATAATATATCGCCTCGAAAGACGAGCATATCGTTCCCTAATGGGTTCGAATTTCAAAGTTTTAAATTTTCCAAAGAGAATTAATTAGAGTTTTTTTTTTTAAAAAAAAAATTGGTTTTGAAAAATTAATTTTGAAAATCAATTCTGGGTTTCTAAATCTCCTACGAGCGCAAGCCCTCGTAGTTAATTACATCGTAGAAAATCAGAATTTCCTACGAAAACTCTCGATTAAAATAGCGGTGTAAATTTTATTTAAGAATTTCAAAGATCGATATCAAAGGAGGAAAAGGTTGGAATTTCAAATGGGATTGGTTCAAAATTGAAGACTTATTTTCGGGATCAAAGGAAGAGGAGTAGGGAGTGTTTTTAAGATTCTGAATTACTTCAGAAAATACTCCAATCTATCTTAAATGTTGGGCTTAAATTTGATTGAAAGAGATTTAATATTTAAGTGATCAATTTTATTAGAAAGTTGGGATTCAATTCCCGGAGGTTGAGGTCTTATAGCCCGAGCCAGCCTCAGAACCTAAGTCTAAACTGGTCACTAACAATTAGCACCCCGAACCTAGCTAGTGCAATGCGAATCTGGTCTTACCCCGGCCTGGATTGGGGAGCCAGCTAAACCACCTAAACGATTTAAAATCATGTATCCGGTCTTTTCATGTTGAGTGGTAGGGACGTTGTTTAAGAAAAGTTTTTGAGAGCGGGGCCGACATCTAGAGCGGATCCTAATTGGCCCCTTAAACTTATGTTGGGTTTGATGTCTAAGCAAATGCAATTAAGGGTTTAAAGGTTTTTTAAATTAGTTGCTAATATGATGCATGCTAATCGACTCGATTAAAAGATTGAATTTGAATGAATGCTATGAAATGAGGACTCCCGGCGGTCCCGGGCTTACTTCTTAAATTCGTTAGAATTTCTATGTGAGCCTAAATATTTTTAATTTGATTTAAGTAGAAAAATTTTATTAAGTCCTTAAGAGCCTACAATCGGATTCCAGGTCAAATCAAAATCGACATGCAAGTAAAAAGACTAGAAAAATAGGTAGTTCTACTGCACAATCAATTAAATAAATCAATCAAATTAAATATATCAAATTGAATGTCCGTAGGCAAGTGCCCCTTATTATTACATCACAGAATTTTGTAGAAAAGTAAAGTGGCCGGGCACCACTGACTACAACCCGTATTTCTAGTCCTAAGACTCAAGTGATTTTGAGAATGGGTCTTCTCGTTATCCACTTCTTCATCCTTCTGCTGCTTTTTGGGTCGTCGGGTCCGGATACCCAAATGAAAAGAAACTCCCCCTTGATCGGGGTGTTATCTTTCCTCTTTGGATATTTGAAGAGTATCCAAACTTGATCTTCCAAATGGACGAAGACTCTCCCCTTTAGGGATGTCTTCTCCTCTTTGGAATTCAAGTTGGATATCAATATCCCAAACTCAAATCACTTTGAATACTTACAACCATATCAAATCAAATTTACATTAAGCAAAATGAAAAATCTAGACTCGATCCTGCAAGGTTATCCTAATAATCAACAGTTATATATAATCCTCAAGCAGTTAATATTCAATCTCAAGCAGTTAATATTCAATCTCAAGCAGTTAATATTCAATCTCAAGCAGTCAATATTCAACATTTAAATGCTCAATTAATTACAACATAAAATGCAATAAATAAATAAACAATCACATCAATCATAGGCTAGCAAACAGCATGCAGTGAAAACTCAAAAATCCGGCACACAGCTGCAAAAAGTAAACACCGGCCTAGCCTAAAACTAGAGTTGGTGCTCCTAGCAAACCATCTACAGTGTGTGATATAAGCTGTGTGGCTTAGATATGTCCTAAATAGGATTATTGGTTAGAGTTATTTAAAGTTCGATTAGTTGAAAGGCTTAAGGTATTTAAGTTTGAATTCAAATATTAATGGCTTAAGGTTAATTTTAAGATTTATTTAATAATTTGTTGGATATCACCTTTGTTTCACACCAAGGCCGTGAAGTTTATTTCACCTTCCTTAGGGCTAAGTTAATAGCCTCGTAGGCCTGGGTTACCCAGTGGTACCCGGTATAATTAAGTGACTTAAGTTGATTAAGGCTTAAGAATTAATGAATTTTTATTAGAAATATGGTCGCTGATTTTCAAAATTGATTAATTTAAGTTTGTCATTTATTGATTCGTGGCGTTGTGCCACCAGGCTCGAGGAACCAGCCTCCTTAGGACACTTAGCCCCGCAGCCCGGAGTAGTCCAGCCGATAAACCAAATTAATGTAATTAAATAAGAAGTTTTAAAAGGTTAGATTATTAATAATTAATTTATTTTTAAGGTTTAACACCCCTTGGAATCCATTCGTGGCGTTGTGCCACCAGGCTCGAGGAACCAGCCTCCTTAGGACACTTAGCCCCGTAGCCCGGAGTAGTCCAGCCAATAAACTTCATCTTTAGGATGGTTGTTGTGTTTTAAAATGTTTGTTGAATGTTTTAAACATTAAATTAACATTTTCTGGAGTTTTAGAACTATTTTGAGTTTTATGAATTTTTTTGAATATTTTAATCATTTAATTAAAGGGTCAAAAATTGACTTTTTAATTAAGGTTAAATTCTGAAATGTTTGTATTTTATTAAAATACTAGACCTCACTACGATCAATTAGACAGTAAGTACGTTGAAAACGGATTTTTCTATATTTTATTAAGAAGGTTTGAAGTTTTAAACTAGTTTTTAACTACGGTTTGACCAATTTGTTGACTTTTTGAAATATTACAGATTTCGGGAATTTAATATTTTTGATAAATACTAGGAGTTATTGTGAGTTGAATGCAAGTGAGTTTGGTCAATTTGGATTTTTCTTGAATTAGTTATGAAGCTTTAAAGTTTGGGTAATTATTGAATTTTTGAAATTACTTAATTAGAGGGCATTTTTGTGAATTTACTCCAAATAAGATCCCCACTCCTTAAAATCAGCTCCAAAGGTCAGGAATGACCTAAGGAGAGATTTCCAAGTGTTTGGGCAAATTTTGGAATTTTTAATTATTATTAATTAATTATATTAATTAAATATCCAATTTTGTTTAAAATTCAATTAAGGTTTAATTTGTTGTCAAATCAATTGGATTTTAATTTTCATTGGTTAAGGGTTTAAAACTGGTCAATTAGAGGGGTTAAACATAATTTTTGGGTCTAATATGGATTTATTGTAATTTCCGGAAGTTTTAATGGCTTAATTAAGGGTTAATGTTGACATGCTCAAATTTCTGACCTAATGAACTCCAAATTGAGTGAAATTGGAACCTAAGGTGTAAAATGTCACTAAGTTTAATGTTCTCAAGTTTCACCCCTATTGGGTGGGTGTAGAATTTCCTAGAATTTTTCTAAGTTGTCTAGACCTTGTCCTTGATTATTGTTCCTAGGTGGCACTAGTGTTCAATTGGGCTTGAATCTCTGTTTTCCTAACCCTTGGACATGTACAAGCATACCACATAAATTAGGAAGCCTAATTCTACTTATTTGGAGAGTTATGAATTTTTAAAGTTTTGGGTCCAAAATGGACCCATTACTTTGTAAATTCATCCCATAGAAATCCACTGGACATTTGGACCTAAGTAAATTATATATAATGAATAAAATGTCCAACATCATTTCACCAAAATTTGAACTTCATTTGACCACTGGATTAAGAGAAAAATGAGAAAATTGGATTTTACACAAACCCAAATATCTCCTAATACAGTGATTAAAATAACTTTAATTTAATTTTAATAAATACTAGAGCTCAATATCTTTCCAACAAGCCCAAGAACATGAAATTTGGTGAAAATTTGAATTTACTATGAATTTTTAAAGTTTTTGCCATTAAAATTAATTTTTTAAACTAAATTTCAGCCGTCGCCAATCATTACCAATGATTGGCGCTGAAACGGCGGCAGCGAACAGCATTTTGACACGTGTCCGACACGTGGCGCGCATCGGTTGTCCACTTAAACACATCAGACGGAAGTTTAAGCCGTCCGATCCGCTTGTTCTGGATGGACGGCTCAGATGAGGCCACGTCTATCTTGCCATTCCAAATGGCCCAGGTTCGAAACTCAGCAATGACAGGCCATTTTGGAGTGAGTGACGTGGCACTCTGTCGTCCGTGCGATCGTGAAGAAGTAACGATCCGACGGTTCAGATTGAGCCTGCGCATATTAGTTCAAAATGAACTGAAATCTTAAAATGACCATAACTTTCAAAATACAACTCCAAATTGGATGAAATTTGAAACATAGAATCATGGTAGCCTAATCTTTCAATGCCTAGAGTTTGGAGACTCCATACATTGTAAATTTTCTATAGTTCCAAATTTAAAATTTAACTAAAAATGGGGATAACTTACAATCCAGCCGTCTGATGTTTGACTTCTTTGGCTTGTTGGAAAGCTGCTATTATCCTCTTCAACTTTGTAGAAGACCTCAAGACCTGGATCTCTACGGATTCGAAGTTATTCTAGAAACCCCTCTTTCTCTCTCTAGATTCCTCTCTCTTCACCAATGAGGCTTTGGAAGGCAAGATCTGGTGGGGGAAGGCATGGAAGAGCTAGGGAAATGTATGTAGAGGGTTTTTGAGGGTTCTTGAATGCTGGAGAAGTTCTGGAGAAAAAGGGTTTGAGTGAGAGAGTGTTAGGGTTCTCATGAGCTCCATTTGAGAGGTTTTGCCCTATTCAATTCCCTCCAACTTGAATGGATGGCTGGGATGAAATGGGGGAGCTCCTAGATGAATGACATCTATCCAAGGAGTGGTTAGGAGCAGATGGCAAAGGACATGGCAAGGACATGCCATGTGGAAAGGGATTTTGGTCCCCATTTGTGCATGGGAGCAATGGGGGCCATTTGATTTCAATCCAAGGGCTTAGATTAAATGCAGGAAGGTTCTAGAGAGTCTTAATACTGCTGGAGGGGTTTAAGATAGAAAGGATTAACTCTAGGGAAAGATTTGGCCTCTTAAAGAGCTCATTTGACCATCCATTGACCATTTGACCAGTCAATGGGTCAATGGGTACTGAGGTGGCAGCCAAGGTGGCAAGGAGGATTGCTTGAGCTGATGGATTAAGTTTGGAAAGGTTTCAATATGGTATGTTTGAACTTTGGAAAGAGGTTTGATATGATTTGAGCAAGTCTTAAAGTTGACTTGGTCAACTAGATCATGATTTGACTTGGGTTGAGCTAAGAGGTGTTCAAGATGTTAAATGAAATGGATTCAAGGGTTCTTAAACCGATAAGACTCAACGAATGAATGGAAAGATGTATATAATACATGGTTTTAATCATAGGTCAATGTTTGACCAAGTCAAATCAAGGTGGATCAGCCTCAAATAAATTTGAATGAGTTTCAATCATGCTTTGAAAATGGTTTGAGAGTTCGAATGGTTCAAATGGGTCAAATGGTTCAAGAGGGTTTAAATGGGCCCTTAATGGGCCCTTAAACCAAAATTGGTTGACTTGGTCAACCAGTTAGGTCCAGGGTTTGGAAATGGGTTCAATAGATTCAAAATGACATTTTGAGTCTATTGGATGTGATCTCAAAGTCTAGGGAGGTCATTTGGTTCAAAACACCTGTTTGGATCCTTAAAGGGCCTTTTGGGTCAAACCTGTTGACTTGGTCAACTAGGTTGACCCAAGGCCTGAGAATGGGTCCAACAGGTTTGAAATGACATTTAAAACTTGCTGCAAGTGATTGCATTCAATTCGGAGTTCATTTGGTTTGAAATCACCGTTTGAGCCCCATAGGGGTATTTTGGTCATTTTGACCCCTGGTCAACTGGGGGTCAAAGTGGGTCTACCAAAATGCAGTTTAAAGTTCAACATATCAAGATTAAAGGTCTGGAAGTGACTAGAGGCTTTGGTGAAGGCTTTAAGGTCAGAATCTTCAAAGTGACAGGTCCAGTGGCATAGGCTGTAAATATTTGAAGGTTTTGTAGCCTATGGGTTTTGATTAAGTTTCTAGGGTTAGAGACCTCAGAATGGGCTCAAATTTGGAGGGTTTCCTCCAGAGACATGTCCCATCAGTATGCAACTGACAGACTCTGAATCGGAGGTCATTTAACTGGGTTTCAAAGTGTTTGAAATTTCAATGGAAAAGGCCTTTAGGACAAAACCTTTTGACCTGGGATTTGGCTTGATTGACCTAAGATCTAGGTAGATCCTAAGGTCTGAATATATCTTAAAGTTAGGAATCTAGAAGGATCCTAGAGCCTAAGAAATTCTTAGAACTTGGAGCCTAGAAGGAGTTTAGGATCTAGAGTAGCTCCTGAGGTCTAAGCTCTGGAAGAATCCTAGCCTAGATCCTAGGGTCAGGATTCTAGGAGGATCCTAAAATTTAAATTAATTTGAAAATTAAATTAATTTAGGATCAAGAGTAGTCTAAGTGACCTCATACAAAAATGAGGTCAACAAATGGACCCCCAATATGTGTAAGAGAGCGAAGTTCTATTACACATATTGGCGTTGACCGAGATTAAAGATCAAGTGTGGAATTTTAATCCTAAGGGAATGAAAAATTCATCCCTAGGAAATCAAGATTTAAATTTATTAGGGTAGTGCCACTAAGGGCATGCTCTACCACTAATCGCTTAACTCAAATGCTAGGGTGGTGCCACAGAGGGCATGCTCCACCACTAGCGGATACGAATTAGGATGGCGCCACGAAGGGCACGCTCCATCACTAATCGTTTTTAACTCAAATGTTAGGGTGGTGCCTTAGAGGGCATGTTCCACCACCAACGGATACGAATTAGGATGGCGCTACAAAGGGCACACTCCATCACTAATCATTTTTAACTCAAATGTTAGGGTGGTGCCACAGAGGCCATGCTCCACCACTAACGGATACGAATTAGGATGTCGCCACGAAGGACACGCTCCACCACTAATCGTTTTTAACTCAAATGTTAGGGTGGTGCCACAGAGGGCATGCTCCACCACTAACGGATACGAATTAGGATGGCGCCACGAAGGGCACGCTCCACCACTAATCGTTTTTAACTCAAATGTTAGGGTGGTGCCACAGAGGGCATGCTCCACCACTAACGGATACGAATTAGGATGGCGCCACGAAGGGCACGCTCCACCACTAATCGTTTTTAACTCAAATGTTAGGGTGGTGCCACAGAGGGCATGCTCCACCACTAACGGATACGAATTAGGATGGCGCCACGAAGGGCACGCTCCACCACTAATCGTTTTTAACTCAAATGTTAGGGTGGTGCCACAGAGGGCATGCTCCACCACTAACGGACGGTCTTGTGGAGAGGAAACTTGCTCTACACAAAGAACCGGGTCTGGATGATCATAAGTGGAGGAAACTTGCTCCACACAGAGGATCGGGTTTAAATTTTAAAATTTGAGATTTGAATGATTTGAATTTGAATTGATTTGATTTTTGAATTTTGAATGTGTTTGAATTTGAATTAAGAAATTTTTTTTTAATCCAGGAAATTTGAAGACTTTTTATTGACTTTGAATTTGACACTCATCTGGCATGGTACTTCCTGAAGAGCCTCCCCAACATTTAAAAATATCAGGTGGCATTCTCCAGGGTTAATCAATTAATGTTTGAAATTTTCTCAAAGACCGTCTCTACGACAAAAGGGACAGTCTCGTGTTGGTTTGAACTCCTCCACCGATCTCTCGGTAGGCTAAGATATGCATCCAAAGAACCTAGACCAAGTCTCCTCCTTGGAAGGTTCTAAGTTGCTCTATCTTATCACAAGCTTTAACCAATCAGGCTTCAGACGATTCTGAGCTTTATTGAGCTTTAAAGATAAAGCTCTACAAGGCCTCGAGCTCCTCAAGTTGGAGTCGGGCACTCTGCTCAGTCGTGGTTTGAACTTGAATGGCAGTTCCCAGCATTACAAAATACTCCTCTAGTGGGGTTAATCTAGGACCCAATATAGAGTGTAATTTTGTTGAAAAAGCCTTAAAGGAAGAGATGCCTCTGTGTAAGGACTTAAATACCTCTCTCAAGGACAAGACTTGAATTTTTATCAGGAGTAGAAGATTCAAACTTTTTATTAAAAATTTCCTCTAACTATTTGGACCCTGTCGGAACGACACGTGGGAACAAATTTATCAATTAGAGTGAGAAGAGTCGACTCCGACTAATTTGAGAGAATTTCAGTTTTGTTACCCAGACCAAGTCTCGTAGAAACTAAACTGGGGTCTCCCTTATACGACGTTTGAATTAAAATTGATTTCAAAATGTTTAAATTGAAGAGAGAAATTCAAATCTTTTCAATTCTCTTGCATAAGGTTCTTCTATCTTATAGATAATTCATGCATGATGAAAAATCTGGAATCAGGATTTTCAAAGTCAAGTATTTAAAGTTGATTGGGTGTTTTATTTTGAGATTTAAGGATTCAAAAGAAGGAAGGCCTCTTACTCTTCTTCTCTTTTTCTAGTGACGCATTTTGCGTATCTTTTGACTTTTATTGCACTTCGTGCATTTTTCACTTTTAGCGCATTCGCGCATCTTTTAATTTTTTAGAGCATTCGCTCATCTTTTGATTTCAATTGAATTCGAGAAGAGGCTCCACTTTCTTCAAATACCTTAAATTGATTGATCTTATTTTTTATTTTGAATGCTGGGATTATATCTCAAGTATTAGAGAAGAAATTTCGTTCTCTTATACAAGGAAGAATAATCCTCACAGCACACTCAATCTTTTTGACAAGAATGTCGACTTGACTATGGAAATCTTTGAATAGATTCAAAGCATGCCTAAATCTCCTATTAAGATAGAAGATTGCTAGAAGATTGATAAAATTTTCATTTCTAAAATCAACTTGAATTTGAGACAAATTTTAATTCAAAGGTTAATTCAACCCACAGAAGCGGTGGGAGGGAGGGGTATTCAAACATTTGATGGAGTCAACTACAACTCTCTCCAGCTTAAGACTTAAGGTAGAGGTCAATTTCGATTAGAAAGGTTAATCAACTATCTTGAAAATCAAGATTTAATACACTTGAGAAATTGGAAAATTCCCTTAAGAAGTTGCAAGTCTAGGTGGCAAGACCCTTGTCAACATGGAATTGAATTCCTACAATCTCTTTGAAAAGAGAGACTATTATAGGATCTGCAACATCCCTAGAAAGCACGACATTATTATAATCAAAAGATTAATCGCAATAGGACCCCGTTAAAGTTATATTTCAAAGGTATCACTATCTGACACAATCTTAGATTATTCCCTCTCTGAAATTACCACTAAACTAGTAGTTAAGAGAGTGGCACCCCGAGTGGTTTCTACTCCTCCTTCTCTGCAGATTATGTAGTGGGACACGTATAGTAACGTGCCCTAACATCTTCTAGTAGAGTGGACGGATCATAACCTTCAGTTGGGGGCCTATGACCTATTGCTGGTGATCGCTCAATTCTTTCTTGCTCGAGTCTTTCTGTGTAGTAGTCAAGTAGGTGTATTGAAGATCGCACTCTCGTATCTACAACCTCCCTCCTTTGTGCAAGGAGAGGGTACGTAGAAGGAGCAACGAACTCTCGATTGGCCTCGAAGTCGGTCTTCTCTAAGGCTTCCAATTCAACAGTCTTTCTAGCCTTAAGATTCCTTTTCCTGGCTCTTCGAAGGTAATTCTTCATCTTATTCCTACCGACGACAGGGGTGCTAGAATTTGATCCGATCTCAGATTGAGATGGTAGCTCTTTTGTCATTATTGACTTCTGGTTTTGATCCTCCTGAGTAGAGAGTACAGTGGGTACAGGGGCGACAACAACCTCCATCTTAGAGATGGGGGAGTCAGCTCCTGACCCTAAAGTAATTTCTACTAAGGGAAAATTCCCTTGAGTACAAGCGGACAGATCTAAGATTCTTTCTCCATTAACTGAAATCTCGAGGTTTTGAAATTCCATCTCATACTGAATTAAATTGCCATTAAGAATTTCTTCTACTGGCACATCTTTATTCAGTGAGAAGATGAGTTTCCCAGCCATTTGAGTGTTCGATTTCCTGGAATTAAGAAATTAACTTAAATTAGTGATTTTGAAATAACATTTAAGTTTTGAATGTGATTGATTTTATTCAAAATTTTATAACTCAATCGTGTTCGGTTTGCACTTAACACGGTGGTTCATAAAATTGACGAATTGAAGTTAAGAGTTGAACCTGACTCTTTTGCTACACAAATTGATTTTGGGCAAAATGTCAAAGTTCAAATTTGAATTTGTAAAATCAAATTCAAGGTTGGATTTAACGTTGAAATCAAACTTGAGTTTAAGGTCGAGATTGAACTCGAACTTAAAGTTAAATTTGGATTTGAACTTAAGATTGAATTTAAATTTGAGGTTGAAATTGAACAGATCTTCTTCAAACTTTGAAACTCAACACATTGATTTTTATTTGAATGTGCAGGTTTACAAAAGTAACTTGAAGATCCGATCGAGGAACTAGGCTCAACTCTTTTATCCCACCAAGTAAATTGGGGGTAAAATGTTAAAGCCCAGAACTGATTGAAATTTTTGGTTTGTGTTGTATGTGTTCAACTACAACAGAATGTTATAGAAGACACATGACAACGACGATTAAAATTGATTTGAAAGGTTTTGAAAGAGATTGAATTTTGCTTAAAGGATTAAGATTAGATTTTGAAATTGAAGTATTTTCTATAATGTGAAACTTAGCATGCTATATATTTGTTCGCATGCGAGTTTGCAACATATACAGAAGAATTTAGGCTTGACTCTTTCGCTCTACCAATCAAGTTGGAGGCAAAATGTCAAAGCCCTACTTAAAGGGAGGTTTCCTACACTCACCTCTCTATTAACATGTCTTAATTGAGTTGGCCACACTCACCCAAGGAAGAAATGGGTAGAGGGACCAACAGAGAGAAAGGTAGTCAAAACTATCGATGCTATAAAATTTATACCGCTATTAAAGATGGAGAGTGAGATTATCCCCAGCGGAGTCGCCATTTTTGTTTTGATTAAAAAAAAAATATTTAGTTATAAATAGTTTTGAAAATATAATAATTTTCTTTGGGAATGTTAAATTTTGGAACTTTGAAATTGAACACTCTATTATGAATAATATATCGCCTCGAAAGACGAACATATCGTTCCCTAATGGGTTCGAATTTCAAAGTTTTAAATTTCCCAAAGAGAATTAATTAGAGTTTTTTTTAAAAAAAAAAAAAAAAAATTGGTTTTGAAAAATTAATTTTGAAAATCAATTCTGGGTTTCTAAATCTCCTACGAGCGCAAGCCCTCGTAGTTAATTACATCGTAGAAAATCAGAATTTCCTACGAAAACTCTCGATTAAAATAGCGGTGTAAATTTTATTTAAGAATTTCAAAGATCGATATCAAAGGAGGAAAAGGTTGGAATTTCAAATGGGATTGGTTCAAAATTGAAGACTTATTTTCGGGATCAAAGGAAAAGGAGTAGGGAGTGTTTTTAAGATTCTGAATTACTTCAGAAAACACTCCAATCTATCTTAAATGTTGGGCTTAAATTTGATTGAAAGAGATTTAATATTTAAGTGATCAATTTTATTAGAAAGTTGGGATTCAATTCCCGGAGGTTGAGGTCTTATAGCCCGAGCCAGCCTCAGAACCTAAGTCTAAACTGGGCACTAACAATTAGCACCCCGAACCTAGCTAGTGCAATGCGAATCTGGTCTTACCCCGGCCTGGATTGGGGAGCCAGCTAAACCACCTAAACGATTTAAAATCATGTATCCGGTCTTTTCATGTTGAGTGGTAGGGACGTTGTTTAAGAAAAGTTTTTGAGAGCGGGGCCGACATCTAGAGCGGATCCTAATTGGCCCCTTAAACTTATGTTGGGTTTGATGTCTAAGTAAATGCAATTAAGGGTTTAAAGGTTTTTTAAATTAGTTGCTAATATGATGCATGCTAATCGACTCGATTAAAAGATTGAATTTGAATGAATGCTATGAAATGAGGACTCCCGGCGGTCCCGGACTTACTTCTTAAATTCGTTAGAATTTCTATGTGAGCCTAAATATTTTTAATTTGATTTAAGTAGAAAAATTTTATTAAGTCCTTAAGAGCCTACAATCGGATTCCAGGTCAAATCAAAATCGACATGCAAGTAAAAAGACTAGAAAAACAGGTAGTTCTACTGCACAATCAATTAAATAAATCAATCAAATTAAATATATCAAATTGAATGTCCGTAGGCAAGTGCCTCTTATTATTACATCACAGAATTTTGTAGAAAAGTAAAGTGGCCGGGCACCACTGACTACAACCCGTATTTCTAGTCCTAAGACTCAAGTGATTTTGAGAATGGGTCTTCTCGTTATCCACTTCTTCATCCTTCTGCTGCTTTTTGGGTCGTCGGGTCCGGATACCCAAATGAAAAGAAACTCCCCCTTGATCGGGGTGTTATCTTTCCTCTTTGGATATTTGAAGAGTATCCAAACTTGATCTTCCAAATGGACGAAGACTCTCCCCTTTAGGGATGTCTTCTCCTCTTTGGAATTCAAGTTGGATATCAATATCCCAAACTCAAATCACTTTGAATACTTACAACCATATCAAATCAAATTTACATTAAGCAAAATGAAAAATCTAGACTCGATCCTGCAAGGTTATCCTAATAATCAACAGTTATATATAATCCTCAAGCAGTTAATATTCAATCTCAAGCAGTTAATATTCAATCTCAAGCAGTTAATATTCAATCTCAAGCAGTTAATATTCAACATTTAAATGCTCAATTAATTACAACATAAAATGCAATAAATAAATAAACAATCACATCAATCCTAGGCTAGCAAACAGCATGCAGTGAAAACTCAAAAATCCGGCACACAGCTGCAAAAAGTAAACACCGGCCTAGCCTAAAACTAGAGTTGGTGCTCCTAGCAAACCATCTACAGTGTGTGATATAAGCTGTGTGGCTTAGATATGTCCTAAATAGGATTATTGGTTAGAGTTATTTAATGTTCGATTAGTTGAAAGGCTTAAGGTATTTAAGTTTGAATTCAAATATTAATGGCTTAAGGTTAATTTTAAGATTTATTTAATAATTTGTTGGATATCACCTTTGTTTCACACCGAGGCCGTGAAGTTTATTTCACCTTCCTTAGGGCTAAGTTAATAGCCTCGTAGGCCTGGGTTACCCAGTGGTACCCGGTATAATTAAGTGGCTTAAGTTGATTAAGGCTTAAGAATTAATGAATTTTTATTAGAAATATGGTCGCTGATTTTCAAAATTGATTAATTTAAGTTTGCCATTAATCGATTCGTGGCGTTGTGCCACCAGGCTCGAGGAACCAGCCTCCTTAGGACACTTAGCCCCGCAGCCCGGAGTAGTCCAGCCGATAAACCAAATTAATGTAATTAAATAAGAAGTTTTAAAAGGTTAGATTATTAATAATTAATTAATTTTTAAGGTTTAACACCCCTTGGAATCCATTCGTGGCGTTGTGCCACCAGGCTCGAGGAACCAGCCTCCTTAGGACACTTAGCCCCGTAGCCCGGAGTAGTCCAGCCAATAAACTTCATCTTTAGGATGGTTGTTGTGTTTTAAAATGTTTGTTGAATGTTTTAAACATTAAATTAACATTTTCTGGAGTTTTAGAACTATTTTGAGTTTTATGAATTTTTTGAATATTTTAATCATTTAATTAAAGGGTTGAAAATTGAATTTTTGATTAAGATTAAATTCTGAAATGTTTGTATTTTATTAAAATACTAGACCTCACTACGATCAATTAGACAGTAAGTACGTTGAAAACGGATTTTTCTATATTTTATTAGAAGGTTTGAAGATTTAAACTAGTTTTTAACTACGGTTTGACCAATTTGTTGACTTTTTGAAATATTACAGATTTCTGGAATTTAATATTTTTGATAAATACTAGGAGTTATTGTGAGTTGAATGCAAGTGAGTTTGGTCAATTTGGATTTTTCTTGAATTAGTTATGAAGCTTTAAAGTTTGGGTAATTATTGATTTTTTGAAATTACTTAATTAGAGGGCATTTTTGTGATTTTACTCCAAATAAGATCCCCACTCCTTAAAATCAGCTCCAAAGGTCAGGAATGACCTAAGGAGAGATTTCCAAGTGTTTGGGCAAATTTTGGAATTTTTAATTATTATTAATTAATTATATTAATTAAATATCCAATTTTGTTTAAAATTCAATTAAGGTTTAATTTGTTGTCAAATCAATTGGATTTTAATTTTCATTGGTTAAGGGTTTAAAACTGGTCAATTAGAGGGGTTAAACATAATTTTTGGGTCTAATATGGATTTATTGTAATTTCCGGAAGTTTTAATGGCTTAATTAAGGGTTAATGTTGACATGCTCAAATTTCTGACCTAATGAACTCCAAATTGAGTGAAATTGGAACCTAAGGTGTAAAATGTCACTAAGTTTAATGTTCTCAAGTTTCACCCCTATTGGGTGGGTGTAGAATTTCCTAGGATTTTTCTAAGTTGTCTAGACCTTGTCCTTGATTATTGTTCCTAGGTGGCACTAGTGTTCAATTGGGCTTGAATCTCTGTTTTCCTAACCCTTGGACATGTACAAGCATACCACATAAATTAGGAAGCCTAATTCTACTTATTTGGAGAGTTATGAATTTTTAAAGTTTTGGGTCCAAAATGGACCCATTACTTTGTAAATTCATCCCATAGCAATCCACTGGACATTTGGACCTAAGTAAATTATATATAATGAATAAAATGTCCAACATCATTTCACCAAAATTTGAACTTCATTTGACCACTGGATTAAGAGAAAAATGAGAAAATTGGATTTTACACAAACCCAAATATCTCCTAATACAGTGATTAAAATAACTTTAATTTAATTTTAATAAATACTAGAGCTCAATATCTTTCCAACAAGCCCAAGAACATGAAATTTGGTGAAAATTTGAATTTACTATGAATTTTTAAAGTTCTGGCCATTAAAATTAATTTTTTAAACTAAATTTCAGCCATCGCCAATCATTACCAATGATTGGCGCTGAAACGGCGGCGGCGAACAGCGTTTTGACACGTGTCCGACACGTGGCGCGCATCGGTTGTCCACTTAAACACATCAGACGGAAGTTTAAGCCGTCCGATCCGCTTGTTCTGGATGGACGGCTCAGATGAGGCCACGTCTATCTTGCCATTCCAAATGGCCCAGGTTCGAAACTCAGCAATGACAGACCATTTTGGAGTGAGTGACGTGGCACTCTGTCGTCCGTGCGATCGTGAAGAAGTAACGATCCGACAGTTCAGATTGAGCCAGCGCATATTAGTTCAAAATGAACTGAAATCTTAAAATGACCATAACTTTCAAAATACAACTCCAAATTGGATGAAATTTGAAACATAGAATCATGGTAGCCTAATCTTCCAATGCCTAGAGTTTGGAGACTCCATACATTGTAGATTTTCTACAGTTCCAAATTTAAATTTAACTAAAAATGGGGATAACTTACAATCCAGCCGTCTGATTTTTGACTTCTTTGGCTTGTTGGAAAGCTGCTATTATCCTCTTCAACTTTGTAGAAGACCTCAAGACCTGGATCTCTACGGATTCGAAGTTATTCTAGAAACCCCTCTTTCTCTCTCTAGATTCCTCTCTCTTCACCAATGAGGCTTTGGAAGGCAAGATCTGGTGGGGGAAGGCATGGAAGAGCTAGGGAAATGTATGTAGAGGGTTTTTGAGGGTTCTTGAATGCTGGAGAAGTTCTGGAGAAAAAGGGTTTGAGTGAGAGAGTGTTAGGGTTCTCATGAGCTCCATTTGAGAGGTTTTGCCCTATTCAATTCCCTCCAACTTGAATGGATGGCTGGGATGAAATGGGGGAGCTCCTAGATGAATGACATCTATCCAAGGAGTGGTTAGGAGCAGATGGCAAAGGACATGGCAAGGACATGCCATGTGGAAAGGGATTTTGGTCCCCATTTGTGCATGGGAGCAATGGGGGCCATTTGATTTCAATCCAAGGGCTTAGATTAAATGCAGGAAGGTTCTAGAGAGTCTTAATACTGCTGGAGGGGTTTAAGATAGAAAGGATTAACTCTAGGGAAAGATTTGGCCTCTTAAAGAGCTCATTTGACCATCCATTGACCATTTGACCAGTCAATGGGTCAATGGGTACTGAGGTGGCAGCCAAGGTGGCAAGGAGGATTGCTTGAGCTGATGGATTAAGTTTGGAAAGGTTTCAATATGGTATGTTTGAACTTTGGAAAGAGGTTTGATATGATTTGAGCAAGTCTTAAAGTTGACTTGGTCAACTAGATCATGATTTGACTTGGGTTGAGCTAAGAGGTGTTCAAGATGTTAAATGAAATGGATTCAAGGGTTCTTAAACCGATAAGACTCAACGAATGAATGGAAAGATGTATATAATACATGGTTTTAATCATAGGTCAATGTTTGACCAAGTCAAATCAAGGTGGATCAGCCTCAAATAAATTTGAATGAGTTTCAATCATGCTTTGAAAATGGTTTGAGAGTTCGAATGGTTCAAATGGGTCAAATGGTTCAAGAGGGTTTAAATGGGCCCTTAATGGGCCCTTAAACCAAAATTGGTTGACTTGGTCAACAGTTAGGTCCAGGGTTTGGAAATGGGTTCAATAGATTCAAAATGACATTTTGAGTCTATTGGATGTGGTCTCAAAGTCTAGGGAGGTCATTTGGTTCAAAACACCTGTTTGGATCCTTAAAGGGCCTTTTGGGTCAAACCTGTTGACTTGGTCAACTAGGTTGACCCAAGGCCTGAGAATGGGTCCAACAGGTTTGAAATGACATTTAAAACTTGCTGCAAGTGATTGCATTCAATTCGGAGTTCATTTGGTTTGAAATCACCGTTTGAGCCCCATAGGGGTATTTTGGTCATTTTGACCCCTGGTCAACTGGGGGTCAAAGTGGGTCTACCAAAATGCAGTTTAAAGTTCAACATATCAAGATTAAAGGTCTGGAAGTGACTAGAGGCTTTGGTGAAGGCTTTAAGGTCAGAATCTTCAAAGTGACAGGTCCAGTAGCATAGGCTGTAAATATTTGAAGGTTTTGTAGCCTATGGGTTTTGATTAAGTTTCTAGGGTTAGAGACCTCAGAATGGGCTCAAATTTGGAGGGTTTCCTCCAGAGACATGTCCCATCAGTATGCAACTGATAGACTCTGAATCGGAGGTCATTTAACTGGGTTTCAAAGTGTTTGAAATTTCAATGGAAAAGGCCTTTAGGACAAAACCTTTTGACCTGGGATTTGGCTTGATTGACCTAAGATCTAGGTAGATCCTAAGGTCTGAATATATCTTAAAGTTAGGAATCTAGAAGGATCCTAGAGCCTAAGAAATTCTTAGAACTTGGAGTCTAGAAGGAGTTTAGGATCTAGAGTAGCTCCTGAGGTCTAAGCTCTGGAAGAATCCTAGCCTAGATCCTAGGGTCAGGATTCTAGGAGGATCCTAAATTTAAATTAATTTGAAAATTAAATTAATTTAGGATCAAGAGTAGTCTAAGTGACCTCATACAAAAATGAGGTCAACAAATGGCCCCCAATATGTGTAAAGAGCGAAGTTTATTATACATATTGGCGTTGACCGAGATTAAAGATCAAGTGTGGAATTTTAATCCTAAGGGAATGAAAAATTCATCCCTAGGAAATCAAGATTTAAATTTATTAGGGTAGTGCCACTAAGGGCATGCTCTACCACTAATCGCTTAACTCAAATGCTAGGGTGGTGCCACAGAGGGCATGCTCCACCACTAGCGGATACGAATTAGGATGGCGCCACGAAGGGCACGCTCCATCACTAATCGTTTTTTAAGTCAAATGTTAGGGTGGTGCCTTAGAGGGCATGTTCCACCACCAACGGATACGAATTAGGATGGCGCTACAAAGGGCACACTCCATCACTAATCGTTTTTAACTCAAATGTTAGGGTGGTGCCACAGAGGGCATGCTCCACCACTAACGGATACGAATTAGGATGTCGCCACGAAGGACACGCTCCACCACTAATCGTTTTTAACTCAAATGTTAGGGTGGTGCCACAGAGGGCATGCTCCACCACTAACGGATACGAATTAGGATGGCGCCACGAAGGGCACGCTCCACCACTAATCGTTTTTAACTCAAATGTTAGGGTGGTGCCACAGAGGGCATGCTCCACCACTAACGGATACGAATTAGGATGGCGCCACGAAGGGCACGCTCCACCACTAATCGTTTTTAACTCAAATGTTAGGGTGGTGCCACAGAGGGCATGCTCCACCACTAACGGATACGAATTAGGATGGCGCCACGAAGGGCACGCTCCACCACTAATCGTTTTTTAACTCAAATGTTAGGGTGGTGCCACAGAGGGCATGCTCCACCACTAACGGACGGTCTGTGGAGAGGAAACTTGCTCTACACAAAGAACCGGGTCTGGATGATCATAAGTGAGGAAACTTGCTCCACACAGAGGATCGGGTTTAAATTTTAAAATTTGAGATTTGAATGATTTGAATTTGAATTGATTTGATTTTTGAATTTTGAATGTGTTTGAATTTGAATTAAGAAATTTTTTTTTAATCCAGGAAATTTGAAGACTTTTTATTGACTTTGAATTTGACACTCATCTGGCATGGTACTTCCTGAAGAGCCCTCCCCAACATTTAAAAAATCAGGTGGCATTCTCCAGGGTTAATCAATTAATGTTTGAAATTTTCTCAAAGACCGTCTCTACGACAAAAGGGACAGTCTCGTGTTGGTTTGAACTCCTCCACCGATCTCTCGGTAGGCTAAGATATGCATCCAAAGAACCTAGACCAAGTCTCCTCCTTGGAAGGTTCTAAGTTGCTCTATCTTATCACAAGCTTTAACCAATCAGGCTTCAGACGATTCTGAGCTTTATGAGCTTTAAAGATAAAGCTCTACAAGGCCTCGAGCTCCTCAAGTTGGAGTCGGGCACTCTGCTCAGTCGTGGTTTGAACTTGAATGGCAGTTCCCAGCATTACAAAATACTCCTCTAGTGGGTTAATCTAGGACCCAATATAGAGTGTAATTTTGTTGAAAAAGCCTTAAAGGAAGAGATGCCTCTGTGTAAGGACTTAAATACCTCTCTCAAGGACAAGACTTGAATTTTTATCAGGAGTAGAAGATTCAAACTTTTTATTAAAATTTCCTCTAACTATTTGGACCCTGTCGGAACGACACGTGGGAACAAATTTATCAATTAGAGTGAGAAGAGTCGACTCCGACTAATTTGAGAGAATTTCAGTTTTGTTACCCAGACCAAGTCTCGTAGAAACTAAAACTGGGGTCTCCTTATACGACGTTTGAATTAAAATTGATTTCAAAATGTTTAAATTGAAGAGAGAAATTCAAATCTTTTCAATTCTCTTGCATAAGGTTCTTCTATCTTATAGATAATTCATGCATGATGAAAAATCTGGAATCAGGATTTTCAAAGTCAAGTATTTAAAGTTGATTGGTGTTTTATTTTGAGATTTAAGGATTCAAAAGAAGGAAGGCCTCTTACTCTTCTTCTCTTTTTCTAGTGACGCATTTTGCGTATCTTTTGACTTTATTGCACTTCGTGCATTTTCACTTTTAGCGCATTCGCGCATCTTTTAATTTTTTAGAGCATTCGCTCATCTTTTGATTTCAATTGAATTCGAGAAGAGGCTCCACTTTCTTCAAATACCTTAAATTGATTGATCTTATTTTTTATTTTGAATGCTGGGATTATATCTCAAGTATTAGAGAAGAAATTTCGTTCTCTTATACAAGGAAGAATAATCCTCACAGCACACTCAATCTTTTTGACAAGAATGTCGACTTGACTATGGAAATCTTTGAATAGATTCAAAGCATGCCTAAATCTCCTATTAAGATAGAAGATTGCTAGAAGATTTATAAATTTTCATTTCTAAAATCAACTTGAATTTGAGACAAATTTTAATTCAAAGGTTAATTCAACCCACAGAAGCGGTGGGAGGGAGGGTATTCAAACATTTGATGGAATCAACTACAACTCTCTCCAGCTTAAGACTTAAGGTAGAGGTCAATTTCGATTAGAAAGGTTAATCAACTATCTTGAAAATCAAGATTTAATACACTTGAGAAATTGGAAAATTCCCTTAAGAAGTTGCAAGTCTAGGTGGCAAGACCCTTGTCAACATGGAATTGAATTCCTACAATCTCTTTGAAAAGAGAGACTATTATAGGATCTGCAACATCCCTAGAAAGCACGACATTATTATAATCAAAAGATTAATCGCAATAGGACCCCCGTTAAAGTTATATTTCAAAGGTATCACTATCTGACACAATCTTAGATTATTCCCTCTCTGAAATTACCACTAAATTAGTAGTTAAGAGAGTGGCACCCCGAGTGGTTTCTACTCCTCCTTCTCTGCAGATTATGTAGTGGGACACGTATAGTAACGTGCCCTAACATCTTCTAGTAGAGTGGACGGATCAAACCTTCAGTTGGGGGCCTATGACCTATTGCTGGTGATCGCTCAATTCTTTCTTGCTCGAGTCTTTCTGTGTAGTAGTCAAGTAGGTGTATTGAAGATCGCACTCTCGTATCTACAACCTCCCTCCTTTGTGCAAGGAGAGGGTACGTAGAAGGAGCAACGAACTCTCGATTGGCCTCGAAGTCGGCTTCTCTAAGGCTTCCAATTCAACAGTCTTTCTAGCCTTAAGATTCCTTTTCCTGGCTCTTCGAAGGTAATTCTTCATCTTATTCCTACCGACGACAGGGGTGCTAGAATTTGATCCGATCTCAGATTGAGATGGAAGCTCTTTTGTCATTATTGACTTCTGGTTTTGATCCTCCTGAGTAGAGAGTACAAGTGGGTACAGGGGCGACAACAACCTCCATCTTAGAGATGGGGGAGTCAGCTCCTGACCCTAAAGTAATTTCTACTAAGGAAAATTCCTTGAGTACAAGCGGACAGATCTAAGATTCTTTCTCCATTAACTGAAATCTCGAGGTTTTGAAATTCCATCTCATACTGAATTAAATTGCCATTAAGAATTTCTTCTACTGGCACATCTTTATTCAGTGAGAAGATGAGTTTCCCAGCCATTTGAGTGTTCGATTTCCTGGAATTAAGAAATTAACTTAAATTAGTGATTTTGAAATAACATTTAAGTTTTGAATGTGATTGATTTTATTCAAAATTTATAACTCAATCGTGTTCGGTTTGCACTTAACACGGTGGTTCATAAATTGACGAATTGAAGTTAAGAGTTGAACCTGACTCTTTTGCTACACAAATTGATTTTGGGCAAAATGTCAAAGTTCAAATTTGAATTTGTAAAATCAAATTCAAGGTTGGATTTAACGTTGAAATCAAACTTGAGTTTAAGGTCGAGATTGAACTCGAACTTAAAGTTAAAATTTGGATTTGAATTTAAGATTGAATTTAAATTTGAGGTTGAAATTGAACAGATCTTCTTCAAACTTTGAAACTCAACACATTGATTTTTATTTGAATGTGCAGGTTTACAAAAGTAACTTGAAGATCCGATCGAGGAACTAGGCTCAACTCTTTTATCCCACCAAGTAAATTGGGGGTAAAATGTTAAAGCCCAGAACTGATTGAAATTTTTGGTTTGTGTTGTATGTGTTCAACTACAACAGAATGTTATAGAAGACACATGACAACGACGATTAAAATTGATTTGAAAGTTTTGAAAGAGATTGAATTTTGCTTAAAGGATTAAGATTAGATTTTGAAATTGAAGTATTTTCTATAATGTGAAACTTAGCATGCTATATATTTGTTCGCATGCGAGTTTGCAACATATACAGAAGAATTTAGGCTTGACTCTTTCGCTCTACCAATCAAGTTGGAGGCAAAAATGTCAAAGCCCTACTTAAAGGGAGGTTTCCTACACTCACCTCTCTATTAACATGTCTTAATTGAGTTGGCCACACTCACCCAAGGAAGAAATGGGTAGAGGGACCAACAGAGAGAAAAGGTAGTCAAAACTATCGATGCTATAAAATTTATACCGCTATTAAAGATGGAGAGTGAGATTATCCCCAGCGGAGTCGCCATTTTTGTTTTGATTAAAAAAAAATATTTAGTTATAAATAGTTTTGAAAATATAATAATTTTCTTTGGGAATGTTAAATTTTGGAACTTTGAAATTGAACACTCTATTATGAATAATATATCGCCTCGAAAGACGAACATATCGTTCCCTAATGGGTTCGAATTTCAAAGTTTTAAATTTTCCCAAAAGAGAATTAATTAGAGTTTTTTTTTTAAAAAAAAAAAAAAATTGGTTTTGAAAAATTAATTTTGAAAATCAATTCTGGTTTCTAAATCTCCTACGAGCGCAAGCCCTCGTAGTTAATTACATCGTAGAAAATCAGAATTTCCTACGAAAACTCTCGATTAAAATAGCGGTGTAAATTTTATTTAAGAATTTCAAAGATCGATATCAAAGGAGGAAAAGGTTGGAATTTCAAATGGGATTGGTTCAAAATTGAAGACTTATTTCGGGATCAAAGGAAAAGGAGTAGGGAGTGTTTTTAGATTCTGAATTACTTCAGAAAACACCCAATCTATCTTAAATGTTGGGCTTAAATTTGATTGAAAGAGATTTAATATTTAAGTGATCAATTTTATTAGAAAGTTGGGATTCAATTCCGGAGGTTGAGGTCTTATAGCCCGAGCCAGCCTCAGAACCTAAGTCTAAACTGGGCACTAACAATTAGCACCCCGAACCTAGCTAGTGCAATGCGAATCTGGTCTTACCCGGCCTGGATTGGGGAGCCAGCTAAACCACCTAAACGATTTAAAATCATGTATCCGGTCTTTTCATGTTGAGTGGTAGGGACGTGTTTAAGAAAAGTTTTGAGAGCGGGGCCGACATCTAGAGCGGATCCTAATTGGCCCTTAAACTTATGTTGGGTTTGATGTCTAAGTAAATGCAATTAAGGGTTTAAAGGTTTTTTAAATTAGTTGCTAATATGATGCATGCTAATCGACTCGATTAAAAGATTGAATTTGAATGAATGCTATGAAATGAGGACTCCCGGCGGTCCCGGGCTTACTTCTTAAATTCGTTAGAATTTCTATGTGAGCCTAAATATTTTTAATTTGATTTAAGTAGAAAAATTTTATTAAGTCCTTAAGAGCCTACAATCGGATCCAGGTCAAATCAAAATCGACATGCAAGTAAAAAGACTAGAAAACAGGTAGTTCTACTGCACAATCAATTAAATAAATCAATCAAATTAAATATATCAAATTGAATGTCCGTAGGCAAGTGCCTCTTATTATTACATCACAGAATTTTGTAGAAAAGTAAAGTGGCCGGGCACCACTGACTACAACCCGTATTTCTAGTCCTAAGACTCAAGTGATTTTGAGAATGGGTCTTCTCATTATCCACTTCTTCATCCTTCTGCTGCTTTTTGGGTCGTCGGGTCCGGATACCCAAATGAAAAGAAACTCCCCTGATCGGGGTGGGGTTATCTTTCCTCTTTGGATATTTGAAGAGTATCCAAACTTGATCTTCCAAATGGACGAAGACTCTCTCCCTTTAGGGATGTCTTCTCCTCTTTGGAATTCAAGTTGGATATCAATATCCAAAACTCAAATCACTTTGAATACTTACAACCATATCAAATCAAATTTACATTAAGCAAAATGAAAAATCTAGACTCGATCCTGCAAGGTTATCCTAATAATCAACAGTTATATATAATCCTCAAGCAGTTAATATTCAATCTCAAGCAGTAATATCAATCTCAAGCAGTTAATATTCATCTCAAGCAGTTAATATTCAACATTTAAATGCTCAATTAATTACAACATAAAATGCAATAAATAAATAAACAATCACATCAATCCTAGGCTAGCAAACAGCATGCAGTGAAAACTCAAAATCCGGCACACAGCTGAAAAAAGTAAACACCGGCCTAGCCTAAAACTAGAGGTGGTGCTCCTAGCAAACCATCTACAGTGTGTGATATAAGCTGTGTGGCTTAGATATGTCCTAAATAGGATTATTGGTTAGAGTTATTTAAAGTTCGATTAGTTGAAAGGCTTAAGGTATTTAAGTTTGAATTCAAATATTAATGGCTTAAGGTAATTTAAGATTTATTTAATAATTTGTTGGATATCACTTTGTTTCACACCGAGGCGTGAAGTTTATTTCACCTTCCTTAGGGCTAAGTTAATAGCCTCGTAGGCCTGGGTTACCCAGTGGTACCCTGTATAATTAAGTTGCTTAAGTTGATTAAGGCTTAAGAATTAATGAATTTTTATTAGAAATATGGTCGCTGATTTTCAAAATTGATTAATTTAAGTTTGTCATTAATCGATTCGTGGCGTTGTGCCACCAGGCTCGAGGAACCAGCCTCCTTAGGACACTTAGCCCGCAGCCCCCGGAGTGTCCAGCCGATACAAACAAATTATGTAATTAAATAAGAAGTTTAAAAGGTTAGATTATGAATAATTAATTAATTTTAAGGTTTAACACCCCTGGAATCCATTCGTGGCGTTGTGCCACCAGGCTCGAGGAACCAGCATCCTTAGGACACTTAGCCCCGTAGCCGGGAGTAGTCCAGCCAATAAACTTCATCTTTAGGATGGTTGTTGTGTTTTAAAAGTTTG